>CM037853.1:135414259-135456037 GCA_021234595.1 Delia radicum
GCACACTGGTCGAAATCATTGATCTAGCGGCTTTAAGTCAAAAATTAAATCTTTAAAATCGTTTAATGTTTTGCATTGTATCGATTACCGATACTTTTCTGAGAAGAAACTCGCGTTTTTTTACTTTTATTTTGCTTTCATATTCGCTCAGCTGTTAGCTGTCAAACATAAAGTTTGCTGCAGCAAGTGCATTTAGGAATTTGGCGCCTAATTACTCAGTGCGTGTTTCTTGTCACCTTAAGTCATTGGTTTATCAATTTTGAGCCTAAAAGTTGTAATTGAAAGACAAAGGTATGTATTAACTAAAAAATAAATGTTTGTGACCTGTGTGTATCTAGTTTAGTAGTAATGAATTGTAGAAGTTGGAATTGTGATAGGGCGTTTAAAGTGTTTATATACTATTGTTTCATGGAGTGCAATTTTGGCGTTCGATCGTGTTCGGTCCAATCTTTTTTTGTTTTATTAATTTGGATTATTGTTGTTGTGAATCGTCCAATATGGCATGCCAGTTCGCGCAATGTATTTGGTTAATTAATTTTTTAGGCACAATGAATGTTTCCAAACGCACACTTTTCTTAATTTGGCACAATGAAAACATCCCAACAACTAAAATTTTCGGCTGTGGAGGACCACGTATTTAACAATATAATAGACAAAACAAAGTATGCTGAGGAACAGTGCCAAGAATAAAAAGAAAGTTGCGGAGCTTTATAAGCAAATTAGTTGAGAAGTGGAAGAGTTGCCACAGAACATTATCTTATTTTGAAGAACGTAACAAAGAATGGTTGGGACAGTGAAATAATATTAGTTGAGGCCGATAAGTACCACTTCTTTTGGACGACCTGCAAAGGATTTCACAGAATGTACCTCTAAAACCCAAGTCAAAAAAGTTTCACAGCTTGTAAATAAAACTTCTTCCCATGACTTATGGTAGCGACGCGCGTAAGTTTACACAAAGCAGGAAAGAGAAAAAGCTTCAGATGTGGTGTCCATGGTACATTCTGATACCGAGGTCGCAGCAAAAAATTCAAAAAAACCATTACTTCTACGGAAAAAAATTCTATTCCATACAGCCCTGATGAGCTTTAGCTCTTTACGTGGACGGGGATTTCACAAAACACTCGTATAAATTAAATGCAATCTGGTGCAAAAATAAGAAACTCAAAACATATATCCAACATATGATGCATTGTTATTAGCAAAAAAGAAGTGCTATCCCGTCGGAGTCCAAATAACCGACACATCTGCTGAAGTGCCCCTACAGACCTTGGTTGATCATACTGTTACAAGGATCGTTGAACCACAGAAGGAAATTTTCGTCAACCTCAATGAAGACATCATTACTGCTATATACAAGTGGGGGATGTGATGGCAGCAGTGGACATTCCACTTACAGGCAAAGCTTTTCTGACCCTGAATCGAACAGAAATGATGAAGCTTTATTTGCAGTGTGCATTGTGCCACTACAAGTCAAAATGGGAAGCGTTATTCTATGGGAGAATTCTCGGCCTTCTTCTACTCGGTTTGTAGACCAATTAAATTGATTTATGAAAAAGAAACTTCTAACTTAGTCAGAACTGAAATTGAAAGAGTAAAACAGCAAATATCTGAAATTATTCCAACACAGTTTGAGGTCGTTTCAAATTCAATCACCAATTTTCACCTGACAATGATCGATGGAAAAGTTTTTAGTGTGATTGCAGAATCCTCGTCACAAACATGTGGCATTTGTGGAGCAACACCAAAAGTTATGAATGACTTAAATTCTATTAAAAATCTACCACCTAATACTAATATGTATGAGTATGGCTTGTCAACATTACATGCTTGGATAAGATGTTTTGAATGCATTTTACATATTGCATATAGATTGCCAATTCAAAAGTGGCAAGTTCGTAGCACTGATAAATCAGTTGTACAACAAACTAAGCTGGATATACAAGAAAAGTTAAGAAATGAGATGTGTTTACTAGTTGATATACCTAAACCTGGTTCGGGAAATACCAATAGCGGAAATACAGCTAGACGTTTTTTCCAACAAACAAATTGGCTGCACTTTTAACTGGAATCAGTGAGGAACTAATCAGTAGATTTAGTGTTATTTTACCAACTATGGCTTGTGGGTATAAAGTTAATACACATGCTTTCAAAATATATTCCTTTGAAACAGCGCAAATATTTGTAGAAAAATACCCATGGTTCTATATGCCATCTTCCGTTCACAAAATTTTAATCCACGGTGCTGACATCATAAATAATGTCTCGCTCCCAATTGGCATGATGTCAGAAGAAGCACAGGAAGCCCGAAATAAAGATTTAAGGAATTTTAGAGAGCACCACACACGCAAAAATTCAAGAAAAAACACAATGGAGGATTTAATTCACTCACTTCTTTTCTCTTCTGATCCTCTCATATCCTCGCTCTCCAAACAACCATCTAGCTACTCCCGAAATAATATAGAAATAGGCAGTGATGTACTAAATTTGCTTTCAGAGCCAATTATACAAGATGACGCTGTTGGTTCTGATGATTCTGAATAAAAACTCGTATATTTGCCTTAAGCCTATTATTTCCAACATAACTGTACCAATATATACATATGTCGTTTATTAACACTGAAATAAGCACTGAAATAAATAAAAATTGTTTAAAGTTTAATATAAAAGAAAAAAAATTTTAAAAATAAATAAATTAATGTTTAAAAAAAAAAATGATTTTAATATTAATGTTTAATATATTTTTAGCCCAAAAGAATGTGAAACATTAAATATATTAACTTTATAATGTTTTCCTGAATGAAATAAAAATGTCGTAAATATGAAAATAATTTAAACTTTCACAAAAAAAAAAAAATATTAATATATTTTTAAAAATTTTTTTTTTTGTTTAACATTGTAGCTTAATCTATTTTCAACTAAAAAAAATATTACACAAGCAAAAAAAAAAAATTCCCTAAGCGCTATTAATTAAACGCCGCTAAATGAGCCTTTTCGACCACAGTGCGTGGGTTCGATTCCCACTAGAGGCACTGGTATGTTTTCGCTACGACGCGCCGAAGGCCATAGTAGCTAGTGCTCGGTTAGGGAAATAGTATATAATTTGTAATTATATGATTATTAATTACACTCAGGGAACTTCTGCTTTAAAAATATGTAGTTGTTTGGGTTGTAATACAGTTTCATTATTTTAATGTAAATGTAAGTCATTTGTAGAACAAATAAAATTTTTAACTTTCACATCAAATGACTGTTTTATGATTTTACATTCATTTTTTTACAGTTGTTATTTAAAAAAATAAAAAAAAAAAAATTTTTGGTTTATTTTTTACTACCATGTGGTTCATTTTAACTACAATGTTAGTCATTTTTTGAACATTAAAAAATAAATGACAATGTTAGTTGAATTTAATGAAATGTAAGTCGTCGTTTTTTTAATGAAATTTCATTTGTTTTTGACTACAATTGCTGTCGTCTTTACCAACATAATTTTCTAAGTGTAGTAAAATAAAAAAAAAAAAAAATTTGTGGTTGTTGTTGTGTTTTTGAAAAATTTTTCACTTGTACACTAGGGTGATAACTTTTTGCCAGACAAAATCGTTTTCTCCCCAGACAAAATCGTGTAGGGCATGGACAAATATTAAGAACTGTGTTTTTAGTTTTTCGCTATCGTTAAAAAAGGGTACGCACCAAACGCGTTAAAATTTCGAATCAAACAAAGTTAAAAAAAAACTTTTTTTGATGCCTCAACATCTGACCATCACATCTATATAATTAAGGCATGCTGATTTCAATAGTAAAGTCCATTTTCGAGTCAATGGAATAGTTTTCTTCCAAGTTTGCTTACTTACATATGTATAAACCATAGTTTAAAAAAATTGTTATTAAAAAATTTTAAAAATATATATTAAAGGCATTTTAGAAATCGCTGTCGGTGAGTACGGTTTTTTTTACCAAATTGAACTGAAATAGTTTTTTTTATCATTAATACAATATTTGCCATTAGAAACCCCTGGGGAGAATTTTGTCCAAAAAAAGTTATCACCCTATTGTACACTTTTGCATTTTTAAAATACTAAAATTTCTAAAAAAACATGATTTTCTATCATAATCGGGACGATACTACGCCTCGAATATATTCGCTTACATAGGGCTCAATACGGCTTACAAAACTACTTTTCTTAATTTTAAGATACTTTTTGAATCTGGCAGATATCTCTGTATGTTTTTCAGAAAACCGTTCGTTGAAAATAAAGTAATTTAGTTGCATATTAATATGGAATATTGTACTGGATAAATGAAGATAAATTAAGTAAATGCCAAAAACATTTTATAAAGGAAGAGTACTATTAGCTTTCTTACTAAAATCTAAATATTTTTCGACTCCATGGATATTCCAATCTGAATTTTTGATATGTTTAAATTTTAAAATATTCCAGAAAAGTCGAGTTTTTGCAAATTTTTAAGAACGAGACTGTATGGTTTCTAATAAACATCTAAAGGTAGAAGATCCAGTCTTTCATATAAGATAAAATTTGTTTAAAATCGTTTAAAAACTTACAAAGTTAGAGCAGTTTAAAATTAAAAAAAAAAAACTAAATACGACACTATATCATTGGAACGTTGAATACGGATGTGTCCGCTTTCAATGAAATCCAAACTAATCCATTCCAAAAACGACTAAAATCTAATCGAACTTTTTTGGAATGACTCATACATGATTGCTGATTGCTTTGGAACCTTAATATTTGACAACACTGTATAAGAGCAAATAGTTGCCCGCCAGTCATCTATCCATGTGGTACAATATATATGATGATGGTGTGGGGCATTAGTAAAGTTTTTTTTGTATGCATATTTATTGTAGTAGTGGTTCAGAGTGCCACATAGTGCTTCATATATTGTATGTAAATAGTAGTGGCAATATAGGTGGGGTTTTCTTGTTGTTAGCATGTTTATTTGTATATAGTATTTCTTTGTTTATGGTTGCTCTCTTCATCTATTTCGTGGGCGATTAGCTGCTCGGAGGCTAATTTTATTTTGCGCCAACAAAATTTATGTAGTGTAAACTTAAGACCATAAACTGTTTATGGCATTTATGTTGTTTTTTTATGTATGAGTATTTGCTAATAAACGAATGAATATTGTTGTATAATGTTCCAGCCAACACAAGAAATATTAATAAAAAAAAAGAAATTGCGAAAACTTTGTTGGTAAGAAAGTCCATCAGTTACCACTGCAAAATGTTGGCTGTTTGAAAATTAAAATTAAAAATAGTTCACAACAAATCTGGAATCGCTGCAGTATAATAAATAGCACATGTTCTAGCATTTTATCAAATTAATATAGCCTTAATTAGAATCAAAATGTTGACGCTTTCAGGAGGACAAAATTTTCTATATATTTCAGGCACGCTGATTTCAATGTCGTACTTTGTTTTTCGATGTATGGTACAGTTTTTCCACTAAATAAATTTAAAATGTTAGCCTCTACATACAGTTTTTTACATAAAAATTTTTAAAATACAATCAACCTGACATCTTTCTCCTGAAATGTAATGCCAACACCTGCAGTCATTAAGTGCATTAATGTACATACTTGATTCAAAAAAGTTAAACCGGCTGGCTAGCGGTATTTCAAATCATATCAGCATATCTTTCCGAGGTGAACCCAGAGTATGAACCTTTTAGTATGATATACAGATGATTTGGAAAGTATATGTGCAAAAAATCAGCTACAAATATTTATGTTTAAAGAAATTTTATAACAAAACCCCTACTTCTGTGAAAAATGTACCACAACGGAAGTTTTTGTTTGGAAAACAGTTGTAAAATTTCACGGACATATCGTAAGATCTATAACCTGCATTAGTTAAGTATTTAGAACTTGCAGAGTCGTTACATGGAAACAAGGTCTAAGCACGTACAGATTTTACAGAAAATAATTAGGCATTGTTCTTTTGTCATTATAAGTCAGTGTGTAAAACTTAAATTAAAATATCATAATAATTGCCACATGTAGCTTACAATAAATACATGTGTAAAAAAATAGAGAAAACGCACAATATGGATACTTTTACATAATTAGTCCTAACTTGACTAGTTACTTTAAAATTACATATTTTCTTTGCTAAAGTACCACGTTAGAAAAATATTTTATATTTTTCATTGCAAGAAAATTATCGAACACTCTCAGTTCACACTCCAATGATAGAACAAATTACGAAATATTTCTGCTAAAACTTCTAAAAAATATTTAAAAATTATGTTGCAAAAAAAAACTGCCAAAATTATCAGATTTTTTTGCTAAATATTATTAAAGTAAAAACAGCAAAAACAAATCTTTTAAATTTAGAAAATTTCTGCTAAAATCAGTAAAACAAAATTGCTAAATATAAGTTTAATAAAAAATCATAAAATAATTAAGAAATTTTTAATGCTTATAAAAATTTTTATTTGCATTCTACAAAATTTAAAGTAAATATAGTAAAAAAATTTGTTGATATTACTGTTTTTGTTTGCTGTTTTTAGTCTACACATATTTTGGAAAGTTTTTGCTAATTTGAGCAATTCAATTAACTGAAATTCAATTCGAATATAAGTAAAATTCTTCTTATATTATTAATCTGCTTATTTTAGCAGTATTTTTCTGCAACGTAATTTTTAACAAATTTTAATAGCAGATTCTGTTGTTTTTAGAGGTTTGTTTCTACATTATTTTTAATGTCTTTCATAGTAATTTTCAACGGCTTAACTGCGCCACCTTATTAAGCACAAACGTCATTTGGATGAGCTAGAAAAAATCTTAAAAATGTCCGTTCTTATGCGGTTTTATATAGTTAGTGGGTTGAACCACCCCAATTCAAGTTAAAATATTTCTGTTTTTGACATCAATGTTTCCAAATTTGTTGACTTTTGGTAATTATAAATTATATCACAGAACTAAGAGAATGCAAAATTTAAGAGCACTGCCACATATGGATCTGGAAATATGAGGTCTTTAAAATCTGAAATATGAGGTCTTGAAGTAATTGTTATTTCTTGCTTAGAAAAAAAAGCAAAAACAGAAATGGGAGTAATTTTTTGCCCCACTTTTTAATCTTTAACTGTAAGATTGTGCAGCTAGAAACATGGGTCTACTAACTTTTGATTCTACTGATATAAAATGTTCAAATTTCATCGCAATTGGCTAGAACCCTTGCACGGACTATTCATATTACATAGTTTTAATTTGCTTGTAAAATACCTACCTTTACAATACGATTTATATATCTGGATCCAAAAAGAACTCCATTTTTAAATGTATCATAACTGTAGAGAAGGAAACCATCTTCTACATAGTTAAATTTTTGAAAAGGTCGCTTTCAAAGATACCTTTTACCTTTCCAAAAAAAATCATGTTGTGTATCAAATCAAAGGTTAATAGCCACTCATGACAATGACAACTAAGTACAACTTTACATTTTTATAGTTTTTCTGATTTTCAAGACCTAATATTTCCGGATCCAGATGTGTCAGTGCCCCCAAACTTTGTATTTGTTTTTGTTCTGTGATATACTGTATTCCTACGAAAAATCATACAAATTTTAATGAGGTATGATACACCCTTTGGTTGACTTGAAATGGAGTTACGCAAATATGTCATAATTATGAGTCAGCGTTAGTTTGGAGAAGAGAGCGGGAATGAGAATTTGATGATTCCGTTGCACCAAATTGTTCATTAAGCTGAGATGTATACATTAGGAGCGTCTGTACAATACCTATTGCACATTCCTCCCACAGGAGGAATGTGCAATAGGTACAATCACTCCCACATAACCACAGCTTTTTTAAAAATGCCTAAATATGTTTGTCAAAATCCCATATTTAATTTTTTTTATTAAGTCAACGGAATATCATACTAAAATATATTATATTTATTACCACAAGGAATGTATCTGGTCGAGAATACCTATGTTGAAAGTATGAAACGTAATCAGTAACTGAACAAACCGATATTTTTAGCTCTTCTGTCCTGCTTCGGTCAAAATAACGCAATTTTAAAAAACAAAATTCAGAAACGATACTCAAACCTGCTGGTTTCCAGTAATAATTTAATTTTGTATATGCGCCTTTGATTTGATACTGCAAAATAACAAAACACTTACACGGAAACTACTCAATGGTGAATACGCAGATTTTAATGAAACTTGTATATGTTTTTTGAGGACAAAAACAAATTAGACACGCATTTTTTAGGTGCCGGTTAAACATTAATAATTTTTAGTCAATTTACTAAATTTTTGTATGAAAACATCTTAAAAATTTAAGAAATTCAATTTTGTTTGTGCGAATTATTAAAGTACTTGAGAAAAACAAAAAACTTTTACAAAAATTTAAGAAGTCGCAGACATGTAAAAAAATATGTGGTGAATTTTCGTATTATATATAATTATATCCGAAACATTACAATACCTAATTGCATCATACTAGATCTAATATGATACAATTAGGCATTATTTGATGCAATTAGATCTAATTTGAGGAAATTAGGTATAGTTTGATACAATTGAATCCAAAAGTTATCCTCAACCAAATGTATTAAATTATTTATAAAACCAAGTAAAAAAGTTTTGGTATACTCGTAACTATATATTTACTATATATTACTTTATATACTGCAAAAATCCGAAAATGTTGGGTGTTGCAACTAAAATTCTGCTAAATTAACCGAACTTTGTTATGAAAACTAATATTCAGTTTAACCAACCGACTAAAATTCGTGATAACCGAATTCCAGTCGAAGTAACCAAATTTCAGTTGGCAATTAGCTGAATTTTTTCTCTGTAAATTTAGCACATTTTTTGCTAAATATTAATAAAATACGAAGAGCAAACCTAAATCTGTTAACTTAAAAAAATTTTAGTTATATTCGATGTGAATTTTAGTTGATTGAAAATAGCATTTTACTCTGTAAAATTAGCAAAAAAAATCGTAAATACTTGTAGCCTTAAAATAGGAAAGAAAAACTATAATATTATGACAATTTTGGTATATTTACTTCAAATTTAGTAGAATGAAAATAACAGTTGATTTTGCCAAAACCAACATAAATTATTGCTAAAATATTCTAGATTGCTGATTTCTTTACCCATTTCGCTCCGAGATTCAATTTTTATTTTTGTTTTTTGAAAAAAGTTCTTTTTTAGGGTAATTAGGACCCGCTGATTTCAAAAATCTGGTCAAAAAAATTTTCCGATTTTCCGTTTTCCCAGATAAGCATGTTCGAAATTTCGAACACTGGCGCTTATCCTATATGTCATCTTTGTGTGCACGTGAAGCATTTGGATTTATTTGCTGTTTTATTGATTTATTTCATTATTTTCGAATCAGATTTTACAAAAGTGATTAAATTCTGTTGAAAATTATATTTAATTAAGTCTATATTGTTATTGTTTGCAAAAAATCATAAAATAAAAATAAATATTCTGTAATAAAGTCGTAAAAAAACGTTTTTATTCATGTTTTTGCTTGAAACAATTTGTGTGCTGATGCACATTGCATTTTTCGCACATATAAATTGTGGGTTTACCACATCCCTTCAATTGACAACGACGATGTTTTCTCTCGGGATTGCGGATTATAACGTGTTTTCCCTCAAGTTTTGGAAGATTTCGTGGTCGATATTCCTCGTCGTCGACATCATCGGTGGTTTCATTTGTCTCGGTTAAAAGAAGAGCTTCTGTCACAAAGATTTTGAATTCTTTTTGACTCATCGGCTTCTCAACTTTGTATTTTATAATTAAGCAATTTCCAACTGATGAATTTAAAGTAGTGCACCACAAAGGCCAATACCATTTCTTTCCACGTATATTGATTCGGTAGTTCTGGATTGCGTTTTCGTGCAAATCCACACCCCCATGCCCTTGCTATAATTTTGTAGCATGGCTGGCTGACCATACATGACGTATTTACCAGCTTCGGGGTTGCTGTTTGATGTCGATGCTTTTTTCCAACGTTGGACATTGTGCAAAGGCAAGACTTGATCGAAATTTGTTTCCATGGTTACCTCTTTGTTGTCCTGCCATCTACATATTTTTTGTGTGGCATCAATTGTATAATCATAATCACCACTTTGTAAGTTTTTACCGATTTTTAGTTCAGCGGATCCACCAGCCAGTCGATTGGAACGAACGGTTCCTGAAGCACACACCCCCTTCTCAGACAACAAACAAAGCAGCTTTATGTCGCGTTGTATGTTCAACATTCGAAAGCAAACGCATAACCACATCTGCTCCCAATCCAACAACATTGTTATATTGGTCAGCAGATCCACAGTATGGTATAAAAGAATACAGATAACCTGTAAACAAAGAAAATAAAATAATTATTTAATTATTTAATAAAAATTATAACAAACTTGTATAAAAGGAAGAGTACCGCCAAGTTTACTTCCCCTGTTTTGCTTACAAACTAAACAAAATATAAAAAGGAGAGAGAAACAAAAAACGTGTATTGAATATCCACCGGAGGTGGATCTTGCACATCAAACAAGTTTTCAATTTATTTTTTGATCAATGGTTATAATCTTTAACTTCAAACTCATATGTATATTAGTTCTCATGTAGTGAGTAAACTAGTTCATATGTATGTTTGATGTTTGGCATGGGATTGTTACCGCTTTCAAAACGTGTTCTGATGATGGGAACCTAGAAAATTCCCGAAATAGATCTATCAACACATTCCTGAAAGGGTCAAATAATAAATTTGAAAACAAAAAACTCTATAGATTATTTGTTAGGACAATATCCTAATGAAGAAATATAGAGTATGGCCTCGAACTTGAATAATTTTCATTTTCATTAAAATAATTATTGAAATCAGATTACTACCAAAACATGATAGATTTATTACCTGAAGAAGAGCATAGACACCAAACATTTTACAGCTATGTCTCCCAAAATATGTCACCATTTGTTCATCTATGGATAAGATATCGTCCCAAACACCAGATGAAGAGATTTTCTATTTATAATATCTAATAAAGGACGAAGCAAAAAACAATACAAATATAAATAAAATTAATAATATATAGAGTATCATACAATATGTTTGTGAATATTTCCATATTGGTTATTGTTATAATACATATCTAAGCCATTTTATCAGCTTTTAGTAAATCATTATTATTGGCAAAATGTATAAATGATTTTATATGTAAAAATGTTGACCGAGTCATGGTCTGTTTTACCATTGGGATCCCCAATGATGGATTTGAAGACCAATAATCTGGCATAGATGGCAGCTTGTGATATCCTGATAATAATAAAATATTTTTTGTCCCGCATATCTATTTGTTTCTGGAATAATATGGTCAAAGACTTCGTCATCGTAAAATAATTGAAACAGTTGTAAAGGAGAATGGTTGATCAATTTTGAACAAATATTTTCTTTCAGTTCAGTCAATGGTGCTGGATTTGGAGCAATATTAAAATGATATTCCTTTCGATTTCCTTTTGACCATTTCGGTTTTCCAAAAGAACTGAGAGGCTTGTATTAAAATCGGGGCTTCTTCGATGTTGAAGGTCCCGCCTCTTCTTCAAATTCAGGATAGCCACTGTCTTCAATTGTATTTCATTCAGCTTCAATTTCAACAAAACCGGCAACCTCGTTCTACATTCAAAGCTATTTCATCTTCATTGATTGTTTCTTTATCAGAACATTCATCGACTCCATCAGGAGGAAGTATATTCACACAATTAATATCCCCGTCATCATCACTCCAATTGTCTATTATTTCCAACTCCTTCATAGACAACTCCTTCTTTTTCCGTGTCCTCATACTTACCTATACCAAGCACAAATCAATAAAAAAAATAGTATAAAAAACTCGAAATTCACTATTTTTTTGAATATCACTATAAAATATTTACCTTTTTTTGCAAAAAATTGATTACAAAATATAAAAATACTCGATAAAAGAAGAATATAATAAAGAAGCGTGTTTTCACGTCTAATGCGAGTAAAATATAACACAAAGAATGAGAAATGTCAGTCAAGTGTCATCGTCAGTTAGTAACTATAGGATAAGCGAAAGCGTTCGAAATTTCGATTATTTTTTTAAATTTATTTTTTTTTATTTTTAAAAATTAATTTAAAAAGTGGCTAAAAATATGGGTCGCGGAAATGTACCCCTACCATCTAGGGGGAGGGGGTGGCCATGAGGGGATATAGTTGTTCAGTTGCTGAAATATGAGACTTAACACTAATAAAAAAATTTTACAGAAATTCCACCGTTTTCATGCATAAATATTTTTTTGAAAAAAGGTGATTTTTACTGTTCGAAAAATCGAACAGAGGAGAGAAATGGGTTAAGGGCTCATTTCTTAGGGCTGATTTTTTAAATGTTTTGCTGATTTTAACATATTATTTTGTTACTTTAAATTAACTAAAATGTAGCACAAATATAACTTATTTTTTGTAAATTAAACAGGTTTATTTTTGCTATTCTTATATTAATAATATTTAATAAAAAAAAAATCTGCTGATTTTAGCAGATTTTTCTGAAACCTCATTTTTAACTAATTTTTAGTAGCTTTTTTGCGATATTTACAGGTTTATATCTATACGTGTAGCTTTAATCGTTAAAAAGATATGGACAATTATGTACGACTACAAAATGGCAGCCAATTAAAAAAGTGTTGCCAACTTAAAGTTCTATACCTGTATAAAAAACATCCTTTACTTACACAGAAAAAAATAAATTTCCTGCTTCTTTCAATTAAATTGATTTGTTGAAAATTTTAAAAGCTGTCTTTTAAAAATTAATTTAATCAATTAAATATTTGCTCATATTCGGAAGTTGCTTAACATATTTGTATACTATCGCTCAAAACATATGGCTGTTATTTTTTGTAATATTTATGTATGTAGTCGTTTTTTATAAATGTTTATGTATTAGTAATAAATATTTTAAATTCTTCTGAATTCGATTTTATTAATACTCATTAGATTTATTATTTTATAGAGATAATTTATTTTATTTCACTGGTTTAAATCTAAATATTTATTTATTCTAAAACATTATCATAAAATTGATAATGTAATTTTTGAAGTTAAATTTTGTTTAGTAACAAAGTAAAAATTTAAAAAAAAAAAATAAAAACAAATTAGAATAATTACTTAAAAAAACAAAACACTGGTTTCAGCAAAAGACCTAATTTCTGCAAAAAAAAATATATCCAAAAATGTTTTTGCCATACTGCCTATGTTTCAATAGAAACAAAAAACGAATATATGTGTACATTTGTTCACATAATTATAAATATATATGCTAACTAAGTGAGAAGTACATGCCGGTTTAAATTTAATATTATAAAATTCAAGATATAAAAAACATTTGGTGCGACAACAACACTATATCCAATTGTTTTTTGGCTTTTGATAAGGTATACAATAGTGATCACTTTTTAATTAAATGAGTTTTAATTTAATTGAAAAATAATTCAACGAAAGAGCTATCAATTTCTAACTGAATTATCAATTTTCGTTGTTGGCGGAATTTCAGTAATAAAATTTATCTGTGGTTTTCGTGATTGCTTTTTTTGTTTACATAAATATTACAACAAACAACAACAATATGTTAGTGTTGTCTTGTTTTTTTGTCAAATGTTTTTAAGCTATAAAATAAAAACAGTCAAGCAAGCTGCAAATTTGAGTAATTATTTAATTGATTCGTAATTCAATCAATCAATTTAATTAGAAAAATTGGCAATATTTTTCTATGTATACCATAGATTGAAAAATAAAGTACGCTGTTGAAATTAGCATGCCCGAAATATACAATGGTCAGAACGCTATTAGTGTTGTTGATGTCAAGCCGTCTTGTCTATTCAAATCGTTATCATATTTAGCACGAACCTTTCGTCTTTCACGAATTTGTGTTACAATATAGTAATGTTTTATGTTGTATACGCACTGTATTATGGCCATGAATTCCGATGCTGTGATTTTTTAAGCAATGCTTTCTTGTGTAAATCCATTTCCTTTTACATACAACATATCCTTAAAAAAATTAAATAAAATAGGAAATGTAGAGGAAATAACAAAAAAATTTTCACTACAAATATACAAAATAAAGGTAGCAAAAAAAAATTTTATAAAGAAAAAAACGAAACTAAGAAAGGTTTATTTATTTTCTTATGAAGACTGCAAATGTTTTTCTGTTTCCATTTAAACCTATTTAAACCAAATTTTAAATTAAGTTTAAGAGAAGAATATTGCCTAAAAAGAGCGGATGTAGAATTTAAATTTTTTTTTATTCATTTATCTATAACCTTCTTTGGCAAGATTTCATAAGCACACACACACATACAAATTTATTGTATTTTGAAAGGTACCAAGTACCACAACGACCTCTTTTCTTACATTTAACAAACTTTATTTATTCTTATGACTTTTTCCCTAAGGCACAGAAACGGAAGAAGGCGTGAAAAACACATTCTACATGGTATTTACAGTATTGGCCCCAAAGACGCGGTCATAATCATATACGTTCAGCTTACCATACAGCCAACTTCTTCGTCTATTCTTTAACAAACATCATCTTCGAAAGTATAAAAAACTGTTTTTTTTTTTTTTTGTTTTTTTACGATTTTTTTCTATATTTGCTTTATAATGGACAACAAACAAGCAAGTCAAACCTAATAATAAGGACGCAATTGAAAAGAAAACATAAGAACCTTCTTCTATAACCAGTTGGTTAGCCGGCAGCTACTCGTTAGTATGCATGAGGATTATGGTATTTTTTCATGGTTATTTTGTTATTGTTACTGTTTTTACTCATTGTTGTTGTAGACCTATTTTTATGCGTTTAATTGTAATGTTTGCAAATAAGTTAAACCTAGAAAAATACTAAAAATGAGTATGAAAATTATGGACGGTATAGGGAGATTACGAGATACCTTTTGTAGTTTAGAAGAACATTGCGTAATAATGGGTTATATGGAAATTTTTCAAATCTTTTTAATATTGATGAACTGACTATATTTTGAAATAATTTCTTTAATTTTGAACCATAAAAAAAGGCTGATAGATTTACTTTAACGATTAAATGGCCAATCTTTTTGCAAAATTGGTGTATACTTGAAGTGATTGCCTCGTCATTATTAACGCTCAAAGTTAAAAATTCTAAAAATGTCATCTGATTTAGATTAAAATTTTTCATTATTACAATTTAGGATTCCAAATCTTATAATAAAAACTCATTACACTTGAAGGACTGCAGTTGTTTAAAACAAAATTTTATCGATCTTCACTTTTTTGCAGTTTTTTAGCCAGCAAATGTGCGGCCTTTCACGTGTAGAAAAACTTAGAAAGCGTTAATAAAGAAAGTGTTAAAAAATGAAGGCTGAAAGCTCGTTATAAATAAATAAAACCATCAAAAGAATAATCTCGATATATACAAAAACAAAAAACAAAGCAAATTGTAATAAATATTACTGGAGCCAGAGTAAAACTAAAAATTTTGTATATAAATAGAAAATTTTTTCTTCAAATGTTTAGTAAAAAGTGGCGCAAAATTGATGATTAAAAGGTTTTTAATTAAATCTCTGCCTATTTTGGAATCTCTGGTTTTCTAACACCCTGTTTTTAGAAGACGTTTTTCTTCACACGAACTAAAAAACAACAACAAAATACATGCAATACAAACACACAATACATGTAGTAACTCATTCGTGTAGCGGCAAATGTGCTAAAACTTCGGGTTCTGGTGAGATATTTTGCAAGATAGAAATACATCTACCAACCTAGCTTAAATAATTAATGTGCTTTATTTTTGTAAATATACGGAGGTTGAAATCTTGGTGCAATATAAGTATATAAAAATAACAAAAAAAAAACAATATCTCGATGTACTGTGGTGGTCTACAGCATGTACCCAGCATGAAATTGTCTTTGTCATGTTATTGTTTTTTAAAGGCTTTTAAATGTTTTATATTTTTAATATATTGAAAACAATACAATAACTATAATACATTTTGCTGGTCAAACATTTTTTCAAACATTTTTTCAAATATGTTTTTCAATATATTCTGTATTTATATTTTTTTTTATTTTTATAAACAGAACTTTTAACAGATTTTTCCTCATTGTTTCCTGGTTCCTCTTTATGTAAATGCTCGTTTCTTAAATGAACATCAAAACTTAAAATATCGAACTCCAAGAATTTTAGTTTGATATACAAATTTTAACCGTACGTTAAATTTAAATGGGCTCTTATAATCGGACCATAATATCTGGCCCAGTATTCAATTGAACAAATTTATTTTCTAGATTGAATTGTATCAAATTATAAATAGAACTCAATGTAATATATTATATTTGTATAAAATACGATCTACCATTTTTCGAATCAAATTGTATTTTAATTAGATATGTATATGGATATATAAAATTTGATACATTGCTTTGTTGTATAAATTTCTATACAAACAAAAACTAAGAAATCTGATCCAAAAGCTCTCCGTTTTTACCTCTTGACGACCACTGGGATATATACAGTGGACGAAATAATTACAAGTTCTACCCATGCAATTGTGAATTTTTTCCAAAATATTTGCAGCATTAAAAATTTGTTGATACCACATATAAATAACAATAATATTAGAAGTAGGCCGACTCGCCTTATATGGGGGAACAAATTTGCTTTTTGTCCACCGCTCAAATTGTACCTTGGTTTGTTTTTTTGATGATTCCTAAAATATTGCATGTAGTGCATTGATATTCTGTGAGCTGAATCGTTTTAAAATTTTTTATTTTATATTGCAATATTATTAATATATGATGAACGTTTTGAAAAAATAAAAAATTTAACATAATAGTGTTACTTTTTTGCAACATTAAACTAAAGTATGGACAAAGCCTTTGAATTTGCCTATATTACACGTTTCGAAAGATTTGATAAAATTACCTTTGCATGTACTTGAAGTTAAAATTTCGGCGCTACGAAATAACATCTAATGAAATAATTGTCAAATAAACTCCAATTAAATAGAACTCAAAAAAATTAAATATCTGCCCAGAGAAAAAAATTAAATAATACGCAAAATAAATTAAATATTCCTCAAAAGAGATAATGTAATAACACCGAATGGTTGGGGCTGTTTCATAATGAAATAACTCACAAAGAGAGAAATGAAATAATAAATTAAATAAGTCCCAAAGTGTTTTTATTTTATATTCATTATATTATATATTTACATTTTCAAAAACTTTAACGTGGACTTAAGTTCTGCAATTTGAAAGAATTTATCTTTTTGCAAATTAAAGTAACCACAAAAAAAAAAAATAAAATAACCCTCAAAAAAATTGTATTACGAATCGCATAAAATTTCTCATTTTTTACGATTTCGTTAATAATAAAAATTTACAGCGAAAAGTTATTTGAAGTTTAATCAGGTACGTACACTCATAAAAATAAACCTTTAAAAATAGTAGAAAAATCTACTAAAAATTAGTAAGAAATTACATTTCAGAAAATACTGCTACAATTAGCAGATTTGTTTACTAAATATTAGTAATATAAAATAAAATAAAAAAAAAACAAATCTGTTGAATTTATAAATATTTAGTTATATTTGAGCTTAATTTTAGTTAGTTGAAGTAACAAATTAATCTCACAAATCAGCAAAAACTTTTACTAAATATTAGTAGACAAAAAAATCATTAAAAAATTTTAAATTTTTTTAAGCTTCTTTTAGTGCTTATGTAATTTTGAATGCCCTTATGAAAGCAGCAATTCACGATTTTTAAGCTAACATTTTTGTTGATTTTAGTGTCAACAAATATTTAAATAAAACAATACTGGCTAAAGCGTTGATCTTTTTCCTTCAAAATTTGGGTAGAATATTCTAGCCCTTTTACATTGGTTCTCTGATGATTTTCGGTGACGCGAAATGAAACATGTAAGACCTGTCAGTAGATAAAGTCTGCTATAAGTTAGCGGGCAAAAACTTTTTTGAGTAATAAATAAACATTGCACGGTTTTTTGTTTAACAAAAAACAAATGATCTTGAACTTGAATAATCTTGCTCACATCATAATTTATGATAAAAGATCGAAAAATAAACTTTTGGTTTTAATTTTATTAAATTTAAAAGTAAAACATTTATTTAATAAATGTTTTTGCTAAGTTTGAAGAGTAAAATGCTATTTGAATTAACTAAAACCCACATCGAGTATAACTTAAATTTTGTAAATTTAACAGATTTATATTTGCTATTCTTATTTTATTAATATTTAGCAAAAATATCTGCTAAATTTAGCAGATTTTTCTGCAAGGTCATTTTTAACTAATGTGTAATATCTTTTCCTACTATTTTTACAGGTTTATTTCTATGAGTGTGTATGAATTAAGTAGAATTTTTAAAAAATGTATTTTTGGTAAAAGTTCAAGTAGCGAATATTTCAAAAAAGAGAGCTAATATTTAAATTTGGTGTTCACATTCGTGATCTTACGTCCTAAAATATTTCAGAATTCATAAGTCGCACCATCGATACATTTTTAATGTGATTTAATTAAATGGATTTTTAAACAAGAATTCAAAATTTTGTCTAGAGTTTAAGATTTTTGTACTCGGCTTCAATTAAATTAGCTTTTATCTAGTTGTTGAAATTATCTCTGGGATTGAACTCAATATTTCTTAAAATATTTAAGTATTAATGCCCCACGCCCACTAATGTTAATAGTTTCTGCCCGAATAACGAAAGGTCATCAAAGGCACTCGTAACTACGACCCATACAAATCACTTTGGAAAATCGTTCGACCAGTGTCCTGTTTCTACGAAAATTGTAATTATGACCGCAATTTAGCAGTATTAACAATAAAATTTAAAATCCAAATAATTCATATAAATTAAACATATAATAGTCAAATGGACGTCATCATTTACTCCTACATTTCATATAAAAATCAGCTTTTGCTGAAAAAAAATATGGTAGCCTTTATAATTCTCTATCTTAAAGAATAATTTCAAAAATCATAAAATTTCTTATATTTAAGCACACAAATGCAACATATTATTTTCACAAAAGTACAATTTTTTAAGGTCATTTATAGCCGATTAAATAAATAATTTCGTTATTTTAGCAAACAAATGAATGGATTTTTCCAATAGAAAAAAAATAATCGTTATGTCAGTTAAGTAGCTTTGTCGTGTTAGTATCTGAGATTACGATATTCTTTATTTCATTTGATATTTAAAACTAACGAAATTTAAATAAATCAATGCATTTAAAAAAAAAATGTCTTGTACCGACTAGCGTTTACAGAACACTGAAAACGAGCTTTAGTTTTCAAAATGCATTCAAAGTAAAACACGTAGGCGTTTTATTTAGTTAGTTTTGGTCGACGCTGTACATATCAGTACTAAAACCTGGACGTCGGAGTCATCCTTAAAAGCTATGCTGTAATGTAAAATTTTTGACAAATCGCGAACTTTGCATTATAAATTCTTTGATAAAAAAAATTATATCTTACTAACATAACACATAAAATATACAAAATATTTCTATATTTAAACAGAAAGAGATCCGATTTATTGCATTCACAAAGTTTTGTATATCTATAAATAACAGCATGAATTTGCATCAATCCTTAAAGTCATTTTGCTGAAAAACTGTATCGTTCATTGAAAAATATCAGCGTTCCCCAACGACCGACTCGTAATTATAC
Organism: Delia radicum; assembly: GCA_021234595.1. Classification (NCBI taxonomy): domain Eukaryota; kingdom Metazoa; phylum Arthropoda; class Insecta; order Diptera; family Anthomyiidae; genus Delia; species Delia radicum. The sequence goes on from CM037853.1 coordinate 135,433,971, forward strand.
CCCAATATACCTTCAAGCTGTACAAACGAAATACGCTAATGCCGATCCTTATAGAAGACTATGTATGCAGTTTATTGAGATGTACGATTTTTTTGATTATTCTGTCAACATTAGTTTATGAAGCGTAATATAATTTTGTTTTTAAATACTCAGAATTAAATTTATTATTATTATACTTTTATTATTATTTAATATTATAGTATGTAAGGATTTAATTCCATGGACTCAAAATAAAATAAAAAATATATGTATAGAACAGATGGTCATGACGTCATTAATATTTTTAATGTTATGCCGGTTTATTAAACACAAAATTTTCTAGTGTCGCAATCTCAAATTTAGGGGTTTAAAAATCGGAGTCAAAAATTACCCAATTTATCATTTTTTTTAATGTATTTCTCGTAAAAATCAATGAACTGTAGGCAATATATAAGGCACAGCAAATGTTTTTGTAAATATTGTTTATATCATTTTATATTTTCATAAACACGCTATTGTAAAGCTATATTTATACAAAATATCACTTAAAATATTCACGTTTATCCTTTTTTAGCATTCTTTTTAACAATAAATATGAAAGAAAAATATATCGCTTTTTACAAACGCAATATTGCATTTTTGTTTTTGTACCTTTTGATAAAAAAAAAACACTTTGTAAAAAACTCAAAAAAACTGCATAAAGTAAATGTAACCGGAATACACTGATTTTTTAAGTGAAACAACTGCAATTGCAGTTAAAATATATACATACAATCTCATTACTACACAAATAACTGTCCTGCATCTGCAAAGTTCAGGTGAGTTGGTAAAATTCATAAAAAGGTCGAATTCATAAATAACAAAGATCAGCGCAAAAGCGTGATAGACAGTAATATAACGTATCATAGGGTGTATTAAACATGAAAGAAAGAGAGCGAAAAAAGTTTCTTATTTAAACACACACAAGAAAAAAATTAAATTGGAGAAAAGTGAAAAGTCGTCAACATTATATTCATGTGACGGAAAATTTCCCCATGGTGCTGTAATTTAAATAATGTTTTTAAATTTCTAAACACGATTATTTTTGGTTTATTTAAAGTTTAAGAACTTGTTAAGCAAGATTGTATATAGTCAGTGGAATTTAAATAGTCGCATATAAACTTAATGAATTATTTATTTAATATGGTGGTCAATTTTTGACATTTTTATATAAAATTAGTCATTGAAGGGTAAGTTTACACAATATAGAATAGATAATTATTAATCTCATTTAACTTTTTCTTATAAAACATAAAAATTAAAGCGAAATTTAAATAGACGTAGTTCTAAACTTTTAATTTCTTTGTTTAAGGAGATACAGCAAAATTAAAGTGTTTAGCATATTTTAAGTATATTCAATTCTGTGGAGTAAGAAAAATATATTAAATGTGGAATTTGCAAGCTGAAAACCAAATTTTTCACCACATATATCATCAGATTAAAAAAAAATATTATAACTTATAGTTCAACTGAGGAATGTCATACAAAATAAATATTTTGATTTCAGGTATGCCCAAAAAAGTTAGATAAAAACACTTTTCCAGAAAAAAATTTGAAAAGAATATTTTTTAACATTACAGCATTACGGCCCAAATCAGAGAATATTGTATCAAAACTAAATTTAGGCACTAATAGAAATTAAATATACCAACTAAAAATGCGTGCTATAAAAAATATGCCTACATTCAGAAAATAAAAAGCGTATTATTATCGAAGACTTAGGTAAAATAAAACTTTAAAAGTTGTTTGGTTAGTTACACAATATCTAAATTAAGAAATTATATTGTCTTAGATAAGTTACAAAAGAAAAAACTTAGGGAACTTAACAAATTTTGAATTGCTACAGAATGGAGTGCAACAAAATCTACTGAAAGTTTACAAAAACGAAAAATCTATAAATCTATATTAATTTTTTTATTAACTCTTACAAAATACTTTTCAAGTTGTATTTTAACTAAGTACTTCGATAAAAATACACTTTTTATTTTTTGCGTGTAATTATTTTGAAATTTGTTTGCATTATTGTTTCTGTGCTAAAAATATGGCAAAATACCTGAAGCTGAAACTCGCGCCCTACCTGCAACAACCCAAAATTCATTTCTAGATTTCGGGGAAGAAAGTAATGGTAAATTTTTTACCATTAATTTTACGTTTAATATTTGTATTAATATATGTGTTGTATCTACTTTTCGTGATTAGATGTTAGCGTACAGTGTGATTGCAGTGACTCGGTAAGTTATCTGCAGGAAATAGTTTTATACCTGGTCGAACAAGACACAACAATAAATTGCCCAAATAATCACATTGCCATTAAAAATGTATTTCTCAAATACAATACTGCATTACCCTAATCTGCACCTGTAGAACGATTCTTTCATTCGAGAACGATTGTGATTCGTTCCAGAAGACAAAAACTCAGCGATGTAAATTTTGACAATGCTTTGTGTTGAGAAAAGCTATATAATATCAAAAAATAGTATGTCGGCCAATTTTTTGATATTTGAAAACTAAAACTTTTAATTTTTAAGTGGGTTCATAAAGACTCTGAATAGAAAAATATGATTGAAATTTGAAAACTCAAGGGCAGAGTTTTGACTTTTTAACAAAAAAGTAATGGTATGCTTTAATTCTTAACAAATTTGTATTGCAATTAATTAAATTTGTTTTGTTAACATTTTACTGATTACTGCATTTTTTCAGTAATTATTAAAAATTTACTGTGCCCATTTATGGTAATAAGTGCATAACAGCAATAAAAAAACTCTTAAGCATAATTTTCCTTAAAATCTAAATTTTTTATATGTTAACCCTGCAATACTATCGTCTGGGTGGAATCCACCCATAAGGCTGGATATTTGTTTTTAAAGAGAGATGTACATTAACAAAATATTATTTAAAATAAATGAATTGCCAAACTTATAAAGTTAAATTTTTTTCTGTATTTTGGAGTTCATTATTGAAAAAAAAAAAAATATTATTTGCATAATTGAATTTAACTGATATGAATGACAGATACTAATAAGTAGGGGTGGATTATACCCAACGATAGTAATGGCGTAAGTTGAATAATGATAGTACTGCAGGGTTTAAAATATTATTATAGCTGCATTACACTTATTACGATATATCTTGCAAAAGGTCAACTTTTCGGTATTTTAAGTCTGAAAAAATTGGTTTCTCTCGCAAAATTTTTACGTTGTATCACTACTTCGATAGAATAGTTTTGCATTATCAGTATATTTTTGGTCTAAGAGAACAACTAAAAATACATTTGCCTTAGCAAATTATTTAGTTTGCGTTTAATTACTTTGATTTGACCTTAATGCTATAATAGTAAAAACTTAGTTTTGAAGTTTTTTCCAACTTTTTTGTGCATATATGTGTAGAGAAAGCTTCGAAAATATTTTTTGTATGACATTCATCAGTTAAATGAGTCTTTTGTAACAATTTTTTTTAGTCTGGGAACATTTGTGGTATAAAATTTGGGTTTTGGCTTGTAAATTTCACATGTATGGTTGAATTTCGAAGAAAATATTTTTGCCTTATTCCCTAAAATTTACTATACCTTAAAAATGTCAAACACTTTAATTTTGTTTCAACTCCTATAACAAAGTAATTAATAATTAAGATCTGTGTGTATTCAAATTTCGCTCTAAATTTGATTTTTTACTAGAAAAAGTACAGCTAAATGAGGTTTGTAATTATTGTGAAAACTTATTCTTCAATGATTATTTTTATGTAAAAATATTAAAACTTACCACATTATTAAATAAATAATCCATAAAGCTTATATGCGACCATGTATTTAAATTTCGCTTACTGTAGAATTCCAAAACAAAATAAATTTTTGTTTGGCAATAGAGTCTGTTGCTTTAAATACTTTTAAGTTTTATTATCATTTTTTTTTTAAGTAAAAAGAAAAAATAAAATTATTATTTAACTATGTACAATAAAGCTATAACCAGATTTTTATCATAGTACCACGGAGTGAACACTGTTGTATTATTAACGAACAACATTATTTTGGGTCATTTTGCAAAACAAAACTTCCCCCACCAATTCATTTTCTAAATCAATATTGTACAAAAAATTTTGTTTGTAACAGGTTATTTAAATTAATATCATAAGGCATATATAATGGTTAATATAAAATTAAATTTTCGCTTATGCCGAAATATTTAATACTCAAATTTTTTTAATCAATTTTTGAAAAATAAACATTTTGTGTGAGATTTTATTTGTTCGGTTTAGATCATGACAAATTTTTCTCTAAACTAACAGAAAAATTATAATTTTATATGATAATTTACTTTGACTATTAGAAAAAAACACAGAAAAGTTATTAGACACTAGCATGAATGGAATGCATTTTCTGACCCACTACGGTCTTCATCAACATTCTTCGTGTCATTTTAGTGTTAATCGTAAATATCATCTATTTAACTCACACGTTGAAGAAATTGGGTAACGTTAAATCCCACATTACTCTGTGTGTTGAGTTAGAATGAAATTTACCACGAACGATTTCTATTTATAGTGTGTTTGTTTTTTCTCTAGTTATTATCATAGTTGCCAGTTTAACTTTCAGTTAAAACTTTAAATGGCAGTTCTTTTCTCTAATGTCATCATATACTATCCTTCTACATTAGCAAAGCATATCAACAAACATTAAAGATTTTTTTATTAATACATATGACGAGCATATACATTAAACGATTTTTGCACTGTACCTGGTTAGTGGTTTAATAGTGAATTTTATCGTTGATCTATAAATTTATGTGTGAGATTTTATTTGTTCGGTTTTAGATCATGACAAATTTTTCTCTAAATTAACAGAAAAATTATAATTTTTATATGATAATTTACTTTGACTATTAGAAAAAAACACAGAAAAAGTTATTAGACACTAGCATGAATGGAATGCATTTTCTGACCCACTACGGTCTTCATCAACATTCTTCGTGCCATTTTAGTGTTAATCGTAAATATCATCTATTTAACCTCACACGTTGAAGAAATTGGGTAACGTTAAATCCCACATTACTCTGTATGTTGAGTTAGAATGAAATTTACCACGAACGATTTCTATTTATAGTGTGTTTGTTTTTTCTCTAGTCATTATCATAGTTGCCAGTTTAACTTTCAGTTAAAACTTTAAATGGCAGTTCTTTTCTCTAATGTCATCATATACTATCCTTCTACATTAGCAAAGCATATCAACAAACATTAAAGATTTTTTTATTAATACATATTTTTTTTTTTTTATTGAAATTAAAAATTATTAATTAGGGTTCTATTTTTTTGGCCTTTTATGGAACAAAATGAAAATATGATATTTTGTATTAAAAATTAAAAAAAAAATACAAATTCAAATTTTCATCGCTGGGTGAGCTCTTTTGACGCCAGCGAAAAAGTCAAAAACCTTTTCTTCATAGTTTTTAATGATTTTTTCGAATATGCTATGCCAATCTTGATATTTGAAAAAAAATTTTAAAAGTTATTGCCCTAAATGTACAATAAAGTGATTCACTTTTTTTTATTTGAAAATGGTAGCAGTAAAAAGTTGCATATGTTGTAAAAGTTTGCATATGTTTCGAAATGTATATTTGAGTCCCCTTAAACATTTACCCATCTAGAGCAAGCGAATTAAAGTTTTCAACACTCAAATTTGCAAACTATGTTTTAACATTATATAAAAAATTTGAATGCTTTATTCAAAAAAATCTTGGAAATCTCCAAAAAATACAAGAAAACGGCGAGGAAATTTATGATTTATGATTTATTATTATGATAAGATATCACATGTTATTTGCCAAGATATAGCCCTTAAAAAATGCCACACAAAACGATTACAAATCTTAATTTCTCAGTGAGTTATCATGCAAAATGTTTGCGCATGTTTAACCCAGCTGATAGGTTAGAAAAAACATAGGTTAAAGGATGATATGGTCCATGCCGCAATTTTCATACAGAATAACAATTTAATGTTATTCGTTGTATCTATTTTGGTTCAATACTCCATAAGTATTGTTAATTTATTCTTTAGCCATTACACTTCAGTCATATCGAACTTATCTCAGAATAACTAAAGCTATAAATAGAAATTTTATATGAAAATAACTGCGGTTAAAATTAAACTCTGCCTATTTTTAGAAAAGTTACTTCTTAAAAGAAATTTTGGGCAGGACAACGTCTGTAGGGTAAGCTAGTCATAAAATAAATTAAAAACTACAGTACATTATAAATTCATTAAAAAAATTATATACTTATATAATATAAAAAAAAAAATCGTTTTGCTAAAAAACATATTTAAACTCCATTCTGTTTTTTTATGTTCTAGAGGACATATTGGTTAATATGCAAATAAAAATTACAAAAAGAGATGCTTTTAAAGGTAGTTGCGATACAAGGACATTTTTAAGTTTTTTTTATCCTTTTTAAAAAGCGTATAAATTAAAGCTCCACATAGAGAAGACAAAATAAGAAGTATCCTCTACCTAATTGTAGCCGTGCACAATTTGTACCAGTGGGTTAAAGTTGATATTTGTCTTATAAATTGTTAAGCAATTTTAGAAGCTGCTGCACAATGGGATATATCACATATTTTACTTAGTGGTCTGATTGCAATGGCATTTGGAACAGACTTAAGTGATGTAACATTGAGCTAAAGTTATGATTTTGAAACCCCGTGGGGCGTCAATATCACCACCAAAAATATGCAATTTTGAGTGCTCGCCATAACGTATTTGTAATCTAACAACAAATATGATGAATTTCATATCAAAACCTATAAAAAATTCTCATTTTTAATTTTCTTATTTGGAATGGATTTTTCGAAATTTCACAAAATTACGCATACAACAAGGATTTTTAAACTAAATAAGTTTTGTTTAAATTAGCTAATGATTTTTTAAAATGTTTAAATAATTTTAACTTAAATCCATTTTGTACTATATAAATATTTCCTTTTTTAATTTGCCTGCAGTAACAATAAAATAAGTGAATTTTAAAAATATTTTATTAAAATATTTTTATATCAAAAGCCCCAGTATCCTGTTACTGGATAAAAATAATTTTAATAAACACTTGTACCATATATTCATTTCCTTACACCATTGCGCGGCTCCAGCAATTAATATAATGGGAAATTTCATACGCCTCATTGTGCAAAAAACAACAAACACATGCATCGCATCATGGCATATGAAATTTCCCTGTATATCAATTGCTGGAACCGAGTATGCCATACCTGTATATTAAGAAATTCCATTGAAGAATTTCAAAGTTTTTTCAATTGTATTAAACAAAATATGAAAATATTACACTAAACCGTTGAACGGCACTTTTGCAAATTCTATGTACGCGTCAGGCACGTAGCTAGGCGGGGGGGCTTGGGGGCTAGAGCCCCCCCCGAAATGATTTGACAATTTTTAAAACTTAATACAATTCGTTAGAAAGTAGCAATGTTATTGATAAATTTAATATGAAAATATTTATTTTTGACTTATATCAAATAGGAAATAGTTTTATATGATTCGAATCTTAAAATTTCGTTAGAAAACATCGCCTGCAAATGGGCGGCTATCATGTTAGAGTTGATTTTCGACAAAAAGCAATAAATAAAATCATTTCATAAGAGATTTCGAAGTCAAAAAATTGTTTGAGACTATGCAAACTAAAAATTAAATATGTCTACACAGATAAAACTAAAATTGAGTTTTAATTAAAATATTTGTTGATTCAGAAAAGTTAAACTGAATTCGGTCGTGTTGATGCAATTGTAGTAACAACTAAAATAATTTGTATCTATTTAATTAATATTATTTTCAATTACATATAGTTTTATTCACATCTATTAAAAATTAAATTGAATATTGTTTACTATTGGGAAAAATTACAAAATTTAAAAAAAAAACACCAAAATTATAAAAAAAATCGCCAAAATTTAAAAAAATCGAGACCATTTGAAAAAATCGCAAAATTTGAAAAAAAATTGCCAAAATTTAAAAAAACAATCTTCAAAATTGCAGAAATTTAAAAAAACTCCCAAAATAAACGCCAAAATTCGAAAAAAAATCACCAAAATTAAAGAAACGCGTATTTTCAACTTCAAACGATTTTTTTTTAATTTTGGCGACTTTTTAAAATTTTTGCATTTGTTTCAATGTTGTTATTATACGTTATAAAAACTGAAAATTTTTTTTATACCAAATTCATTTTCAATTAAACAGTTATTGAAAGTAAGTTTGAAATCGAACAAAAGTTTAATTGAAATTTTTTTGACAATGATTTTTTCTGTGTATTTTGACATAATCTTTTAAAATGGAGATACCACTAAGACTCAAAATTAAGTTTACTTGTGCCGTAAAAGTCGATACTTTACTTACAGTGCAATCTTTTTATTTAAATTTGGTTTGGTACGCACGCATCTGGTAACATAGTTTTCAGTATTTTTTTTTACGATATATATTACGATATCTTATATATTTTTTTAATTTTTTGAAACAAATTTAAGCCTCAAACATTGATCGATATGCATAATGTGTTAACGTGGTTCAATGTGACTCAAATTTTCTCAATTTTTTTTATACTAAATGTAAACAAATTTCTATCGGCGCTACTTGAAATGCGACATTTTAAAATCAAGCAGCTAAACCAGTCTTTGGTGCTATAATAATTTAAAAACAAATACGTTTTTCATATATATTTGCTGCTTTATCACCTATCCGAATTTCATTAATTTTAAAGGGAACCTTTAAAGGGAAAATTTAAATGAAAAGCTTCCTTGTAAGTGTCAGACAATTTATATAGGATATTTGCCTTTTAATTTGTTTTTTGGACGGTTATAAATCTTTAATTTCCCGAGTTAAAACGGACATAACTATATAAATATACAATTAATTTCGTAGAAAAAAATTAATATGATGTCATATATAGTTGCGTATAATTGTATATTGCATTTAGAATACGCTAAAACTAATCCAATTAATAATTACGTTATATTTATATACCTATTATATATTTATATACCTATATATACATTGCAAAATAATATATATTTTTATATTATATCGTATTTAAAAAAACACAATTTTATTTTAAATAAAATTGTATATTACCCCATGCAGAGTCACACTAGAAAATTTGTCAATCATATTTTGGATGTAAATATGTATTACAACAATACAATAGTACAATTAATTGTATCATTTTGTGTATAATTGTATACACAAAATTTACCCCAATTTTTGTCTTTTGAATTGATTTCTTACTGGTTCTTAACCATAAAAAAAAGAATTTGGTTTATTTGTAACATTATGAGTTCTTAATTTAGTCTAAGATTTTTTTCAATCTAAAACTCTAAATTTAGTTTCAACGTTTTTTCCGTGTTTGTTATTCAATTGTGTAAGTTAATCAATTCTTCAAAATCTTCATTTTCATTATATTATTTTTTATTTTTGAATATAATAAAATATCGAAATGCTATGGAATTTGTTGCAAATTTAGCTAAAGTCTAAAAGGATTAATAGATATTTAGGATTTTCATGACGTTTTAAAATCAAAAACCGTATCGCGTCATTATTCGGATGTTATTTAACTATTATGCCCATTTCTCGGATAAAACTGTATTAAGACTCATATTAAATTTCGTATAATTATATAAAGCATCATATTAATTTTAATCGGGTTATTAGAAGTTGAAACTTTTCTACTATTTTTTACATTTATCAAGTTTTAGCTAGCCTAGACGTATTTTAGCACATAAAAATATAAAGTAACGCAATTTTATTTTTCGCGGTTTTCAAAAAGTTTTCCGCATAATCCTTTTTTTATTTAATTAAACTAAAAATTAATATTTAGCTAAAAACTTAACGTAATTAGAGAATAACGATGCATATCCAACTTAAAGTACACAAACGTTTTCAAATTTGACGTGTTTCGCGGATTGTGATCAAACACATTAAAGCGTTGTTTCGCGATATAGACATCAAAATTCGCAAAATAATGAACACAATAAGTAAAAAATTAAAAAAATGCATTTTAATGAAATGCACTTTATGCGGGAGGTTTTTGTTGCAAAATGACCTGAGAAAGCGATTTCTATTATTAACACATGATTGCCCATTACGTGTAGGTAAAAATTTAGCAAAAAAAAAAAAAAAAAAAAAAAAAGCTGTTACTCTAGTGTGCAAAAAAAAAATATATAATCAAAATAAAAAATCGAAAAGCCCCCCCCCGAAACAAATTCCTAGCTACGTGCCTGGTACGCGTGGATAGGAAAAGATATGATGCTTGTGTGACGTCGACACATGTACACTATAAACTTCTTCTTGTGGCCTCTGGCAATGTACGTTCGGCTGTTGCTTTGTTGTCATTTCGTCAAAGTTATTTAAATCAGTTGCAGATCAGCACTTGTTAAAGTAAGATCTCGCTACGCAACTTTTTAATTCAATGAAAAATGGGAATATTTTTTTTATAGAGAATATGGATGGTGAGGCGCAATGCGTGATTTGTGAACGATCGCTGAAACTATTTCAATTAAAAGCAGAATTTTTCTTAAAATTCATTTTTGATGAAACTAATATTCATCATCATACCAGTTTTCAATTAATAAGAGAAAATGTTTCATTGCCTCTAAAAAAGGCATCCTATGTAATTGCTTTGGCTTTGGCAAAGCAATGTCGCCCATTTGAGGATGGTATTTTTTTTTAAAAGATTTATCATCAGATGTTTTGAACTGTTTTGGTGAAAAGTGTCGAGAAGGTTTGAAACTTTGCCAAAACATTCCTTTATCTCGACGTACAGTTGCACGTAGGACAGAAGAGAAGTAAATTGATTCATTCTGCAGCTAATACTAGACTGATAAATTGCAAATATTTTTCATTATCTATTGACGAAAGTACGGACATTAATAATATTGTGCGCCCCGGTAGGCTAGTTGGTAGCGTGCTGGCTTATCTGTACGGGGGTCGTGGGTTCGATTCCCACCAGAGGCACTGGTCTGCTTTCGCTACAACGCGCCGAATGCCATAGTAGCTAGTGCTCGGTTAGGGTAATAGTATATAATTTGTAATTATATGATTATTAATTAATAAAAAAAAAAAAAAAAAAAAAAAATATTTGCCAGCTTATTATTTGCATCAAAACAGTTGATGCAAATTTAACCTGTTTTGATGAAGTTTTAGAACTAGTTTCTCTTCATGGTAATGTTACGGGACAAGTTCAAATAAAATAATTAATTTCTTTACTTTCGACTGAAAAATTTTTCGAGGGTAGAATTAGTGAGCGTTATTCGTTTTCTGCTGCTTCCCACACAAGCATAAATGTGGTAGTATGTGTGTTGCCCTTCACTGCACTAAACTTAAAATTGAGTACTACAAGTCGTATGAGTGATATTAATTTTATTAAACACAAAATCGAGTACTACAAGTCGTATGAGTGATATTAATTTAATACAAAATACTCATATATCAAAACCTATAAAAAAGTCACATTTTGAGCCCGACCCTCTCAGATTTTGATGAAATTTTGCATACAGCTACATTTTACCTATACAAACACAACCTCATTTTTAAAAATTGCATTTTCGAAAAATTGTGGGCGAAATATTTGAAAAATGACGGTAATAGGTACTTTAAGCAGCGATCACTACGGAATGGCTCAACCGATTTCAAAGATCTAGGTGCCATTAGAAAGGTATATAAGTCAGCTTTCGAAAACATAAAAAAAATAAAACTTTAAACTGGGAAAACACTTCAAAGTCCAACATATCTAAAAACTAAAATGGCGTTTTTTTTTATTTTTTTTTAATTTTTTTTAAGTAATTACATCTCTTGTTAACTTCCTTATTTTTTGATATCATTGTGTGACAAAAAAGAATAAAGTAGCTTTACTTTGAAAGTTATACAGATTTTTTTTGTAGTTCTAATGTAATTCTAATAGACAAGAATCGTATTATCAAATTTTTCAGACACCCCCAAAATATATACTTACCCTTTGTAAGTTTTTTTTTTATTTTTATTTTTTTAGATTTATATTTGTTATAGTCGCCAGCTTCTGCATAAGCAACTTCTATGGAGGTCTTAAAAGTTTGTGAAGTCCAATGATAAAGGTCTTTCGCCGTTTGAATTTGGTTTTTATTTGCAATGCTATAATTCCGAGCGCTATTTCCTCTACTACAGAAACATTTTTTGACTATTTTGTAAAACACATCCATAAGCTGGTGACACATCATGTCATAGCTAAGCATAGTTTTCCCAGTTTAAAGTTTTATTTTTGCCAAAAAAAAATTTCAATGTAATATTAAATTTTTACAGTGTACGTTTTCGAAAGCATACACTGTAAAATGGTATCGGTTCAGCCATTCCGTAGTAATCACAGCTTGAAAGTACATATTATCGTCATTTTTCAAAAACTTCGATACCTTGCCACACCCACATATTTTCAAAAATGCAATTTCTAAAAATGAGGTTGTGTTTGTATAGGTAAAATGTAGCTGTATGCAAATATTTCATCAAAATCTGAGAGGGTCGGGTTCAATGCATATCGGTTTTGATATGAAATTCATCATATACTTATACAGGGTGTACTTTTTTTTTGAGTTGCTTAAGCGTTTCTGGTTTGTTTGCATAAACCTTGCTTTTAAGATATCCCCACAAAAAGAAGTTCGGAGTAGTCAAATCAGGCGACCGTGGAGGCCAAGCAACATCACCATTACTTGAAATAACTTGTTGTGGAAAGAGGTCTCGCAGTAATTCAATTTTAATATTGGCTGTATGCGATGTGGCAAAGTCTTGTTGATACCTCATGTTAATCAAGCCCAAAGCATGCAGTTGTGGCGTTGATAAGTTTTCAATCATATCACGATATCGCTCCCCATTCACAGTTACCGTTACGTTGAATTGAGGTTGATGAATTGTTTTGAACACTTTCTTGAGCAGAAGTAATGTTTTCAGCCGATCTTGCAGTACGTTGTGGTCCATGCTTCGTTCTATCACCTACAGACCCTCTTTCTTCGAAATCATTCACTACACGATAAATAGTGTGTTTTGTTGGCACGTTGTTCCTCCCAAAAATTTCACGTAACTTTCTCATCGTCACAGTAATCGATGATTGATTTTGATAAAATGTTTTAACGATTAAAATACGTTGGTTTATCAAGTATTTTTCCATAATAAATTTGCCACGTATCTATTTCACGACTGCCAAATATGAACTGTCAAGACTAATGTCTACCAAAATGGCGGAAAAATAAAGTAGTATACCTTCTCGGCGGACACCCTGTATATCAGCTATCTCCAATAGTTCCGATATGAAAATTTGAAATTCCAAATTTGGTCCGACTCAGGCCCAGTTTTTGCGAATAGCGGGATGAAATCGGGACCAATTTCTTTTTTAAAATATTGTTTAATTAACTAAATAAATTCCTGATTAAATAAAAAAAAAAAAATAATGCAATATCTTGTTCCACTCACTTTGCGATTTTTTTTCCCAAAAAAGCACCAACAGTTTTTTACCTCCAGTAAATATTTTATATCTGAACACATAAAGTTTGCATACTATTCTGAGAGGTCTTTTTATATATAAGCGCGTTGTGTTAAAAAAAGTTTTGATTTATTTTTGTTTTTGGGAATTGTGTGATTGATTTCAGAAAATCATAAATCCCTTCAAGCTTCAAAAAATTCGCCAACTCTACATCAGGTGGTGAGCAACAACTGTTCTAAGACTTATCTACTCGCGCAATTACAGTGTTGCCATGTTTGAAGTTTGAAGCCCTTCATCTTTCACCACCTTTCATCTCTCCAAAGAAAGCAACACATTAATTAATAGGAAGAATTTCCTGAGTGTTGCTTCTCTTTAAAAAAAAAAAAAAAACTTCACATTGTTGACTTAAAAGTCTATTTAAAACCATCTAACATTTTTTTTTTTCAACTAGTGCTTATTTCGTGAATGGTAACACTTAGCGCATGTCTGATTTGACAGATAATTAGTTTTATCCTTCCGCTGAACTAATATGGTGCGTATGTTCGTTATCTTGTGAAAAAAGTGAAAGAAACTGGCATCCTCATGGATAAAGCAAAGCGTGAAAAGCCAAAAACAGTGCGTACACCCGAGAATATTGCTGTTGTGGCAGAAAGTGTGCGTGAAGCGCCATCAACATCAATTCACCGTCGTTCTCAACAATTGAACATTTCGGAGACATCATTGAGACGAATTTTGCATAAAGACCTTGGTATGACGCCATACAAAGTCCAATTGGTTCAAGAGTTAAATAAAAAAAAGTTATTTGGCGGACCCTTTAAATAAATTCCTGATTAAATAAAAAAAAAAAAAATGAATGCAATATCTTGTTCCACTCACTTTGCGATTTTTTTTTCCCAAAAAAGCACCAACAGTTTTTTACCTCCAGTAAATATTTTCTATCTAAACACATAAAATGTGCATACATTCTATTCTGAGAGGCCTTTTTATATATAAGCGCGTTGTGTTTGATTGATTTCAGAAAATCATGAATTTGGACATAAACTTCACATTGTTGACTTAAAAGTCTATTTAAAACCAAAAAAATGTTGGATTGTGTCTATTAATAAATATTTTATTGAATAGTGCAAATTAAATTTTAACAAAATCTGAAATTTTTAACTTCCTATTAGGATTATACTAGTTTTTTTTTCTACCAATAGTGCTAATTGGGCTTCTTTTGTAAAATGTCGTAATCTCCATTTAATTTCCTTTCCAACAATACTAAACACTTATAAGGCATGTGTATAACTCCTCAACGCGAAATCTTCAAAAGTTAATAGTTATGCAGTTACTAACTACACACAGAGAAATAATGCGACAACCGAATTGAAAAGTATATATTAATGGTAACAACTTATAAATTCAGTTAATACACGATATTTACATTAGATTTCTGAATATTTTGGGTGTTGCAACTAAACTTCAGTTGAATTAGTCGAACTTTACTATGAAAACTAATGTGAAGTTGTGCCAACCATCTGAAATTCGTAATAACCGAGTTTGAGTTGTATTAACCGAATTTTAGTTGGCAAATAGCAAAATATTTCTCTGTGTGTAATAACTGTAGTTTTATTAGCCTTTAAATGCATGAGGCCAGCACCCGGTGTGGAGACCAAGCTACCCTTAGGTAAAGTCGCTCGCTGAACTCGAATTGGCCTTTCATATTCCTGGAAAATGAACCGAAAATAAAACTACCGATGTGTTTAGAGAAGAATTGCCTCTTCTAGGTAGAGATCGAAAAAACAAATACGTGAAATGAATATACATATATAAAATATGAAAACATATAATTCTTCAATTTTGACAATTTGACAATTTGCTAAAAAAAAGTTAATCTTTCGAAGCATTATCGCTGTGGTAGTCATACTATCAAATTAATACCAATTACTGACTTCAAACACGGCCATTAAATCAGATCCGGACACTCAAAAAACTTATTTGCAGGTATGTATGTGTATCCGATAAAAAAAATAATGTGATGCAACAAAGAAATGCATCAAATTTGATATTTCTTTATATCTAATAGAAATACAATTTGATCCGAAAAATTCTGGGTCGTATTGTATATAAATGGATTATATTACATTGAGTTTGATATAATTTGATACGATTCAATTCAGAAAAAAAAAATAAATTTGGTTGAATACAGTGGCTAAATATTATGGTCTGATTATTAAAAGCCCAATTTAAATCTAACAATCAGAAATTCTTATGTCAAACTACAATTTTTGGAGTTTGACATTTTAAATTGTGATGTTTATCCAAGGTACTTTCAATGAAAATTTTCGAGTTGATATTAAAATTTTGAATAGGATGTTATGGATTTCATATGTACTTAATAGGTTTAGATTTTTTTTAATTATAATTTTTATTTGTTGCTAAAGCAAATATCTATCAAACCGTAATACACAATTTGATCTATCGGATTATCATGATTGAGAATTTTTTAAGAATCTTGGTGTTTTTGGATAATGTTTCAAAATTGTAATATGGCGGTTTTTAATTTTTTTTTGTCTGTTGAAAGAATATGGTTAAATTTTTACATTAAAAAAGAAAATTAAGTAATTTTCTAAATATTCATGTTTATACAATATCGGATATTTCTTGATCTGATCTTTTAATTTTACACAAAAAGTACATACTCTTCAAAAAAATTTCCCATAGCAAATCTTCTTCTACAAAGTGTTAATTTTTCAAAAAGTCCTATAAAAAATGTCATAAATTGTATTTTTTAATTAATTATAAGGCAACCCTTTAACAATAAGTAGCTGTAAAGGTTTTTTCAAATATTTGTATAGTAAAGACCTCAAATTTTTACACGCCTTTTTCTGCGATATTATACCACCTTCCGATCCAAAAATTATCGTAGCTTAAATGAAGGTGTTGCTTTAAAGCAATGTCAGTGTAAAAGCTTTTAAAACAATTTGTATTGTTTTTTTCATGGGGCAATACATTGTTTTGTACAAATACCGTATATTAATTTAATTCTGCCAATTCAATTATATATTGCCCGTCTAATAAAGTATATCAAAATATATTGTTAGATATGAAAACATGCAAAACTTTAAGTTTTTTTGTATTTAAATTTTGCTTCAGCTTAATTACCATTACATGTTAGTGTGAGTCTGCCGTATTTTATTGTGAGTCTTGCCGTATTTTTTCCCAAAATTCAATTTACATTTATTTATTTAATTTAATTTTTTATAAAAAAGAACGTTAAAAACATACAAAAGTATATATAAATAAACTAAGCCAAACAAATATACAAATCGTATTAAGGCCACATCGAATTCAAATTTTTTTATTATTTATAAATCTCAAATAAACCACAATAAAAGATTATTTATGCTAAAAAAGGTACATAGGTTACTCGTCATCATCATCATCCTTAAAATCAACATTATTTTTAGCATTATTAATGTTATAATACAGGTATCCACATATTCGATTAAATTTACGGAATAAGGCCAACAAACTGCTGACATAAATAAAAAAAAAACTATTAAATACCAAAAATTATTTGTATTATTTGTTATATCGAAAATTTAAGATAAAACTTAAAATTAAAATTTCAGTGCGTAAAATTTATTTAATCACTAACTTAATTTTACTTCAGGTTAAAGCAATGTCTTGAACAGAAAATCTTAATATTCACCAAATATTTATTAATTTTTGTTCTTATTATATACACAAGCTATTTAAAAAAATAATTTTAATGCTTTTCTTATTTAGAAAAAAAAGTGTCCAAATTTTGGTGTGTTCAGCCTCTAATTTTTCTTTGCAGACATATACGTTTACATTTCTTAAGAATACATACAACCCACATAAAAACATAAACACAAACTCATCCTATGAATTTTTTCAAGGGATGGTGGGTGAGAATTTGAATACGGAAATTTTGTTCCTGTGTTAAAAAAAAAATATTTTAAAATACTAGGGGAGTTTTGGGTAAAATGGTTAAAAACATGTTGTAGCTCTTATAGAGATCTCACACACAATATCTTTAAAGTCGTTCCATAAACATACCTTAAAGATTAATTAGTATACTAACTTTTTGTAGCTAACTCATTTATTTATTTTTGTGACAAACATATTATTTACATTTTTATTTAAAGAATAAATGAAGTAAGAAATTTAAGGCGGAAGTGGAAATATACAAAAGTACAATTTAAACTATGAAAAGAACAAATGAAAAATCAATACCTGAAGTACATGAAAATATTATCTTCTAGTGAATTTTTATTGTTGATCTATAAATTGTGTATGAGATGTTGGTTAGTTCGGTAAAAATCATGAATAATTTTTCCATATTAACAGAAAAATTATAATTTTATTTGTGATAATTTACTTTAATTAACAGAAAAAACACTTAGAAAAAAAGTTGCAGGTGTCAAATAACTTTTTTTCTAAGTGTTTTTTCTGTTAATTAAAGTAAATTATCACAAATAAAATTATAATTTTTCTGTTAATATGGAAAAAATATTCATGATCTTTAACCGAACTAACCAACATCTCATACACAATTTATAGATCAACAATAAAAATTCATTCATTCTTAGAGCACATGGAGGAAGCGCTTTTCACCTGCTTAAAGAGACATACCAAGTGGGACATCGCCAAAAAAAAAAAAATCATGCGGTCTGGGATTGTTTCGGGAGTGCTCGGTAGATATATAATGCCTTCCAGAGTTGCTTCTGAGTAAGCACAATTTTTTACAGGAAGTAAAACAAGAAACCATGATTAAAATCGCCATATACAAGAGGCACGATTTGTACGCTAAACATTTTTAACTTCAAACCATGACATTTAAATTTTTCCTTTAGATATTTTTTATTATTTTACCCTAATGTTTGTTTTTAGCTACATAATAATGTGTTATTTAAATGCCATTCTAGGACTTAAAACAGTTCAAATGTGATTTAATTCCATTTTATTTATGTTGGTCGCAAAAAAAATATATTCGAATGGGTGTAAATAAAGGTATTTTGAGTACCTCTCCAGCGATAAAAAAAATTTATTGATAATGGTGTCACACAAAAGAGATTAAAACTAGTTTTACATTTATTTAAACCCTCTTAAAAATTAGTTAGGGCAGCAATATCTCTAAACTAATGTTTCTCATTTTGACCACTCTACCTCATAAGTCATATTAAGTTTTTGGCGGTCAAAATTCTAGAACTTTTGAAGAGGTTATTCTAGTTTAATGCTGTTTTGTTGAATAGATAAGATAACAACAACAAGTTTTACAAAGGGTTTTTCTTTCATACCTCCTGTTTTTGTTTAATTTCTGCACAAAAACTAAAATGGTGTAACGAGTTCGACCGTTAATTTCACATAAAATCGTTTTATTAATAAAATGCACAGTATAATTTAGTCCGATAAAGAAAAAACTTATTTTTGGTAACAGTTTTCTTTTTAATATGCGTTTTTTTTTAATTCGATTTTTGTTATTTGGGTTTTTAAAGTTGTTTTTTTTTGCATATTTTTTATGAAAATAATCTCTTTCAAATAAACAGTAACACTTAAATTCAGATTTTATAAATTATGTGCTTACATGAAACTGTCAGATTTTTCACACAAAACAAAAAAATATATAATTTGAATCTTTGTGTTTGCAGTGAAATGGACGATGCAGAGATTTTTGGCTTCTGCGGTTTTTAAGCATGCTCTTTCATATAAGCTACATACATAGTTTCTTAATCTCAGCAAGTTGAAAAATATACTATTGGCCACCTTTTCCACATACAGTGACTCCATCGAATAATCGGACAAGTGTTTGTTTGATATGTATGTGCTCTAAACTAAAAATAAAAATACTAAATATATATTTTTTTTCGCTTTATTTACACTCTACACTCTAATCTTACAAAATACTAAAAAAACAACAACATTTTTTATGATAACGGTAAATTTACAAAGAAAAAACAAAATTAAACTCATTTTTTGTGCTCAATGAATAATCGGACATAGGAAAGCAACAATGCAAAAAATGCCGAAAAAAGAAAAATTAATATTTTGTGGAATATCATTTGTTTTCAAGAACGGCCTGTAAACGTTTTGGAATGGATTTTTACCAAGTTTTGGCACACTTCAGGTTCTATGGAGTTCCATGCTTCCAGTAAAAGAACCTTTAGCTGATTTAATGTGCTACATTTTTGTTGGTATACTCTTCTAGCTAGTTCTTCCCAAAGATGACCAATTACATTAAGATCTGGGCTCTGTGCCGTTGTTACTATAAGTTTGGGGCAGTTATGGATCAACCAAAGCTTTGCAACACCTGAAGTGTGCTTGGGATCATTGTCCTGGTAAAAGCAAAATTGTTTGCAATGCCCAATTTCTCGGCACTTTGCTTTACATTTGCTTTCAAAATGTTGAGGTAGCCAAATTTGTCCATTTATCATCAATAAAATGTAAATTGCCCACCCCGGCACTCGACATACAGCCCCAAACCATAACAGAGCCTCCTCCATAATTAACAGTGGCTTTTGTATTTTGATGATTAAATTCTGTATTAGGTTTACGCCACACAAGCATCTTTCCATCTGAGCCATGCAAATTAAATTTGCTCTCGTCAGTGAACATAACCTTGAAATGAATGAAAACTGTCAATAAAAACAAATTTTAAGATATCTTAACACCGAATTATCGTATTCCAAAAATCTTCTGTTTTTAGCAAATATTTTTAGCAAATTTCACTCTCATGTTTTTATTTTTTTGGCTTATAATGGCTTTTTCTTGCAACTCTACCATGATAGTTATATTTATGCAATGTATTGCGAACAGTATTAAAGCAAACATCTTTTCCACTGCTGTTTTTTAAAGATATTTTCAGTTCTTTTGCAGTTTTAAATGGATCTTGTTTTATTTCTTTACAATAGAACGCTCTTCTCGCTCAGTTAATATTTTGCCTTGACCTTCTCTACTTTTATTAGCCAACCTAAATTCATCACGGAACTTCTTGATAATGTCTTGGACAGTTGATTTGCTTTTTCCAACCAATTCAGCAATTTCTCTCACTGTTTTACCTTCCAAATTCAATTTTACTATTAATTGTCTTATTTCGACAGTAGAATGTTTTCCTTTTGGTGCCATTTCTAAAACATTTTTTTCGAATCTTGAACTGTCTGCCAATATATGCAAGTTATGAGTAAATGTGACAAAAAAAAATAACTTTTAAATTGCATATTTGTAAAATAACGGCATTTTTAACATTTTTGCTTTCCTTTGTCCGATTATACGCTGAGCTAAAAAATTGAGTTGTTTGGTTTTTCTCTGTAAATTTACCGTTATTATAAAGAATGTTGTTGTTTTTTTTTATTATTTGCAAAGATTAGGATGTAGTGTTAAAATAAAAGCAAAAAAAAACAACATATGTTTAATTAATTTTTTTTTAGTTCAGAGAATATAAATTTCAGACAAACAATTGTCCGATTATGCGATGGAGCCACTGTATGTGACACAGTGCGACCCAGTATACCTCCATTGATAGCATAAATATTATAAATTGAGCAACAAAAAATTCCATATAGCCGAATTTAATGCTTTGACGTGCTTTGATTTAAGGTGATACAATTTGGCACCATGTACCGTAATCTGAAACGTTGTGTCCAAATTATATTATGGGTTTTTTGATACATCACATTGAAATTGAGCGATGGTCTTCAAATTATAATAATTTTTTGTTCGCACATAATCAATGGAGCCCATAAAAAATCTCTATATTCTGTTTTTAAAATTTCAAAAACTTGTTCACGGTTTTAGTTTTTAATAAAATTCAAAAAATCACAAAAGTAAAGTAAGTGCGGGTAATACAAAAAATTGTACATGTATTAATATTTTTTAGCTGTTTCTGAAATAATATAAATTAAATAATTTTTTAATACCATTAATGTGTTTAACAATTTTTAATAATTATTTCAAAAAATTAGTTGCGGAACGGCTAATGTGGAATATATCAGTATTTTTTTAAATCTAATATATACTCGTACATATTGAATTGTATTTACCTCCCTATGGGCCGGTCCTCTGTTAAAACCCTACCCTATATAAACAACTGCCAACTTTAACATTTGCTTGTCATAGGAGGGGGTCATTTTGTCGTGCTTTAAACCACATAGTGGCATGCCACAGGACTAACCAAAGATGGGTATACCACAAGACTGTTGCAAAAGGAACATGTCGTATAAAATAAACTAAAACTAAACAGCTTCCAATGGGTAAAATTCTGGCCAACTGGCTTTTTCGTGTAATAAGCATTCTGGTTAAGTGGTATGTCCTCCCTTTACCAGTCACATTATTGGTAATTTTAGGACAATTGACACTGCTTAACCCACTTCAGTATTAAATGATACCAGTCCTGTGATAAGTCCTTCTTTAGCCAGTCCACTTTTAAGGTCAATTGCCGCCTCATTCCCCATAGGGCTATTACTATATATTTTAATTTATCTAACGCATTCTGCATTAGGTATTTGCCTTTTTGTTGCTAAATAATATTAAGTTTGACATGAATTTACATTTCTGTGTCT
>CM037853.1:135456137-135488189 GCA_021234595.1 Delia radicum
TAGTAACAAAAATAAAAAATTTCTCAGTCCTTGGGATGTAATTGTTATTTCCTAGTCTGTTATGTCTTAAAAGTATGGAAACCACCTAATATTCCTCGGAAACTTTGCTTTGTGACCAGGACAATGTGATTCATTAAAATATGCTAAAATTATGAGAAAAACGTGTTTGAGTCTTTCACTACAGAGAAAATCATACAGAACAGCACATGTAAATCAAAAACTAGATTTTATTAAAACTTCAGAAAACCAAAAACATAAAAGTAAATCAGAAGCGGGTGGTTTTTCGACATTTGCGTTTATACTATGAGTCATTTTCTCTAATCAATCCCCAAATGTAATCTCCCATCATGTTCTCATTGTATTGTCCTTGGTAACGCCGCTCAAATTCCATTATATCCTGATGGAAGCGCTCGCCTTGCTCCTCTGAATATGCTCCCATGTTCTCCTTGAATTTGTCAAGATGTGCATCCAGAATATGGAGTTTGAGAGACATCCTGCAGCCCATTTTGCCGTAGTTTCTCCACCAGACTTTCGACCAGCTCCACGTAGTTTGCGGCTTTGTGATTGCCTAGGAATCCCTGTACCACTGACATAAAACTCATCCAAGCAGCAGTCTTGTAGGTACTTGAACGCTGAAGAATTTTGTCGAGAGCTTTGACGAATTGCTTTATAAGACCCAGTTGATGTGGAGTGGTGGCATCAGTACCTTCTGGGGGTCCACCAAGGGCCTCCCACTTGACGTTGTTCCTCCCCACTATGAATTCAGTTCGTTGTGGCCATTCACGCTTACTGTAGTGTGCACTGTCGTTCCTGCTGTCCCACAGGCAAAGAAAGCAAGGAAACTTGGTGTAACCGCCTTGCAGGCCCATTAAGAATGTCACTATTTTGAAATCTCCGATCACTTCCCAGCCATATTGCTCATACTTCAATGCGTTCAGCACTTTCTTGACATTGTCGTAGTTCTCTTTGAGAGATACTGAATGCGCCAGAGGAAGAGACGGATACTTGTTGCCATTGTGAAGCAACACGGCTTGAGACTCTTGCATGAGCTGTCAATGAAGAGGCGCCACTCTTTTGGTTCGAAAATCAATTCCGATTTCCTCGAACAGACCGGTCACGTCGTGGCAGAAGCAGAGCCCATCTTCGCTGATGAAGAAGTTGGAAAAAAGTTCGTGACGCTTCCTCTGACATGAGACTTTAACACTAGGATCCAGCAAATTCCACTGCATCAGTCTGGACGTCAAAAAGTTCAGTATTGGACTTGGTGAGATCAAGATCTCTGATCAAATCATTCATGTCCTTTTGGTTGGGATAGTATGGGTTTTTGTTATCAGCTAGTAAATTAAATACTTCACCTTCATTGTCTTCCTCACTCTTGGAATCAGGGCTCTCACAGGAAGACACCTGCTCTTTCTCTGGAGGAATAGGAACGGGGAGGCCAGAGCTGTGTGGAACTGGAGCCATGGATGAAGGAATGTCAGGATACATGATTTGACTTGCTTTTTTTGCCAGTCCGACGTTTGGAAGGGTCCACCATGCAGAAGAAGCAGTTGCTTGAATGGTCAGTGAGTTCTCTCCAAACTCTTGGCACAGCAAACTTCATAGCTCTTTTTTCCCCTCTTTACCATCCTGAAAAAAAAAATTAGAAAAGAAAAGTACCGTCTAATAAAAAAGTTAATAGAAACATTTATTTTACTCATAACAAAGCAATATAGTTTTAAAATGTCTTACCTTCCAAAGACCTTTGCAGTTTTCACAGACGAAATGAGGTGCCCTGGATTTGTCTTGATCACCCACAGGCATGCGAAATAAGCATTGTAAGCTTCGCACATTTTAAAACCGGTTTCCAAGGAGTACTTATTCGCTCTTGTTTTGATAAAATATCCGCAGATATAACAAAATGCATCTGCAGGATACTTGCAGCCTCGTGAAGCCATGTTTGAACGAATTTATCTGTAATAAAATAAGAAACAACTCTCAATAATCACAAAAATGTTGCAAAATTTATTGCGACGTTGCCAAAATTTATTGCGACGACTTGTTGTTTTAACACACACGAAACGAATCATAAATGTAGAGAAAACAAAGTTGTATGCGCTCGTGTATCAGTTTTCAACAAACAAACATAAAATAAACGCAGATAAGCGCTGCCATGGTCACGAAAGCAAAGTTATCTTGCGACAATATTTGTTTTCTATACTTTTGGGACCTAACTGACTAGGAAATAAATTACAACCCAGGGACAAAAATCTTGTTACATAGTGTTATCCCACTGTTTAAATCCGGCAATAAATCACACATATCCAATTACAGAGGGTATTGCTAAACTTAGTGTTATTCCCAAACTATTCGAGAAGATTATTACTGATTTTGTGTCTCATCAAGTAACTTCTATACTCTCTTCTTCTCAACATGGCTTTCGTAAAGGTCGTTCAGTAATTACCAATTTGTTAGAACTATCATCATCAATAAATAATTCATTTGTAAATGGAATGCAGACTGATACCATATATACTGATTTCAGTAAAGCATTTGATAAGGTAAATCTTGACATACTCCTCTTCAAATTAATAAAATGGGATTTTCTCCGTATTTTCTTAACTGGATTGAAACGTATTTAAAAAACAGATCTCAGTGCACTCCTTTTTAAAAATCTAATATCTAAATTTTTTTCTGTTCTGTCTGGTGTTCCTCAAGGTAGTCATCTTGGGCCTGTACTATTCCTGCTATTTATTAATGATCTTCCTAATCACTCCAAAATTTTAATGTATGCAGATGACGTAAAATTGTTTATTAGCTATAATAAACACTACACAAGTTCTCAAATTCAAATTCATCATAGCCAGTATCTCCAAATGGACTTTGGACAATTTCTTTCACTGGTGCAATTTAAACAACATGGAGCTGAATTTAAAAAAATGCAAACATATGATTTTTAGTAGAATTCCGATTATAAGAAAATATATTATTAACGGATATGAACTAGAACAAGTATACACATTCCTTGATCTTGGAGTATTATTGGATAAATCGTTAAATTTCAATGCACATATAAGTCAAACAATTAACAAGGCAAAAGGCGTTTTTTGGTTTTGTAAAAAGATGTTGTAAGGAATTTGAAGATCCATACGTCGCTAAGCAACTATACGCATCCTTAGTTAGGCCGATTCTTGAATATGCGTCTATAGTTTGGTATCCCTACTATGAATCAGCACATTACAGAAATTGAGTATGTGCAAAAACAATTTTACTTTTTGTCTTCGGAAATACGCTTGGACTAGAGATAATTAGCCGTCGTATGAAAAACGCCTTGCACTTATAAAACTACCAACTCTAAAAAGTAGGAGATTGGTATTAAACATATCCTTTCTACACAATCTGTTAATGGTGCTGTGAATTCTGACTTTCTTCTTTCAAAAGTAAATTCCAACGTTCCAATTAGACCTACAAGGCATTATCTTCCAATAAAACTGAGTTTTTGTCAATCAAATTATGAATATTTTGAACCTTTTCGCAGAATTTGTAATGAATTTAATATCATGTTTTCTTTTATAGACTTATCTATAAATGTCAATATTATTAAAAGAAATCTTATTCTTATCTTAAATCAATTAAATTCTCTTTAAAAATTTTATTTATTATTTTTTTTATTACACTTTTTTTGTAAATAATTTGTATTTACATTTGTTATATATACTAGTCTGTAAGGATATTTCCATAGACTTAATAAATAAATAAAATAAAAAAAACAATAAAATAAGTGAATTTTAAAAAAATATTTTATTGAATTAGTTTTTGGCTTACTATATTATCAATTTTGTATCAAAAGCCCCAGTATCCTGTTACTGGATAAAAATATTTTTAATAAACACTTGTACCGTATATTCATTTCCTTACACATGCGCGGCTCCAGCAAAAAATATAATGGGAAATTTCATACGCC
Organism: Delia radicum; assembly: GCA_021234595.1. Lineage (NCBI taxonomy): Eukaryota > Metazoa > Arthropoda > Insecta > Diptera > Anthomyiidae > Delia > Delia radicum. The sequence continues at coordinate 135,460,081 of CM037853.1, forward strand.
TCATTGTGCAAAAAAACAACAAACAACATGCATCGCATCATGGCATATGAAATTTCCCTGTATATCAATTGTGTTAAACAAAATATGAAAATATTACACTAAACTTAAAATTGAGTACTACAAGCCGTATGAGCGATATTAATTTTATTAAACACAAAATCCAGTACTACCAAGTCGTATGAGTGATATTAATTTTATTAAACACAAAATCGAGTACTACAAGTCGTATTAGTGATATTAATTTAATACAAAAATACTCATGATGAATTTCATATCACAAACCTATAAAAAAGTCACATTTTGAACCCGACCCTCTCAGACCCTCTACAGTTTACCTATACACAACCTCATTTTTAAAAATTGCATTTTCGAAAAATTGTGGGCGAAATATTTGAAAAATGACTGTAATAGGTACTTTTAAGCAGCGATTACTTACGGAATGGCTCAACCGATTTCAAAGATCTTGGTGTCATTACAAAGGTATATAAGTCAGCTTTCGAAAACATGCACTGTAAAAAAATAAAACTTTAAACTGGGAAAACACTTCAAAGGCCAACATATTTTATTTTTAATTTTTTAGATTTAATATATAATTTGCGCAGCTCATACTGTTGACTTTCGGAATATTTGCTAACTTTTAGTGAAGTTTCATCTAAAGGTATAAAAGAATGGAAGCTTTGAGTTCCTGTAATAGTTTTAGCATTTTTATACCTTGAAAATAGCTCATCTTATGTTTTGTTATAGTCGTCAGCATAAGAAACTTCTATGTAGGTCTTATAAGTTTATGAAGTCCAATGATAAAAGTCTTTCGCCGTTTGAATTTGGTTTTTATTTGCAATGCTATAATTCCGAGCGCCATTTCCTCTACTACAAACACATTTGTTGACGATTTATAAAACACATCCATAAGCTGGTGCCACATCATTTCATAGCTAAGCATAGTTTTCCCAGTTTAAAGTTTTATTTTATGCAAAAAAAAAATTTCAGTGTAATATAAAATTTTTACAGTGTACGTTTTTGAAAGCGTACATTTGTAAAATGGTATCAAGATCTTTGAAATCGGTTTTAGCCATTCCGTAAAAATCACAGCTTGAAAGTACATATTATCGTCATTTTTCAAAAACATCGATACCTTGCCACACCCACATATTTTCAAAAATGCAATTTCTAAAAATGAGGTTGTGTTTGTATAGGTAAATGTAGCTGTATGCAAAATTTGATGCAAATTTGAGAGGGTCGGGTTCAATGCATATCGGTTTTGATATGAAATTCATCATATGCTTACACAGTGCAACACATAAATTGGTTCCTCTTTCGTACCCGGTTTTTTTTGAAGTGTATATCGAAACTAAAAAAAATCCGCAAAGGACTTGGCCAGATTACATAGAAATTTTTTTTTTTTGGACACCCTAAGTTTTTGCACCCAAACATAATTTTTTAAAAAAGGAAAATTTTTATGGAATCCATATATCATAAACCGTTCGGAATTTTGTTTTTATGTCTTTGGCAAAGATGTAAATCCAAACCAAAGCAAAAAAATTCTCATATGGACCGACCCAAAAAATTGCATCCACTGCATCAAAATTGCAAAAAATTGGGAAAAAATGCTATTTTTTATGATAATATGGAAATAGCCAACTTTAAAATCCAATTTTAAAATCCTGTTTAGGAAGATGAGGTGTTGTAAAAACCCAGTTCCACCTAAAAACCGCAACACGAATTTAAAACACACATGACAATCACACCCACTCAGAAACATTTTTTAAGAAGTTTTTAAAAAGGGTGTTGTAAAAACCCAGTTCTACCTGCAAAGTGCAACACGAAGATAAAATACACTTGACCAATTACACCCATTCAGAAAATTTTTTAAGAAGTTTTTAAAAAAGGGTGTTGTAAAAACCCAGTTCTACCTGCAAAGTGCAACACGAAGATAAAACACACCTTGAACAATCAGACTAGCACGCAGTATAAATAACAGTTCAAGTATCATTTCATTGTCATTCAACAAGTGTATTCGAAAGTGAAAAGTCTAATTATATCCGTGTTTTGTGCAAAATTTTACAATTCAACTATTGCGCAATATGGAAAATAGCCGGTGTCCAAACATTGATTATTTTTGTTTAGTTTGTGGTCATATGGTGCCTACAAGTGTGCAAAGGAAAAGGTCTACTCCGGAATTTAAGCTAGCCTATGCATCTTATTTCGATGAGGTTGATCCCAGCGGTGAAGATTACACTCCAAAATACAGTGTGTGGCACTTGTTACTTCCGCCTTTTGGATTGGTATCATGGACGAGGTAGAAATTTAAGTTTCATGAAGCCAATGGTGTGGATAAAAGACCCAAATTCACACGACAAATCCCCGGTGTTACTCATGTATCAATTACTCCCCCTAAGTTAAATAAACATATGTTAAAATGCAAAACATATGTGGCCGCTTATACAGGCATAGTCCCGGTGTCAATGTCTGATGGTGTCAAACCACCTAAGCCTCCGAGTCCGGATGTTATGTCCACACGGTCATCCACTACGACTTTCACAAATCAATCAGATTTCCAAGATGCCGATTATGAACCTGATATTGACGACGATAAACCAAAACCGCTCGTACAAAACGAAATGGACTATGTTGTGGCTAAGATGGGCTTATCACAGCGGAATGCAGAATTTCTAACATCATTTTTGAAGCGCCGAAAGCTTACAGAGCATACCGTTAGTGCCTCATCATACCGGAGGCGGTCAAACAGAGTTCCAAACATTTTACACCGTCGATGCAGCGAACACGTTTACCCACTGCATTGACTAGAGAGTTGTTTATATTGTTGTTAGATATAATTTAGCTGAAGAAAGATTTCTTAAATTCCCAGTATTTAAGCCATTTCAGGACAAAATCATGAAAAAATCATAAAAAATAGCATTTTTTTCCCAATTTTTTGCAATTTTGATGCAGTGGATGCAATTTTTTTGGGTCGGTCCATATGAGAATTTTTTTGCTTTGGTTTGGATCTACAACTTTGCCAAAGACATAAAAACAAAATTCCGAACGGTTTATGATATATGGATTCCATAAAAATTTTCCTTTTTTAATAAAATCATGTTTGGGTGCAAAAACTTAGGGTGTCCAAAAAAAGGTGTCCGCCGGGAAGGTATACTACTTTGTTTGCTTATAATTTTTGATTAAATGAAAGAGAATGGATCTTATATTGATAAAAGTTTTATTTAATGTCGGCAATTATGTATGAAATACAATATCAGATAAATTTCCGCCTCTGTTAGCCTTGAAGTGTTAATATCAATAAAACACTAATTGTTCTTTCTTCAAGCTCTAATGAGCAACTGTTTATTATTTCTTAAACATACTTAAATCTAGATATAAAATCAACTTAATACTAGCTACAGCTAAAGTGTGGGAAATGCCTACGTTTGCATTAATCCACACTGTAGGTTGCTTGTAGCATGGACATTCCATAGATTGTATGTTAATACTTCATACAATGTATGGGTGTTATATTGCCTGTCTAGTACATGGCAATATACACTTATCAAACACGCTACACCTCCCTTTTTAGGAAAAAGATCGATCAATCAGAGTAGCTTATTGATCGGTCTTTTTATATAACTTATTTAATAAAAATATTACATTGCATTAACAAGAGGAAATTTAAACCAACGATCTTAAATAAGAAACTATTTCTAATAATATTGGTTTCAATTTATTATAAAACTTTTTAATGAAAATAAGAAAAATAAATTATCAAAATAAAAGATAATTAGAGAAAGGTTTTAAGAGACGATTTAAGTTATTGCAATTCATCTTCATAAAAAATTTTTTTTTTCAAAAATAGAATGTATCGCCTAAGTATATAAAAGCGAAATCAAACAACATTTTTATTTCTGTATTATTTGTAACTTATGTTTATCATTTTTCTCTATAATACTATAATTTTTAAATTATTTGTCAAGATCAAACACATCACATGCCTTTCAATTTCATGTACCCGCCGGTATGGCCATTACCGCAAGGTCATTAATGTCAAAGAATGCGATGTTTTCAAAGAAAAATGGGACTTGGTAATAATTGTATTTCCCAGTGTCCAAGTTCATAAGTAATAATTCAGGTAATAAATTTGTTGTTATTAAAGGACATGCGAGAATTATCAGCGATATTTATTATATATTGTGGCATTTTAATACCATAAATAATTGCGCTGTGTATTAACCAAAGAATGTTTTGCTGTTTACACTTAGTGTAAAAGCTAGTTAACCGAAAAATAAAAAAATTTTAGATTTACAAAATAATTTATAGATTTTATGATAAAATCATATTGTCAGTGCAGCTCGTTGATCACTGCAAGGTTAACTTTTTACCCTTTTCCTCTTACTGAATCGTTCTATTACTGTTTTCATTATTATTAATTATCCCTGGTGCTACTAATGTCTAATGTAATGTTCGAATACATCAGCAATTTAGTTGTGTTATTCATTTGGCACGTCGTTTTTTATTAAGTTTTAAGAAAAGGACTCTAAATGCCAGTCTCGGGACCTGAGGCGTGTGGAATTATTTCCAATGCCTTTAGCAATAGCTTGCCTTAACTTCAACACTAAGTCTATTTAATAGACTTGGTATACAACTTCCTCGGAATTCTAGTTCCGGTATTGGTATTTAAGTTCAGAACTCTTAATATTCTTTTGGAATACCCCGGTACGTACAACAATCGCGATTGCGCATTTCTATAATGCTTATCAAAAAGTGCACTTTTTATTATTCCATCCAAAATATGTGGCCTATTTAACGGGCTCCGATCACCTCGCCTTGCCGTCTACTTTTTCAAGACTTAGGATGATTGAGTCTATGTCAATATCCTATTAACAAAGGGGCTGGCTAATGTACCGTATATAATTCATCAAGAATTATCTTCATAACGCGCTGCCATTTATTATTTAAAAATTTGATGGACGTCTCCCTCAAATTTTTATTAGTCTCATTTGAAACTATAAGCACCTCTAACAAAATTCAGTAAGGGTAAATATACTGTTAGTAATTACTAACGTATTTGCATCTGGGTAGTTATGTTGTGATATAATGAAGTATAAGAATCAATTTTTGATGATTGATGCATCCGTGTAGTCTGCACAAGTGTTGAATCTGCTGCTTTCGAGAGCAACGAAATCGAATCAATTTTTGATTCCGAAAATGAGATCCATTCCTGGTTCGTAAGAACCAATAACGTGAATCATACAAATATGACGGAAACCGAGTCCGTATTGCGCAGTTTCATTTAAGTCTACATGAAATTTATAGACCGAAACTGAGTCGAAATTGCATGGTTTCATTTAAGTCATGTAAAGTATATAAATACTTTTAATATGTGGATTAATTCAACGTTATTACATTACGAAATAATCCATAATTGGATCATTGTGTACGTATTACACACATAGTGATTTGTAAGGAAATGGTTAATCTCAAAAAAAAATAAAGGCTCAAATCCGAGGGAAAAAAAAGGATTTCCTAGAGAATTTTGAGAAAGCTTAGCAATTTCAAAAGAACCTTAATATTTACAACAATAAGAAATAATAATTACAAAAATTATAGTTGTAAAACAATTAAAACGCAAAAAAAAATATTCAAAGTTTCTTTGTTGTTAATTTATGGGAATTAAAATTATATTCCCTTAATAATGATGATTTGACTTAGCAAAGTCTACAAAAATTTAATTTCAAAGACTCTACTATTTCAATTCAGTATTACTTTAGAAAATTCCCAATGTCAATTCGCCTGTTATAAGGGTTTTTCTTGTTGTTTGCAAGGAAAACTATAACGAATTTTTATCCATTGGTCATGGCATCATTTTCATAAATACAAAAATGATTCATTAAATTTTCTTTAATATCTGAGAAATTTTATTTTTGTATCGTTGGAAATTTTTCGAATTTCCAATTTTAGTTTACGAAATTTATTTAATATAGAAACAAAAATTTGATAATATTAATAATTGGACATTCAAAAATATTTTTTTTAAAAATTCCATGGAGTTTATTATACTTCATTATATTTGGTCGGTTTTAAAAAAAATAAATTAATGACTAAATAGTGTGGCATACTTTTGTGCACAGATTAGTGCTGCCATTTAATCTTTTTCTCGCATTCCTAGTGTTGGATAAATGATTCCAAATAAGGATAACTTTAATGTAAAGTTATTAAATTTTCGCAAATATAAGATCCTTGGCACTTTAATGCACATGAAAGTGCGGGCCAGTTTTTCAAAATCATGATTAAAATTTACAGTGTAAAACACTGGTCTTATCCATCTCTGTCAATTATGCAACCCATTACATATGCAAAAATCAAGTTTACATTGATTTACTTAAACTAAGTTTAATTGGGTGTTATTAACAGGGATTTCGATTTGTTAGTTGTTTAGTAATTAAAAAAAAATTATATATTTGTCGTGGCATTCGTTATCCGTCACCTTCAGATAGACAGATCCCAATTGCAACGGCAAATATAGGTCATACATCATTTGATGACCGGTAGATTTTTATTGCACTAGGGGAGTGTCCCGTAGGAGTCACCATAGTCAATAAAAATAGTTATTAGATTGTTAGTAATAATATTTTTTTTTTTTAATAATCAATGAACTTCAAATAATATTCAATGATCTTGAAAGGTAATCTTTTATTAAAATATTTTTTTTTTTTTTGAACTTTCTTTCTCTTTTTTTTTCTTTTTAAATTAATTTCAGTTAACCAATTTTGTATTGTTTCTTTCGTATTTGATTAATATTATGTTTAAATTATCCTCTGTTTTTGCAATGTATATATATATAAAAAAAATGTTTAAGGAGACAAAAAGTTTTTTTTTTTTTTTTAATTTTAAGGTTTTCATTCGATTAACACTTTTCGCGTAAAATTATGATTTTTCATACGAAATTAAAAACATTTCAAGTTTTTGATACAAACTTAAAATTTAATGTATTTCATTTAAAATTTAAAACCATTCGTACAAAAAAAATTTTTTTTCTTACAACATTTTACATTTTTCATACAAAAAATTAAATTTGTCATACAAAATCTAGAATTTTTCATACAAAATTTTCAATTTTCAGAAAAACTAAAAATAAAAAAAAATTTTTTTTTTTTTTTTTAATTAAAAACGTTTAATGCAAATCTTTAATTTTTTTTCTAGCAAATGTACAAAATTTGCATACAAGTTTTTCAAAATTTTAAAAACGTAGTGTTTTAAATATTAGTGTTTTAAATATTTTAAAAAGTATATTAAAAATTAACAATTCCACAATTTTAAGAAGATTTATGTAGTTTTAATTTAAAATTTTATTATTAAGTTATTAAGTTTTTTTTTTTTTTTTTTTTTTAAGGTTCAAGAATTTGTATTAAATTCGTTAAAAAGAAATTCTTTTAACATATAAAGTTCAAGCATTCCCGATTTTTCGAAAGACAACATTAAAATAATTGATCTCATTATTACATATTTTTCTTAAAGAAAATTGTAAATTATTATTGTAAAATTGAAGATCCGCAAAATTTTTTTTTTTTTTTTTTTAGTTTTTTAAATGAAAAAATCTAATTTTAATTGACTTTATAAAGACTATTAAAAATATATGAAATTATAAATTAAATTTTTAGAAAATTAAAAGTTTTCAATTGAAAATTATTATCACTACTTTTCTATCTATTTCCCGATTCTAGTGAATTTTTAATAATTTTACATGAAAGTTAATTCGTTATATTTCATTCTTAATACTAATGCTTACGTATATTTTATCATGTTGATGTCTGCTGTTGATGTGAATATCGCTGCTGCAGTTGTTGTTCTTGTTGTAGTTTTAAGTTGTTGTTGATGATGTTGTTGGGCCAAATTTTGTAATAGGGTTGCCTGTTGTTGCTGTTGTGCTAACTTTGCTGCCTATGCTCCAGTGGTATTTGCTGTTGTTAATATCAATTGATGCGGCTGTTGGGCTATTAAATTTAAACTAGCTGCCGTTATTGTTGTCTAGGTCCGATGGTGTATCGGACACACCATCCTTGGGGTTAAATGGCTGATCCACCCCGGCAATACACATCCGTATTGCTTCTTCATTGATTTATACATTGTGTTATATATATCTTTATGTACGAGCAGCTGATCACAAACATGGACGGCAACAACTTGTATTCTTAATTATTTGTAGGGTTGTAAGCAATTTTGTGTGTTTTAGAGAAACCGGTATATGTTACTACACATTTTGTGTAATTATAAACTTATTAAAATTTTTGTTAACGACACCAGTATTTTTGTTTTCACTATCGTTGCTGATTAAATTTAAAAGTTATTAAAATTTTAAATTAAATTTAATGTTTTTTGATTTTTTTTTTGTTTTATTGTAACGAAATGTTTTTGTTTTTTTTTTATAATGTTTATAATGTTTTTTTTTTTTTCACTGAAGGGTCAGGTCCTATTGGACCCAACCCCTTATTCACATTTTATTTATACTAAAGTGGCAGGATCGCCATGAAGTGTTAATATCAATAAAACACTAATTGTTCTTTCTTCAAGCTCTAATGAGCAACTGTTTATTATTTCTTAAACATACTTAAATCTAGATATAAAATCAACTTAATACTAGCTACAGCTAAAGTGTGGGAAATGCCTACGTTTGCATTAATCCACACTGTAGGTTGCTTGTAGCATGGACATTCCATAGATTGTATGTTAATACTTCATACAATGTATGGGTGTTATATTGCCTGTCTAGTACATGGCAATATACACTTATCAAACACGCTACAGCCTCACAAATGCGAGTCCTTTTAAGCACATTTTTCAATACATTCTCACACATTTCACGCTGTATTTCATTAATTTCATCACAAATATTTTGTTTGAGTTGCCCAAGCGTTTCTGGGTAGTTTGAATAAACCTTGCTTTTCAGATATCCCCACAAAAAGAAGTTCGGAGTAGTCAAATCAGGCGACCGTGGAGGCCAATCAACATCACCATTTCTTGAAATAACTTGTTGTGGAAAGAGGTCTCGCTGTAATTCCATTGTAATACTGGCTGTATGCGATGTGGCACCGTCTGGTTGATACCACATGTTAATCAAGCCCAAAGCATGCAGTTGTGGCGTTGAAAAGTTTTCAATCATATCACGATATTGCTCCCCACTCACGGTTATCGTTACGTCGAATTGAGGTTGATGATTGTTTTGAACACTTTCTTGAGCAGAAGTAATGTTGTCAGCTGTTTTAACGATTAAAACACGTCGGTTTATCGAATATTTTTAAATAATAAATTTGCCACGTATCTATTTCCCGACTGCCAAATATGAACTATCAAGACTAATGTCTACCAAAATGGCGGCAAAACAAAGTAGTATACCTTCCCGGCGGACACCCTGTATATGAGCTATCTCCAATAGTTCCGATATGAATATGTGAAATTCCAAATTTGGTCCGACTCAGGCCCAGTTTTTGCGAATAGCGGGATGAAATCGGGACCAATTTCTTTTTTAAAATATTGTTTAATTAACTAAATAAATTCCTGATTAAATAAAAAAAAAAAATGAATGCAATATCTTGTTCCACTCACTTTGCGATTTTTTTTTCAAAAAAGCACCAACAGTTTTTTACCTCCAGTAAATATTTTTTATCTGAACACATAAAGTTTGCATACTATTCTGAGAGGTCTTTTTATATATAAGCGCATTGTGTTAAAAAAAGTTTTGATTTATTTTTGTTTTTGGGAATTGTGTGATTGATTTCAGAAAATCATAAATTCGGACATAAACTTCACATTGTTGACTTAAAAGTCTATTTAAAACCAAACAAATTTTGGGTTGTGTCGATTAATAAATATTTTATTGAATAGTGCAAATTAAATTTTAACAAAATCTGAAATTTTTAACTTTCTATTAGGATTATACTAGTTTTTTGTCTACCAATAGTGCTAATTGGGCTTCTTTTGTAAAATGTCGTAATATCCATTTAATTTCCTTTCCAACAATACCAAACACTTATATGGCATGTGTATAACTCCTCAACGCGAAATCTTCAAAAGCAATTGTTATGTAGTTACTAACTACACACAGAGAAATAATGCGACAACCGAATTGAAAAGTATATATTAATGGTAACAACTTATAAATTCAGTTAATACAACGATATTTACATTAGATTTCTGAATGTTTTGGGTGTTGCAACTAAACTTCAGTTGAATAAATCTAACTTTGCTATGAAAACTAATGTGAAGTTATGCCAACCATCTGAAATTCGTAATAACCGAGTTTGAGTTGTATTAACCGAATTTCAATTGGCAAATAGCAAAATATTTCTCTGTGTGTAATAACTGTAGTTTTATTAACCTTTAAATGCGTGAGGCCAGCACCCGGTATGGAGACCAAGCTACCCTTAGGTAAAGTCGCTCGCTGAACTCGAATTGGTCTTTCATTTTCCTGGAAAATGAACCGAAAATAAAACTACCGATGTGTTTAGAGAAGAATTGCCTCTTCTAGGTAGAGATCGAAAAATACGTGAAATGAATATACATATATAAAATATGAAAACATATAATTCTTCAATTTTGACAATTTGCTAAAAAAAAGTTAATCTTCCGAAGCATTATCGCTGTGGTAGTCATACTATCAAATTAATACCAATTACTGACTTCAACACTGCCATTAAATCGGATCCGGACACTCAAAAAAACTTACTTGCAGGTATGTATGTGTATCCGATAAAAAAAAAATAATGTGATGCAACAAAGAAATGCATCAAATTTGATATTTCTTTATATCTAATAGAAATACAATTTTATCCGAAAAGCTTTTAAAAGCCCAATTTAAATCTAACAATCAGAAATTCTTATGTCAAACTACAATTTTTGGAGTTTGACATTTTAAATTGTGATGTTTATCCAAGGTACTTTCAATGAAAATTTTCGAGTTGATATTAAAATTTTGAACAGGATGTTATGGATTTCAAAACATAGACCTCAGTTTTTCACAACTTAACCAATTTTATACTACTCATCGATCCCTAGAGAATTTTTTGACGAAATTTGATAAAAAGATGTAATGGTATCTCAATAAGTTTTTTCTTATTGCGTCCTCTAATAATGGTATTCACAATTTTAATTCAAACTTTGATGCTTTGTATGCACTTAATGGGTTTAGATTTTATTTTAATTATAATTTTTATTTGTTGCTAAAGCAAATATCTATCAAACCGTAATACACAATTTGATCTATCGGATTATCATGATTGAGAATTTTTTAAGAATATTGGTGTTTTTAGATAATGTTTCAAAATTGTAATATGGCAATTTTTAATTTTTTTTTTATCTGTTGAAAGAATATGGTTAAATTTTTATATTAAAAAAGAAAATTAAGTAATTTTCTAAATATTCATGTTTATACAATATAGGATATTTCTTGATCTGATCTTTTAATTTTACACAAAAAGTACATACTCTACAAAAAGATGTCCCATGTGTCCTTAAGCAAATCTTCTTCTACAAAGTGTTAATTTTTCAAAAAGTCCTATAAAAAATGTCATAAATTGTATTTTTTAATTAATTATAAGGCAACCCTTTAACAATAAGTAGCTGTAAAGGTTTTTTCAAATATTTGTATAGTAAAGACCTCAAATTTTTACACGCCTTTTTCTGCGATATTATACCACCTTCCGATCCAAAATTATCGTAGCTTAAATGAAGGTGTTGCTTGAAAGCAATGTCAGTGTAAAAGCTTTTAAACAATTTGTATTGTTTTTTTCATGGGGAAATACATTGTTTTGTACAATACCGTATATTAATTTAATTCTGCCAATTCAATTATATATTGCCCGTCTAATAAAGTATATCAAAATATATTGTTAGATATGAAAACATGCAAAACTTTAAGTTTTTTTGTAATTTAAATTTGCTTCAGCTTAATTACCATTACATGTTAGTGTGAGTCTGCCGTATTTTATTGTGAGTCTGCCGTATTTTTTCCCAAAATTCAATTTACATTTATTTATTTAATTTAATTTTTTATAAAAAAGAACGTTAAAAACATACAAAAGTATATATAAATAAACTAAGCCAAACAAATATACAAATCGTATTAAGGCCACATCGAATTCAAATTTTTTTTATTATTTATAAATCTCAAATAAACCACAATAAAAGATTATTTATGCTAAAAAAAGGTACATAGGTTACTCGTAATCATCATCATCCTTAAAATCAACATTATTTTTATCATTATTAATGTTATAATACAGGTATACACATATTCGATTAAATTTACGGAATAAGGCCAACAAACTGCTGACATAAATAAAAAAAAACTATTAAATACCAAAAATTATTTGTATTATTTGTTATATCGAAAATTTAAGATAAAACTTAAAATTAAATTTCAGTGCGTAAAATTTATTTAATCACTAACTTAATTTTACTTCAGGTTAAAGCAATGTCTTGAACAGAAAATCTTAATATTCACCAAATATTTATTAATTTTTGTTCTTATTATATACACAAGCTATTTAAAAAAATAATTTTAATGCTTTTCTTATTTGGAAAAAAAGTGTCCAAATTTTGGTGTGTTCAGCCTCTAATTTTTCTTTGCAGACATATACGTTTACATTTCTTAAGAATACATACAACCTACATAAAAACATAAACACAAAACTCATCCTATGAATTTTTTCAAGGGATGGTGGGTGAGAATTTGAATACGGAAATTTTGTTCCTGTGTTAAAAAAATATTTTAAAATATTAGGGGAGTTTTGGGTAAAATGGTTAAAAAAATGTTGTAGCTCTTGTAGAGATCTCACACACAATACCTTTAAAGTCGTTCCATAAACACATCTTAAAGATTAATTAGTATACTAACTTTTTGTAGCTAACTCATTTATTTATTTTTGTGACAAACATATTATTTGCATTTTTATTTAAAGAATACATTACAGGGTGAAGTAAGAAATTTAAGGCGGAAGTGGAAATATACAAAAGTACAATTTAAACTATGAAAAGAACAAATGAAAAATCAATACCTGAAGTACATGAAAATATTATCTTCTAGTGAATTTTTATTGTTGATCTATCAATTGTGTATGAGATGTTGGTTAGCTCGGTAAAAATCATGAATATTTTTTCCATATTAACAGAAAAATTATAATTTTATTTGTGATAATTTACTTTAATTAACAGAAAAAACACTTAGAAAAAAAGTTATTTGACACCTGCACCTGTTAACTCCATTCGTGCAGGTGTCAAATAACTTTTTTTCGAAGTGTTTTTTCTGTTAATTAAAGTAAATTATCACAAATAAAATTATAATTTTTCTGTTAATATGGAAAAAATATTCATGATCTTTAACCGAACTAACCAACATCTCAATATTATCTTCTTTCATGAAAAAATTATCACAATGAACACACATGAAAAAGCTTGCTGTAATATTCGCACCTTTCTGGCATTTGTTGTAGTGCTGGAAATCTGGGTACTCGATACTTGAAAGTAACTACTCGATATCTTTAGAGTTGCATTTTGAACAGAAAAAATATACAAAAATACGACTCCGCTAAAGAAAATTTAAAGTAAAATACAACTCTGATAAAAGAAAAAACTAATGCAAAAAGTTTAAAGAAAAAAAAAATAAAAAAAAACCGAAAAAAAACATTGAAAATAAAATATAACTCTGCTAAAAGAAAAAATCAAATGCGAAAAGTTTTAAAAAATAAGCTAAAATAAAAAAAAAACATTGAATAGTTTGCAAAAAAAAATTTAAAAAATATATTTTTAAAATTTTAATATTCAATAAATGTTGAAATTTTCTTATTTTTTTTTTTAAATAAAGCGATTTTTAAATTTAAAACCCGAAACCGAAAAAAGTTAAAATACCAAAAACAAAAAACATTGAAAGTAAAATACAACTCTGCTAAAAGAAAAAGAAAATGTGAAATGTTTAAAGAAATAACCTAAAATAATAAAAAAACATTGAATAGATTTGAAAAAATTTTAAAAATATATTTTTATAATTTTAGTATTCAATAAATGTGCAAATTTTCATAATTTTTTTTTAAATAAAGCGATTTTTAAATATAAAAGCCGTTAAAATTTTCGAGTAGTATCGAGCATCCAAATTAAAAATATCGAGTGGTATCGAGTCATGAAAAATAACCGAACTTACCAGCACTAATCAGTGCTGCCAACTTATTAATAGCAAAAAGCGCAACAAAAACTAGAAAAAGCGTAAAAAATTGTAAAAAAGCACCAGATGAGGTCTGATAATTTGTTCTATTGGTTTATTTTTGTTTGACATACATTTCAAATATTTTTATTTTGTTTTGAAAAAAAAACCAACGAACAAAAAGTGTGGAAAAAAATTAAAAACTCAAAATGATAAGTTTTTTATTGACATTTTTAAAAACACTACTCCCTATATACCATAAAAACTTAGTGGTGAAACAAGACTCGTAAACGTGTATATCAGATGCAATTACACAAGGCAACAATTTTGAAAAAATTTTAGGGGCTTTGAAAACCACTATACAATTTTGATGTATTGTGGTCCCAGTAGTACAAATATGGTTCAATTTTGAAATTCTATGGAGAGGTTTTTTTTTTAAAAATTTTTAATTAAAATTATAAATTTTTTTAGACGTGTCTCCACATAATTAATGATAACTAAAAAAAAATTAGTCCGATATTATTCAAATAAATTTAGAAAAACTGAAATTTACATAGCCTTTAATCCGTTAATATATTGCGTTTCAATCGGCTCAGTAGTTTTGGAGTTATAATAAAAAATTGAGGGAAAAAATATTTTTTTACGTGAAAATAGCAAATTTTTTTGGTTAAAAAAAATCATAAAAAATCGAAAACGTCAAAAATCATTCAGATTTATTGCTTTATCGCAAAGCCACATGTAATAGGAACAAAATGAGATATCGATCATAAAAATCGATTGATTTTTTTCGAATTTATTCACAATTAAGTGAATTCGCTCATTTTCACCAAATTTTAGTTTTTTGTCTGATATGCATAAAATTGAGTAGTTAATGTTCTTCTTTCGATTGATTGAATTTTGAAAACATTTTCCCCATGCTATGTACAAATTTTCACATCAAAAATGCATTACATAGTAACATTCGTGTATTTTTTGGCAAAACCCTACCTAGAATATACTGATTCTATTCTTCGGAAAGACATTTGTGTTGGATGAGCTTAAATGTAAATAAATAAATAAATTAAATAGTAGAAAATTTATATTTTATTATTCACATTTATTATAATAAATAAAACAAGAAAATAAATAAATAAATATGTATTATAAACTACAAACTCTGAAATTTTCTTTTAGTCGATTTTCTACTATTGTTGAATAACGAAGTGTTACTCTGAATACTCCAGCAAAAATCAGCCATCATGTGTGCATCCCAGCGACCCTGGTATCGTTCCTCCATTGTCCGGATATCTTGGTGGAATCGTTCGCCCTGTTCTTCACTCAAGTCTCCTAGATTTTCAGGAAAACGATCTAAGTGACTGTGCAGGTAGTGTAATTTGATGCTCATGTTGCATCCAAGATTCTGGAAGTGAGTTAACATCTCTTCAACGTGCGCAACGTAATCATCACCCTTGTTATTTCCTAAGAAATTTTGAATAACCCATACAAACGAATCCCATGCATTCTTCTCAATTTCTGACATTGAACTGCCAAATTCAGTATCGTTCACCAATTTGCGAATTTGTGGGCCATCAAATATGCTTTTTGTACTTAAACAAAAATAACACTCGGATGCGTGGTTCGCTGTTTCTCTCCATAGCATAGGCTTCAAAATTTCCAAGTGTCGTCTGTAAAATGAAAAAAAAAATTGAAATCAGGAATATGAAGAATTCAAATTTTAATTAAGAAATATTGTAATTATAAAATATTCCAAATCTATTAATTTATACTTACTTTACGTTAGAAGACTTCATAGATAAATTCAATCGACATGGAATGCATATAGTACTCGGTGTCCAATGCTGGTTCAAATTGTGCGGATAGATATTATAGCAATCTTGATATGACTTTTGCAATGAAGTTAAGAACCACTTCCGTTTTTTCCCGGTGATATATTGGCCGCACACATAACAAAATAAATCTGGATCGTTTTTACATGAAAATGTTCTGGCTTTCTGGCTCATTTTTATTAATATTTGAAAATTGTTTTTAACTTCTAAGCTGTATGACTCTAATTTTTGTGTAGGTATTAAATGATGTTTGCGTTATCGCAAACACTTCTTGAATGAAATAAAAAGGGTCAAGGAGATCTTATAAATACTGATACTATAATTTGGGATAACCCTTTGTGTGGATACAGTTTGTGTGTGCTGCAAATTTTTATTATTCCCAAGAATCCTAAAAAACATTAAGGACTTTTATGAAAAAAAAAAATTATCCGTTACAGGTAGCTAACGGAAAGTAAGAGCACTTCAGCGTACACGCACATTTATGAGCGTTTTATTACTATCCTACCGCAATCGTAAAAATTAAACAATCTTTTGTTTATTACTTATTTTTTTTTAATTATTAGAATCATAAAAATGTCATAGAGGTTTTTCCCAAAGGGGTTTTGCCAAAATGCGTGTCGTAAAATGCACCTGAGTTTTTATGTTCTGCATTTTCATTATATAGTAGGTACAATTTTCTACAGTGCTTGTAAATATGCGATACCTTCAATTAATTGTAAATAAAAATGTAAAGCATGCATCGATTTTTATGATCCATATCTAGTTTAATTCGCATGATATGTAGCTTTACTACAAAAAAATAAAAAGTAATATTTTTTGCAGTTTTCGATTTTTTCCAGATTTTTGTTTTTCAAATTTTTTTTTTTTTTTTAGCATTTTTTTTTTTTTTGCTAACAATTTGTTTCATAACTTTGAAACTATTGATCGCATTAAAAAAATTTGTACACGTTCTTTAAAGATATTGTAAACCTTAATTTTTGTAAATTTAATTTGACAAAATCGGACTAGTTGTTTTTGAGTTATGACAACATAAGTGGAGAAATGGCTCAAAATATTGTCAATTTTAAAAAAAAATTTTTTTAAAAAAAAATTATCCATAGAATTGAAAAATTTTACCATTTTTGTACTTAGGCAGCCATGATGCATCAAATCTATATAGTGGTTAGTCAAGCCTTTTTTTGCTGTTGACCTGTGTTATGAAACAAATTTGGAACAATTTTTTGCCCAAAAAAAAAAAACTGAATATTTTATTATCTCTATTTTAAATATAAGTAAAACATAATTTGAAACAAAAACTTCAATGTTTTTATTTAGAAATGTTGTCGTTAAGAAGAAGAATAAACGTTTTTCTCTAAAAATTATAAACACTATTAATTTTTAAATCAGACTAGACTAGTTTCAGCCTTTTTATGGACAGGCGTCATTAGTGATTTTCCATTTTTTAAATTGTATAATTATTTGTGTATTTATAATTGTCAGATTGTCCCTGTATGATAAATTTTTGAACAACCTGCGGCTGTAAGAATCAAACCTGCGCTCTTCTTACATTACAAACGTTTAGCGATCACACCCAAGTACGGCCTCGAATATGATGCAGCTAAATTGCAGTTTTGTTTTCCTATTCGCTTTTATGTTATTGTATATCATACACAGAAGTGACAACTCTAACCACACAAATATTCTATTTTTAGATTTTTGTTTATTTTTCTAATCTCCTCCGTCTCTATTTCACAATGTTACCAGATTGACGTATGCTTTTATTTGCGAGTCTATTTAAAGTTAAAACGCTCATTAGACTTTTCAAAAATAAAATCAGTTTTAAAATCAAGTTTTCAACAACTTTAAGAAACAATAATTGTTCATTTCTAATGATACGTGAACAATAATGGCATTTTCTATATATATATATATATATATATATATATATATATACAGTAGGGCGGGTCGATTCAAAAATCGCTCAACGTTCAAGGAAAATCATATTCTATTGATCAAAATAAGAAACTTTGCCGAAGGAACCATACTTCTAAAAAGAATTCTGATGTCCCGACTTTTGATCCGTAGGGTGAAATTTTGAAAAATCCCACTTTGACCCAGTGAATTAGAGACCCTAATCTGGGAAAGACTCCTCCTACTTTCTGAAATATCTCTATCCCGAGATTTGTACATTTTGCTAAAAAACACGGCTAAAAAGGCCCTCTTTTAACTCAAATTTTAACCCCTAGAATGATGATTTATGCATTAATCTGCTAGCGCGTCTCCCGGAGAAGAAGTATCTCCCATAATCTCGGAGAGATTCCTCCTACTTTCTGAAACATCAAAGTGGGCTTTTTCAAAATTTGACCCTACGGGTCAAAAGTCGGGACATGAGAATTCGTTTTAGAGGTATGGTTCCTTTGGCAAAGTTTCTTATTTTGATCCCTAGAATACGATTTTCCTTGAACGTTGAGCGTTTTTTTTCCTCCATACAAATCGACCCGGCCTAATATACAGTCATGCATGTTCATATATTACCATGTATTATCATTTTCACCTGATTTGACAAACATTTCAAACATTTTGATTTTGTTTTGAAAACAACAACAAACTAAAAAATATTGAAGAAAATTTAAACACGCAATGTTTTTTATTGAGATTTTTGAACACACCATTCCCTGTGCAACATAAAAATTTGGTTGTTAAAAAATGGAGGAATACAAAAAATATGTACACTTATATGTATGTGTATGCTATCAGATGTAATCATAAAATTGCCTTTTAAGTAAAATTAATTTAAATGGAATACATTTTTGCAAAAAAAAAAAAAAAAAAATAAACTGAATATTTTATAATCATGGAATGCACGTTGGAAATTATCTTTGTAAAATAGAACATTACAACACTGTTTTAAACATAAATGAAACATAATTTGGAGCATAAAAAAAATTATCTAGAACTTGAATAATCTTGCGCACATCATAATTTGTAATAAAAGATCAAAAATAAAATTTTGGTTTTAATTTTTTAAATTTAAAAGTGAAACATTGGGAAATTGCAGAGTACGGCAAAACTGACTTGTGGCCCTAATGCTAAAGTCAGAAAGTGTTATTGTTTATTCAATAAACAATATCAAAACAGTGTATTATGACTAGATATTCTGTTCTAGCCTGTTCACGAACAATGTTTAGTAGTTAAAAATGTTTTATTTTTGATTTGAATTAGTTCAATTCTTCCAATTTTGTTTTTTACTCATGGGGTAAATAAAACAATACGTTGATCTTTTTCCTTCAAAATAAATAATTTGGATAAATCTTCTACCCCTTCTGCATTGGTACTCTGATAATTTTCGGTGACGCGAAATGGAACATGTAAGAACGTGTCAGTAGATAAAGTCTGTATTAAATTAGCGGATGAAGAAATTGTTTAATTAATATATAAACATTTCACGGTTTTTTGTTTAACAAAAACAAATGATCTTAAAAAATTAAATAGTTTTATTAGTGAGTCTTCTCTGAGTTATAACTGTCATAAGACTTTTTAAAAATAAAATCAGTTTTAGATTCTGAGACTTAAAGATCTAACTTTAAGAAACCGTAATATTTTATTTCTAAGTCAATGATACATGAACGTATATTACAACAATAATTTCATTTTTCGGTGATATGTAATATATAAATTTCAATGATAAGTTAATATATAATCGCATATTAGTTCGCGTAATAAAATTGGTTTCGTGTAAGAAACAATATTTAGCATATATTTCAATACTTGATATCTTACATTTTTGTTTGCATATACTCATACATGTAATGATACATATTCATGTATTACCATATATTATCATTTCACATGGGAAATAAAATCTTCATAATGTTCCTCAGAGTAGTACTTTGTTTTGTTTTCAACATGTGTCACAAAAAATATCGTTTGTTTACCGCAATTAAAAAAGTTAGCACTATATATGGTAACCCATTAAACAAAATTAAAATAAATTTTAGTTTAGAGACAAATTATTATCGATCTTACTTCATTTTCTAACATTTATATATGGTTTTAGAGCGTTTTTTTATTTAGATCAACTTTATATACTTCTTAAATTAGTCGCCACAAAAAAATGATATATAGCCGAAAAATGCCTAAGGATTTGGCCAATAATCTGATGTTTTTGGATTTGGACTATTTTACATAGTTTTTTTTATATCTCAAATACAGGTTTAGGGCCACATTAGGGAATATAACCTAAAGAAAATTCAATATTTTGTAGTATGCACATATTATATGTTCAGATAGAAAATATTTATCTGGACGTAATAGACTTTTGGTGCTTTTTGGGGAAAAATCGTTAAAATTTGATGTTTTTTTTTGTAATTTCTACTTTAAAGGGATGTAGTTTTTGAGTGGAAGGCATTGTATTAACTTTTTTTTTATTTAATAAAGAGTTTATTTAGTTAAATACCATATTTTAAAAAGAATTTGGCCCCGCTTTCGTCTCCTATTCGCAAGAAACGGTATATCTCGGGAACTATTACAGATAACCCACACATGAAAGAATGTTTTTTGTTAGCTGATTGCAAATATGTTAATTTTTGGAAAATCTGATAAGAAAAAAAAAAAAAATGGCGAGCACTCAAAATTTATATGCAAAATCTTCCCTATTTTGAATGGTCATTTTGCCGATCCCGGGAAGTTTGGAAGGTTCAAGATCAAAATTTAAGAACGATATTACATCACTTATGCTGTTTTAAATTTTATTGCAATCGGACCACGAAGTAAGAAATGGCCGAATTATTTCCAAAAATTTTGTGATATATCCCACTATGTATACTGAAAGACTTGAAGCTGTGATCCCAAGCACTACCTCTCCAGGCTATAACTGTGTCTCTCTGGAACACCTGATAGTTGATGCTGCTGTTCAACATGTTGGCTCTAAAGAGAGGGGTCGAACATAATGGATGTCAGACAAAATTTGGAAACTGGTGGCAAATAGGAAAGCAGCGAAAAGTGACACAAATATTTCCAAAATAGGTTTTGCTAAGATAGCTAGTCAGGAAAATCACTTAAACCTAGACCACCTGTCAAAAAAAGCGAACGACGACGCAAAAGACGAATGGCAGAAAACATTGCCAAAGATTCACAATTGGCAGCTTAAAAAATCGTATCAGAAATCCGTATGGATCCATAAAAAACTTACAAAGGCTCCTGCGTCTACTACAAGGCCATTGAAAAACGAAAATGGAGAGCTAATAACATCCAAAGAAGAGCAAATGCAATTCTTGACCGACTTCTACAGATAAATGCTGACAAAAACTCATAACGGTTATTGTGAAACTGCAAGTCAGAAGAGGCGAACCAAAATATTACGACGGAGTGTCCCTCTATTTCTGAAATATGCGATGCTATTAAAGCGCTTAAAATTAAGAAATCATTAGACCTGGACAATATCACCCATCAACTGCTGCTGGTCGATCCAATGAGCAGCGCTAAAATATTGTATCCTCTAATTGGCAGATATTGGTCCTAAAATCATCTTCCAGATTAACTCCTGGAGGAAATTGTTATAAAAATTCCGAAAAAGGGTGGCTTATAGGAGCGTAGTAATTGGAGGAGTGTCACCCTCTAACATATGCTGCTTAAAATTTAGCTCATATCATCAAGACAAGGCTCTCTGATACTATTTTGCCAAGCATGAGGAGAGAACGAGCTGGTTTCTGCAATGGAAAATCCTCCACACGAACAAAGTTTGGAAATCGTAAAATATTTCTCAAATAACGAAGTTGAAAATCTTCAACTCAAACGAAAATCCAGTACTCTTTTGAATGTGAAAAATGGAATGAAATTCGTTCACTAAACTAATGAAAATTTCTGCTCAATGTAAATGAAAAATTTCTTAAAGTTTATGAAAAAGCTTCATGGTTTTAATAAGAATATTTTTAATAAAACTTGTTCGTTCGTCGTATAAAATTTTTAATAAATAATATGAAATTTTTCATTAAATTTTCTGAAAACCTGCATGAAGAGTTTGAATGGACGAATTCTAATGAAAATTCATAGATTTAATGACTAAGTAGACTTATATAAAGAAAATGTATTTCTTATATAAAAAAAATTTTGCTGTGATCTAAGCAGAATTTCATAGCTGCATATTTATTTCCCTTTACTTCGCCAACGATTTCACTGTGAGGCAATGTGTATGTAAGGTATGATGTATAACAAATGTTGTGATGCATTATGATATTTATTTTTATATATCGAACACTATGTTCAAATAGTATTTCAAATTAATATAATACTAGGGTTTAGGCCCAACAAAAAACTATACATTTTACAAATTGATTACTGATTGTTGTAAAAACTCTAACAAGCATACACCAGATCAGTCTTAAAAATGTTTTGGGCCAAATCGTTTTTATTTAGAAGATAGTGTGCGTATATTTTTTTGCGATAGTTTGTGTTTTGTGTGTGTGTCTTTTATATTGTCATACACACTGTATGAAGGAGTAAGTGAATGTATAATGTGATGTTATGATATGAATCTGGCTTTGTGTCTCTGACAACTCTACATCTTTATTTATATTTTTTTTTGTGTGGTATTTTGGTTTTAGTATGGGGTTATGTTTATTATTTTTTGCGTAAATTTTTTCGCTTCTGTTGTTTAGTTTTCATCCTCTAAATCGTGTTTATTCATGCCGAAAAGAATTTTCTTTATAAATATTTTCCTTAAAAATTTACTTGTCTTGTTGAACGACAAAAAAAAAAAACTCACTAAAGTAATTTTTCAGTTTTGGTTTTTCTTTTGTTGTTATCATAAGAAGTAACTGAAGTGATTTACACACATCCATTAGCAACAAAAAATAGATATTAAAATGACAGAATTTACACTTAGAAAATACAAGTTGAAATTTGTTGATGGTTAAGGTATTCATTCAGATCATATGAAAATTTTCACAAAAAAAAAAACAAAAAAAATTCCAGTATTATTTTACGCACTTCAATTCGTATAGGGTTATTTTTACTTTTTACCAAAGCACACGTACTAGGAAATTTACAGAATGACTTCTTTTAAATTTTTTGATAAGATTTGGATATATACTAGCGAACAATGCAATTCACTAAAAAAATATGATTTTCAAAATAGCTCCAGGAAAAACATATAGCTCTTTACATTTTTTAATAAATCG
The DNA here is from genome assembly GCA_021234595.1 of Delia radicum. Taxonomy (NCBI): domain Eukaryota; kingdom Metazoa; phylum Arthropoda; class Insecta; order Diptera; family Anthomyiidae; genus Delia; species Delia radicum. Next base: position 135,483,240 of record CM037853.1, read on the forward strand.
TTCAATATTTTTGCATAGTTTCTTTGAACTAAATGTGAAAAAAAGAACGAAAAACTAATATTGGTCCGATAAAGAATTTCGCTCTTTCGTTAAATTAGTACCTACCGTTATATCCAAACTCAATCTATATATAAAGAAGGTCACTCTGTAAATTTAATGGTTAATGAAAGCATTAACCCTTTATGGATCAAATTGCCTAAAATAATTATTTATATTAAGTGTAAATTCCGTTTTTATTAATTAAAAAGCTTTACACTACTTAAAAAAAAACGTTGCAGAAAAATCTGCTAAAATTAGAATTGTTTTTGCTAAATACTCGTATGTATTAATGAAAAAAGGAACAACAAATGTTCTGTTCGAGCTGAATATTAGTTAATTAAAAATAGCAATTTACTCTGCTATAATTAGCAAAAACTTTAACTAAATATTTGTATACTAAAAATAGCAAACAAAAACTCTAGTATCAACAAAATGCTTGCTATATTTACCCTAAATTTAGTAGAATGCAAATAACAATATATTTTGTTAAAATTAACAGAAATTTTTGCAGAAAAAGTGTAGATTGCTGATTTTAAAAGGGCAGAGATTTTTTTTTTTGCATTAAAACAAAAACTAAAACTTTCACATTTTTTTATGATTTTTTTAATCTACTAATTTTAAGCAAATTTGTTGCTGATTTTAGAAGATTGATTGTTACTTTCAATTAACTAAAATGTAGCTCAAATATAACTAAATATTATCTTACTAATATTTAGCAAACAAAGCTGCTAATTGTAGCAGTTTTTTTTAGTAGTTTTAGCAAATATGTTTACTAATTTTTCCTATTAGTGTAATAAAAATAATGTTTTATTGGTCTTTTTGTACTCATGCCAATAACGGTTAAAAACTTTTTAAATAAACGTTAAGATAATTGAATGACTCGCTCAAACAAGGGTAGAAAATCCAAAATCCAAATTGTTCAGGAGAGGTAAAAAACGTGGGAAATGGTAAAAACTTTGAGGTTTGATACATTTTTTTTTTTTTTTTTGCTACTTTACAAATATATGCCACATGTGAATTTGTACAAAATTTCATTTAAGAATATTAAGCAAAAGCAGCAAAAAATTGCACTTGAAAATTTGTTTTTGTGGATTAATTTATATTTTTGTAGATTTTCTAAGTATTTTTTTTTTCTTCGTTTGAACTTTCGAACCGCTATATGAAAATTCGTTAACGTTATATTGCGTACTAAAAATAAAACTTTTATTTCCCGCCTTAACAAAAACTCGCAGTTTTCAGTCTATTGCAAATTAAGTAGTAAATCGCTAGCCATTTTACATTTAATTTCTTAGTTTGCCATGGTCAAAATTCAAAATATATCTAAAATAATAGTTAATTAATGATTCATTTATATGTGTATATATACCCTTTTTCTGTATCTACATTTTTTATATGTTAATATTTCACGATTAAATGAGTTTTTTTTTCAAATTAAAACTTTGGCATATTCTGAAAACATTGGCTGGCAGAAATATTTAAATTTTGGTAAAAAAACAAAAAATAAGTGTACCTTTCAAATTTTTAGTAAATTTCTGAAAATAAACATATATAAATATTTAACAAAAGTCATGTTTTAACAAAATAAATTTAGCAAATTTATTGGCATTGGGTTACGTATTAATGCTTGATAAACCATGTTATCATATAAAACGGGTTTTCAAAAGTATGGCGTTCATACCCATATTCAAGCGAAACATTCTTGTTAAATTATGGTAATATTTTTCCGAAAATATGCTTTGATGAAAACATTAAAATTGTTTTTATTTTTGTTTTTGTTGGAGAGCCTTTTAATTAAAAAGTGCACCCACTACTGCAGTTTTATTTTTCATTTCTCAACAAACTCAGCAATTTGAGAAATGTTAAACGTGCAGACGAGTTAGTACAAAAAATTGCTGCATGGGCCAGGAAATATACCATTCGTTATACCGGACTTTGAGTGTATGACAACGTAATTAAAATCAATTAATAAAACAAATCTAAAAAGCGTAAATTTTTCAGCAGAATTTTAATTATAGTCGCATCTGGTTTCGGGAACATTGTCTATGATAATGTTTTTCTAAATAACTCTAAATTTTTCTTTAAGTGTAATAACTCTTTTTATTTTTTAACTTGTTGAGAACATTGTTTTTTGTCATTGTTTTTATTTCAAGGAAAGTTCATGTCAATGTATGAAAGTAAGCTTAGGTGTATCTTTGTTACACACATTACTACATCATTTCCAACAGTGCTTAGAAAAAAATAGGACAAATAAAAAAAAATTAAATTCAAATATACAATTCTTTCAATATCTTATGATAACGAAAATGTTGGCAATATGGTTGGATGAAGTAGAACACACCCATAAAGTTAAACTCTAAGAATTCTGTATCCTTGAACACATGAAGAGTGCTGCTCACTTGAATTGTGCAACCATAATAGCCAGTTTTTTCACTAGGGTTTGGGGTTCGGGAATTCCCGACGAACTTTTTCCTGGAATTCCCTTGAAATAAAAAAATTATTTTATATACTTTTTTAACAAAAAAAAATTTGTGTTTTATAAATTATTTTAAGATTTTGTATAAAAACTTTTTAAATAGTCGAATTTGATTCACAGTTTCTTACTTTTAAGTAATTTAAGTAAAAATGTTAGCAAAATTATTAATTTAAGTATAAATATTTCTAAAAAGCTTTAATAAAGTGATTTATTTTTATTTTTAGAAAAGGTTCTGGAATACTTTGGAGTATTAATATTTTTAAAAGAAATAGTTAGTTCTTTTGTAAAAATATCTATAAAGTCTTAATAGAGTTGAAAACTTGTGACTTGTTTAACAAAGCGGACGGAGTAGTATATTAGGGTCATCCAAACAAATTTTGTTTGAGTTATTGACCGGGCTACTCGTGGAAATATTTATTCGGATGTAAAACTACTAATGATTATTATAAAATTTGTATAATCGGACATTGGGAATAGGTGCCTCTTCGCCCGTTAAGTATAAAAAACTTATTACTAGGGGGAAATATGACTTTTGTATATTTTCTCAAACATTTTGATATTTTAAAGTGAATTTGAATTATTCGTGATTCTGATTTAATTGTCTATGTAATAAAGCAATAAAAACATAAATCGGTTAAAAAACAGCGGAATTATTACAATTTCTCCCGCGCAATTGATGTGTTGCAGACCACTTACACAGAAAAAAACTAGAAACTGTTTTCAATTAAAAATTTTTTGAATCAATTAATATTTTAATTGATTTTACACTTTCTTCCAAATTTGACAAACTTAAATCGGCCCACACGCTAAGTGGGTAGAGGGATCCCTTCAGTATTATTTGTTTTAAGTCCAGTATTATTTGTTTTGAGTCCTTTTATTAAATTAAGAAGGAAAAAAAGTTATAAATAACTTCTACAAAAAAAAAATATGATACTCACAAAAAAGTGTGTGATCTATACGTTGGTATGTGTGTGTTTTTGCAATGCTGAGTCCTTTTTTTGTGTGTGATTGTTTTGTTTGTTAACTTCCAATTTATTTGGTATTTTATACTGAAAATTTTCTATTTATGCATACAGTGTATGAAAAAATAATATGATAATTGCGTCTAAAATAAAATATGTATTTATATATTTAAAAGTCAATTAAAATATTAATTGATTCAATTAAATATTTGTTTAAAAGAAATTAAATTCAAATCAAATCTTTAATTAGATATTTTAGGTTGATAACTTTTTCTGTGTAATAAAGCAATTTAAGCCCAAAAGTCGAAATTTATTAAAACTATCTACCACAAACATCTTTGTATTCTATAATTGCCAGGAAACTCGGATCAGATGTATTTTTATTTTTTTTTTCTGTGTTTTGCTAACTCGTCTTAAACTATTAATGAATAGGTCAAAACTTTTAATCAATGTTTTCAAATCACCAATTTTAAAGTTTTAAAATTTTTTTTAAAGAAATTTCAGAAAATCAAAGTTTGGACTTAAATGTTTTATTAGGAACATATTAGCGATAAAACCTTGCAGAAATTGTAGGAAGTCACTTTTTACTTTGGCTAGGGCAGCGATTTTATTTTAGCGGATTTAAAGAATCACTTGTTTGGAATTTAGGCATTTTTTTTTTCCAAATAAGCGATGGCTTTCAGTTAATTTATATCTCATGTCTACATTATTACGATTAAAAGTAATAATATGAATATTATATAATTTATTTTACATAAAAGTATACACTTCTGCTTTAAAAATATATAGTTCTTTGGATTGTAATACTGTTTATTTATGTTTCGTGTAAATTTTGATCATTTGCAGGACAAATTTAATTTTTCACTAGTCCTGTAGTTCATTTAAAAAACAAACTACAATCAAATGACTGTTTTATGATGTTACATTCATTTTTTACAGTTGTTTTTTGTTATTTAAACAACTAAACATTTTTGTTTGTTTTTACTAACATATGTGGTTCATTTGACTACAATTGTTAGTAATTTTTGAACATTAAAAACAAATGACAAATATTGGTTGCATTTAATGAAATGTTAGTCGTCCTTTCTGCAAGTGAACTTTCATTTGTTTTTGACTACAATTGCTGTCGTCTTTACCTACATAATATCCTAAGTGTACAGATAGTAATTTTTTGTTGTTAAAATTTTAGATATATTAATATAATAATTGAATTCATTTTTTTACCGCACCACTTGCTAGCTCTTTAGAAATAGTAAAATGACTAATTATACTCAAAATACTAAACAGAATCGGAAATGACTCTGTAAAACTGGTGCAGATCGTTTTTAATCCACGATATGAAACTTTCTCCATTGCAACCTGCGTTCTTGTAAGGGATTACGGTAAGCTGCTTACAATCTACATCCTTGTAAGGGAAAACAGTAAACTCAGCAATTTTATTTGTTTAGTTTAATACGAAAATTATTCGCTTTTTTA
>CM037853.1:135488289-135512267 GCA_021234595.1 Delia radicum
AAAAGTCTTATGACAGTTATAACTCAGAAAAGACTCACTAATAAAACTATTTCATTTTTTAAGATCATTTGTTTTTTTGTTAAACAAAAAACCGTGAAATGTTTATATATTAATTAAACAATTTCTTCATCCGCTAATTTAATATAGACTTTATCTACTGACACGTTCTTACATGTTCCATTTCGCGTCACCGAAAATTATCAGAGTACCAATGCAGAAGGGGTAGAAGATTTATCCAAATTATGGATTTTGAAGGAAAAAAATCAACGTATTGTTTTATTTACCCCATGAGTAAAAAACAAAATTGGAAGAATTGAACTAATTCAAATCAAAAATAAAACATTTTTAGCTAATAACATTGTTCGTGAACAGGATAGTCATAATACACTATGTTGTTATTGTTTATTAAATAACAATAAAACTTTCTGACTATAGCATTAGGGCCACAAGTCAGTTTTGCCGTACTCTGCAATTTTCCAATGTTTTACTTTTAAATTTAAAAAATTAAAACCAAAATTTTATTTTTTGATCTTTTATTACAAATTATGATGTGCGCAAGATTATTCAAGTTCTAGATAATTTTTTTATGCTCAAAATTATGTTTAATTTATGTTTAAAACAGTGTTGTAATGTTCTATTTTACAAAGATAATTTCCAACTTGCATTCCATGATTATAAAATATTCAGTTTATTTTTTTTTTTTTTGCAAAAATGTATTCCATCTAAATTCATTTTACTTAAAAGGCAATTTCATGATTACATCTGATAGCATACATTTACATATAAGTGTACCTCTTTTTTGTATTACTCCATTTTTTAGCAATCAAATTTTTATGTTGTACAGGGAATGGTGTGTTCAAAAATCTCAATAAAAACATTGCGTGTTTTAAATTTTCTTCAATATTTTTTAGTTTGTTGTTGTTTTCAAAACAAATCAATATGTTTGAAATGTTTGCCAACCCAGGTGAAAATGACAATATATGGTAATATATGAACATGCATGACTGTATATATATATAAAGAAAATGCCATTATTGTTCACATATCATTCGAAATGAACAATTATTGTTTCTTAAAGTTGTTGAAAACTTGATTTTAAAACTGATTTTATTTTTAAAAAGTCTAATGAGCGTTTTACCTTTAAATGGACTCGCAACTAAAAGCATACGTCAATCTGGTAACATTGTGAAATAGAGACGGAGGAGATTAGAAAATAAACAAAAATCTGAAAATAGAATATTTGTGTGGTTAGTGTTGTCACTTCTGTGTATAATATACAATAACAGAAAAGCGAATAGGAAAACAAAACTACAATTTAGCTGCATTATATTCGAGGCTGTACTTGGGTGCGATCGCTAAACGTTTGTAATGTAAGAAGAGCGCAGGTTTGATTATTACAGCCGCAGGTTGTTCAAAAATTTATCATACAGGGACAATCTGACAATTATAAATACACAAATAATTATACAATTTAAAAAATGGAAAATCAATAATGACGCCTGTCCATAAAAAGCTGAAACTAGTCTAGTCTGATTTAAAAATTAATAGTGCTTTATAATTTTTAGAGAAAAACGTTTATTCTTCTTCTTAACGACAACATTTCTAAATAAAAACATTGAAGTTTTTGTTTCAAATTATGTTTTACTTATATTTAAAATATAGATAATAAAATATTCAGTTTTTTTTTTGGGCAAAAAATTGTTCCAAATTTGTTTCATAATTACATCTGATATACACGTTTACGAGTCTTTTTTCACCACTAAGTTTTTATGGTATATAGGGAGTAGTGTTTTTAAAAATGTCAGTAAAAAAAACTTATCATTTTGAGTTTTTAATTTTTTTTCCACAATTTTTTGTTCGTTGGTTTTTTTTCAAAACAAGATAAAAATGTTTGAAATGTATGTCAAACAAAAATAAACCAATAGAACAAATTACACTATACAACAAAATCAAATTTTTTCCAAAATTACAAGGTCCGACCGACAAATTTTGATAGAAGAGGCAAAAAAAAGACACGTGTATCGGCGTTTTGAAAGTTTACATCTGGGTTTCATTTTAGGGGGAGGTAAAGTTTCCCCTAAATGCACTTTTTGTATTGTCAATCGGCATAAAAAATCGTGTAAAGCTTACGTTTAAAGTATATAGTGTGTTTAGCAAACTTATGTAAAATATTACGGAGAACATTTTTGTTGAATATGTTAACCCTCTAACTCCTCAAGGTAAGGGTCTTTTTTGACCTTCTTTTAAAAAACAGCAAAAACACCATTAAAACGGGGATTTAAGGGGTTAAAATGTTCCGCAAAAATATTCGCCGTGAAATTTTACTGTAAGTTCCTGAAACACCAAAACGGAAAATTCTACCAGAAAGTCAGAAATAAGACACAACAAAAATTATTAAGAATTTTATTTTAAAGTACCCCAACAATTTAGCATGAAAATAAAAATAGTGCAAATTTCACTAAAAATCAGTAATATCTTTATTATTTTACCTTCGATAGCAAATTTGGATAGGAAGTATTCTTACATTTATTACATATTATATTACATTTTTATATTTATACATTATACATTATATTTATTACATTTTTTTTAGCTCTAGGCAATTCCACTTCATTACACTGTACACCGACCTATAAATTCATAGATATATAAGTATATAGATTGCCAGCTGTTCTTTGGCAGATTAGATCCGTTACATTACAACAAAAACAAAAAAAAAAAATCAAATCAAATATCAAGTGCTATATTTCTTACTCTACTGAAAACGTGTCAATTTGCGGTGCATATATTGTGGACATAATTTGTTTTGTAATTAGAGTGTTTTACTTATGCCCGTAATTTCAAGCAATATTTACCTACCGGTGCTTAGATACCTACCCGATTTTGTTTCGTGTATACGGGTAGATATCTAAGCACCGGTAGGTATCTATTGCTTGAAATTACGGCCATTAAAATATAACAAAAAATTAAAGTAAGCAAATAAACTTAGCGCGTAAGATTTGTTTTGGCAAAAATGTTCAAGTGTTTGGAAAAACTTGATTTGTTTTGCTATGTCTGCGGTAAACATACTATACCGGAATATAAAGTTACGTTTTTCAATAGTAAAGTTGAAGACGTCTATAAAAGTTATTTTGAGCTAGAAGTTTTTTCGGATGAACTGTGGACGCCGAAGCATTGCTGTCGCATTTGTTATAACATTAGGAACATTAGGAGAGCACAATGTCGTTCATCAACTGAAAAAAACTATATTACCCCCATTGCATATCAAACTTGATGTGGTAAAAAACTTTGTTAAATGTCTGGATACAAATGGATCAGCATTAAATTTTCTGAAAACAATGTTTCCAAAATTAAGCGAAGCAAAGATTAAAGAAGGTATGTATGTGTTCTTCAAGTCGTTGTTCTTGTTAAAAGCCTTAAAATTGGTATCATACAAACAGGTGTTTTTGTCGGTCAAGAAAGAAAGCTAATGCAAAACGCTGACTTCGACGATATGCTCTAATCAATTGAGCTTAATGCGTGGAAAAGCACTAAGGAAGTAATATACAATGTCTTATGCAAAAATCGGTCTCCTATTGCTCGAATATACGTAGACACCATGCTTAGAGCTTTTGAAAAACTAGGCGTTCATTTTTTTAAATTCCCATATGGATTACTTTGAGAACCAGACATGCGCACCCATTGAAGAACGCTATAAAGGCAAAAGCATTCATTTACTTATCGCTGCAATATGCTGGACAATGTATGATAATGAAGTGGAATTGCATATAGCTAAAAAAAAATTAATGAATACTTCCTATCCAAATTTGCTATAGGAGGTAAAATAATAGTGAAATTTGAACTATTTTTTTTTTTCATGCTGAATTTTTGGGGTACTTTAAAATAAAATTCTTAATAAATGCGAAATTAACAATAAGCTCTCTATTGTTGTGTCTTATTTCTGACTTTCTGGTTGAATTTTCCGTTTTGGTGTATTCAGGAACTTACAGTAAAATTTCACGGCGAATATTTTTGCGGAACATTTTAACCCCTTAAATTCCCGTTTTAATGGTGTTTTTGCTGTTTTTTAAAAGAAGGTCAAAAAAGACCCTTACCTTGAGGAGTTAGAGGGTTAACATATTCTACAAAAATGTTCTCCGTAATATTTTACATAAGTTTGCTTAACACACTATATACTTTAAACGTAAGCTGTACTCGATTTTCTATGCCGATTGACAATACAAAATGTGCATTTAGGGGAAACTTTACCTCCCCCTAAAATGAAACCCAGATGTAAACTTTCAAAACGCCGATACACGTGTCTTTTTTTTTTGCCTCTTCTATCAAAATTTGTCGGTCGGACCTTGTAATTTTTTTTTGTGTTGTACAGTGTTATCAGACCTCATCTAGTGCTTTTTTACAATTTTTTACGCTTTTTCTAGTTTTTGTTGCGCTTTTTGCTATTAGAAAGTTGGCAGCACTGATTAGTGCTGGTAAGTTCGGTTACTTTTCATGACTCGATACCACTCGATATTTTTAATTTGGAAGCTCGATACTACTCGAAAATTTTAACGGCTTTTATATTTAAAAATCGCTTTATTTAAAAAAAAAAAATTATGAAAATTTGCACATTTATTGAATACTAAAATTATAAAAATATATTTTTAAAATTTTTTCAAACTATTCAATGTTTTTTTTTTATTATTTTAGGTTATTTCTTTAAACATTTCGCATTTTATTTTTTCTTTTAGCAGAAATGTATTTTACTTTCAATGTTTTTTGATTTTGTATTTTAAATTTTCTTTAAACTTTTCTCATTTCTTTTTTTCTTTTAGCAGAGTTGTATTTTACTTTAATTTTTTTTAGCGGAGACGCATTTTTGTATAGTTTTTTCTGTTCAAAATACAACTATAAAAATATCGAGTAGTTACTTTCAAGTGGGTACTCGAACCCAGTTTTCCAGCACTGCAACACATGTCAGAAAAGTGCGAATATTACAGCAAGCTTTTTCGTGTGTGTTCATTGTCTATAAGAATTGAATTGTTTCTTTTTTTTATTGAAAAATAAATTAAAACACAAAGTTCCGGAATGTTACAATCTACGAAAATGATCCACTAAATGCCGGAGTAACAACCATTAGTTTTTGAAAGGAATGGTTATTACTTATTGCTTTGATTAATTTACATTAAATTAATTTATTTTTTTTTTTCATTTGAATTTTTAATTATGCTAAAATTTTCCATTGAATCTCACTTTTTAATATTTATTTTAAAAAAGTTTTACTTAGAATATAATAACATTAGTAATGGTTTTTATTAATTTATTTTTCAATAAAATGTTTTGAATTAACTATGAAATTCTAAACTTTGGTGTTCTAATTTCTCGTTGTTGTTCGGATAGGGTAAATATATGGGATCATGTAAGGGGTAATTTATGTCAACATCAACACACATCCGGTTGGTAAAAGGTATTACTGGTCCTTTTGGATGTCCTTTACTTTTCCTTTTTCCATCTCTATATTTTATTCCCTCTTCTCGCTAAAGCACGCACTCAATTAAAATAACCTTCATAACCAGTAGCCTGCAAGCTATAGTAGCTAATGAATTCCCCTATTGCCGACGAGCTAGAGCCGGAACTCAGTTGCGTGCTGCTGCTAGACAAGCTTGTTCAAACCCTTGGCTTAATTGCTTTTCAAAAAAAAAAAAAAACTTTGTTATATCCCTGCAGGAAATGAAGGGTCGATTGATCCAAAGTGGTAATTCTGTGATATATGATTTTGGAGCACGTAACGAAACTGGTGAAACCAAAATTGTGGTGCACCAAAAAGTGCTAATTTGTGTGAAATGTCCAATCACATGACTATAGTTATGGTGACAAAACATTCACTGGTTGGTATTAGATATATCACGTAACTGGAGAAAAAATAACATTACATGAAAGTGTACTGAAGCCTTTACAACAGAACACATTGCACTTAATATGTGATCAGATTTCCTTCGACAATTTTTCTCCAGTTCTACGATACGTACATCTACACCGGTCACGCGATAATTTTTTTTCCCACTGGTTATGTTGCATATCACATAAATCCTAAATTGGTCATTCTTTGACACTACCCTACGGGAAATGAAGGGTCGATTCATCCGAAGTGACAAATCTGTGATACGTGAAAAGGAGACACTTCGCAAAAATGGTATAAGCGAAGACTTCGGTGTTTCAAAGAGTGTCAATTTCAGCAAAATATCCAACCACGTGATTATTTAAATGGTGGCAAAACTTTGGCTGGTTTATTCATGATATATCATGTAACTCGAAAAAAACTAACATAACACTAAAGCGGACCAAAGTAACTAGGGCCGTAACAGTAGAAATTGTGAAGTAACTCTGAACTGGTGCAAAATAATTAGGTGTGTATAAAAAATGGCAATCGGTGCATAAACAACAAATCCATTGACTGTTACACATCGGACCTAATATTGAAATGATTCAAAAAAATCACATATCATAATTGCATGTGCGACTGGCGGAAATATTATTTGAAAATCAATAAAGAAATAATTCTAACAAAAGTCCATGTCACAAAAATATTGTAAACGACAACGTTCGGGGACATGTCCCAAGTTAGGTCAGTGACATGTTACATGGTATCAATTTTCCTCTTCCATGACAGTGCCTTGTTAAAGTGACAGGCCCGTTCCATATAAAGTTATTGTCTTTGTCTTAATTTCCCACAGGATAGAGTCTGCAAAATTATAAAATTATTAAGTCCGACCAAAGAGTTCGGTTTAAAAACAGCATTTGGAAACATTCATGTTTCTGTTATTTAATAAAAAATAATTTTTTGGGATATTTTAAAAAACAGTTAATGTGACATAATTTTTTAGGAAAGTTCAGTGATTGGATCCGTTCGGATTCTTTTTGTAACCCGTACATAATATGACACATGCGGAATAAAAAGTAACAGGTGACATACCAATTACTTTTATTTTGTCCTGTAACTTGTTCGCTTATCGCAGTTTAATAATATGTCACGAAATTATTAATTTTGTACAAGTCCGTAACATAAACCATTGCGATTAATTCTTAACTAGTGTTTTACTAAATAGTTTTCTTGAGTACTGTGATTTGTACGTTTAAACCAGTAACGTAATAATTCATTTCGAACTGGTGCTCCTACATATCAAATAATGCCTAATATGAGACTAGTTGCATACTAGATACTTTCAACTCGTTCTGTTGCGGATTCACTTAAACCAGTTCGGTGATATGTTATATTCGACAAGTTCTCCGATATATCTCAATTAGCTCAAAAGGTGGAAATTGTCACCTCCTATGACAAGCCCATGTTAAAAGTACCGGTTACTTTCATATAACAGAACCGAAACTAGGACAGGTTCATGCACACAAAGTTCTAGTCACGTGACCATACCAGTCACTGGTCTATTTCCCGCTGGGTACCTACTTCTAACTTGTCCCGTAGCATATTATTATTATTCAGTCGGTACGGTGATATGTAACCTTGTCAGTTATTCGCCACGTCACGCAGTGCTTCACAGGTAGCAATGTCACCTCCTATGACAAGCCCATGTTAAAAGTACCGGTCACTTTCATATAACATAACCGAAAACTAGGACTGGTTCATACACACAAAGTTCTTGTCACGTGACCATACCAGTGACTGGTCCATTTCCTGCAGGGATGCTACAATCTTTCTTAAATTGTTCAAAAATTTAACATTGTGTAAAAACTAAGTGAAAATTATTTCAGTCCGTGAAATCTTGAAAATAGGTTTTTATTGATAAATTCATATTTTGAGGGTTGCATAAAAAATTCTGAAGATTGAAAAAGTGATTTACTCAACCAGGCGTACCTATTACACCTACGCTAGGTCATTTTAAAAGTATATTTTCACTTTCACACTGTGTTATTTATTACCTGTGTTATTTATTATCACTAGCACAAAAAGTATAGTTTTTGCTATAATTATGAAACAAATACCTAATTTAGCAAATACAACAACACACAACAAAGTTGTAATAGTTCATTTATTACAAATCATCTAAATAAAGAATGGCCATGTTTTTCGTTGTGTACTATCGGTTACGTATGAGCAATATAAATAATATAATTCATACGCCTTCGATTACATTAGAGTAAACTGTAGTCTCTTTTTTATTGATAATATTGTGCTTAAGTGAAAATTTGCTTAAAAAATACCTAGTGCAGGTTGCGGATCTGGTTGAGTGGATTCATTATAAGGGCTCGGAAGTTAATGAATTTATAATAGTGTTAATTATTGATTTAAGTAATTTTTGTATTAAAAAAAATGTTAAAATTTAATAATTTTGGTTAATCATCAAAAACAAAGTTTGTAACTTTATTTTTCAGTTATTTTTGTTTTCGTGTTATTTTTAAAAAAATGTATGAATTTGAAGAAAAAAATATATAAAATTTGCATCAGCTGTAGAAACTGACTTAAGATGCCTCTTACTTCTCAATGTTTTGCAGGTAGACTAAACTTAAAACCTATTATTTTATATAAAATATAACAAAAGAACTTTGGTATGCAAAAAGTCTACATGATCAAATATGGAGGATAGTGTGGATTATGTAGTCGGGTAATGTGGAATACTATTCCACAGTACACGCAACCATTTCTTGAGCGGTTGAAATGTAAACTAAATACCAAGTCTGTTTCAGTTACGAATTTTACTCTTTTTTGGATTTTTTTTTGCAGATAGAAATTTAGTGAAAAAAAATAATTGAAAATTTTCAGTAAACTAAAGAAAACATCGCAATTTTAACGAAAGTTTCTTAAAATTAATGAAAAGCTAAATATTAAATATTTTGTTCAGATTGCAATCTGTAAATCAGCCATGGTTGATTTATAAAAAATTATAAAAAAAAAACGCATGTATCCCACTTTAGAAGAGAAGATAGTTTTATAGTAGTTCAAGTAGTTAGACACAGAAATGTAAATTCATGTCAAACTTAATATTATTTAGCAACAAAAAAGGCAAATACCTAATTGAAGAATGCGTTAGATAAATTAAAATATATAGTAATAGCCCTATGGGGAATGAGGAGGCAATTGACCTTAAAGTGACTGGTTAAAGAAGGATTTATCACAGGACTGGTATCATTTAATACTGAAGTGGGTTAAGCAGTGTCAATTGTCCTAAAATTATCAATAATGTGACTGGTGAGGACATACCACTTAACCAGAATGCTTATTAACACGAAAAAGCCAGTTGGCCAGAATTTTACCCATTGGAAGCTGGTTAGTTTTCGTTTATTTTATACGACATGTTCCTTTTGCGACAGTCTTGTGGTATACCCATCTTTGGTTTGTTCTGTGGCATGCCACTATGTGGTTTAAAGCAGGACAAATGACCCCCTCCTATGACAAGCCAATGTTAAAGTTGGCAGTTGTTTATATAGGGTAGGGTTTAGCAGTGGACCGGCCCATATGGAGCAAATAAAATTTAATATGTACGAGTATATATTAGATTTAAAAAAAATACAACTTGTACAGATTAAGAAACTATGGTGCTTATATGAAAGGCATGCTTAAAAACATCAGGTGTCGAAATCTCTGCTTCATCCATTTCACTGCGAACACAAAGATTCAAATTATATTTTTTTTGTTTTGTGTAAAAAATCTGACAGTTTCATGTAAGCACATAATTTATAAAATCTGAACTTAAGAGTTACTGTTTATTTGAACTAGATTATTTTCATAAAAAATATACAGAAAAAAATAACTTTAAAAACCCAAGTAAAAAAATCGAATTAAAAAAACGTATATTAATATAGAAAACTGTTACCAAAAATCAAAAAAAAGATTTTACGTGAAATTAACAGTCGAACTCGTTACAACATTTTTGTTTTGTGTTGAAATTAAACAAAACCGGATATTTAAAAAAACCCTTTGTAAATATTGTTGTTGTTATCTTATCTATTCAACAAAAACAGCACTAACTAGGATAACCTTTTCTAAAGTTATAGAATTTTGACCGCCAAAAACTTAATATAACTTAAGTATGAGGTAGTAGAGTGGTCAAAATGAGAAACATTAGTTTAGAGATATTGCTGTCATAACTAATTTTAATGGCGTTCAAATAAATGTGAAACTGTTTTTAAACTTTTTTGTTTGATACAATTATCAATATATTTTTTTATCGCTGGAGAGATACTCAAAATACCTTTATTTACACCCATTCGAATATATTTTTTTGCGACCAACATAAATAAAATGGAAAATTAAATCACATTTGACCCACCGTTTTAAATCCCAGATATGGTATTTAAATAACACATTATTATGTAGCTAAAACAAACAGTAGGGTAAAATAATAAAAAATATCTAAAGGAAAAATTTATATGTCATGGTTTGAAGTCAAAAAAAAGTTTTAGCGTAAAAATCGTGCCTCTTGTATATGACGATTTTAATCATGTTTTCTTGTTTAACTTCCTGTAAAAAATTGTGATTACTCAGAAGCAACTCTGGAAGGCATTATATATCTACCGAGCACACCCGAAACAATCCCAGACCGCATGATTTTTTTTTTTTTGGCGATTGTCCCACTTGTATGTCTCTTTTAAGCAGGTGAAATGCGCTTCCTCCATGTGCTCTAAGCAGCAATAAATTCATGCCTTCGTAGGAAATGAAAAGCGCTTTTTTGTGTTTTGTCAGCATTAATGCTTATAGTATGCATTATTTACATTAACCATATTCTTTACTGTTTCATTGCATACATTATTTTTTTTTTAGAGACCTGTATCTTAAACTACGAGTATCTTAAACTACAATTTTTAGTTTAGTCTTATGGAAGTTATAATCAAGTGTCACTTTTTCGCTACATTTTAAACGGCCTTTTCTGTTAAATTGATACGAAAACTCCAAAGACTATACCAAACAATGAAATTGTCGGCGAAGAACTGCTGGTGCTTTATTTTAGCACGGAATAAAATTATAAAAACAGTTTTTTCAACTCATTTTTTTACAAGAATTTTAAAACTTATTTCATATATGGAGATTGACCGATACTTTCGCAAAAATACAAACAAAATATTGAACTAAACACAGAAATTTTAGTTAAATTACAATCAAATGGCACCTATTCATATTAAATGAGCTTGTAAACTATATTGATACGAAAAAAAAAATGTTTTCTTTGTATAAAGTTTGGCAGACATTTTCAAAAGTGTGCAAACAAAATACTGGACTAAAAAACGAAATTATCGGTGAAGAAAAGTGGTTGGTTCATTTTAGATCGAAATATTCATGGTCAACTTTTCTTCAACTTTGAAAAAAGTAAAGAAAATCATCTATTGCTTTTTTTACAATTTTTATGCTTTTTCTAGTTTTTGTTGCGCTTTTTGCTATTAGAAAGCTGGCAACACTGATTAGTGCTATTAAGCTCTGTTACTTTTCATTACTCGATACCACTCGATACCACTCGATATTTTTAATTTGGATGCTAGATACTACTTGATAATTTTAACGGGTTTTAAATTTAAAAATCGCTTTATTTAAAAAAAAAATGTATGAAAATTTTCACATTTATTGAATAATAAAATTTTTAAAATATATTTTTTAAATTTTTTACAAATTATTCAGTGTTTTTTTTATTGTTTTATCTTATTTTTTAAACTTTTCGCATTTGCTATTTTCTTTTAGCAGAGTTGTATTTTATTTTCAATGTTTTTTTTTTTTTTTTTTTTTTGGTATTTTAACTTTTTTCGGTTTCGGGTTTTAAATTTAAAAATCGCTTTATTTAAAAAAATATATGAAAATTTCAACATTTATTGAATATTAAAATTTTAAAAATATATTTTTTTTAAAATTTTTTACAAACTATTTAATGTTTTTTTTTTATTTTAGCTTATTTTTTAAACTTTTCGCATTTGATTTTTTCTTTTAACAGAGTTATATTTTATTTTCAATGTTTTTTTTTCGGTTTTTTTTTTATTTTTTTTTTCTTTAAACTTTTTGCATTAGTTTTTTTTTTATCAGAGTTGTATTTTACTTTAAATTTTCTTTAGCGGAGTCGTATTTTTGTATAGATTTTCTGTTTCAAAATGCAACTCTAAAGATATCGAGTAGTTACTTTCAAGTATCGAGTACCCAGTTTTCCAGCACTACAACAAATGCCAGAAGGTGCGAATATTACAGCAAGCTTTTCATGTGTGTCATTGTGATAATTTTTTCATGAAAGAAGACATTATTGAGATGTTGGTTAGTTCAGTTAAAGATCATGAATATTTTTTCCATATTAACAGAAAAATTATAATTTTATTTGTGATAATTTATTTTAATTAACAGAAAAAAACACTTAGAAAACAGTATTGACACTTGCACGAATGGAGCTAACAGGTGCAGGTTGTCAAATAAACTTATCACAAATAAAATTATAATTTTTCTGTTAATATGGAAAAATTTTCATGATTTTTACCGAACTAACCAACATCTCATACACAATTTATAGATCAAGAATAAAATTCACTAGAAGATAATATTTTCATGTACTTCAGGTATTGATTTTTCATTTGTTCTTTTCATAGTTTAAATTGTACTTTTGTATATTTCCACTTCCGACTTAAATTTCTTACTTCACCCTGTAATGTATTCTTTAAATAAAAATGCAAATAATATGTTTGTCACAAAAATAAATAAATGAGTTAGCTACAAAAAGTTAGTATACTAATTAATCTTTAAGATGTGTTTATGGAACGACTTTAAAGGTATTGTGTGTGAGATCTCTACAAGAGCTACAACATTTTTTTAACCATTTTACCCAAAACTCCCCTAATATTTTAAAATATTTTTTTTTAACACACGGAATAAAATTTCCGTATTCAAATTCTCACCCACCATCCCTTGAAAAAATTCATAGGATGAGTTTGTGTTTATGTTTTTATGTAGGTTGTATGTATTCTTAAGAATGTAAACGTATATGTCTGCAAAGAAAAATTAGAGGCTGAACACACCAAAATTTGGACACTTTTTTTCCAAATAAGAAAGCATTAAAATTATTTTTTTAAATAGCTTGTGTATATAATAAGAACAAAAATTAATAAATATTTGGTGAATATTAAGATTTTCTGTTCAAGACATTGCTTTAACCTGAAGTAAAATTAAGTTAGTGATTAAATAAATTTACCCACTGAAATTTAATTTTAAGTTTATCTTAAATTTTCGATATAACAAATAATACAAATAATTTTTGGTATTTAATAGTTTTTTTTTATTTATGTCAGCAGTTTGTTGGCCTTAGTCCGTAAATTTAATCGAATATGTGTATACCTGTATTATAATATTAATAATGATAAAAATAATGTTGATTTTAAGGATGATGATGATGACGAGTAACCTATGTACATTTTTTTAGCATAAATAATCTTTTATTGTGGTTTATTTGAGATTTATAAATAATAAAAAAAATTTGAATTCGATGTGGCCTTAATACGATTTGTATATTGTTTGGCTTAGTTTATTTATATATACTTTTGTATGTTTTTAACATTCTTTTTTATAAAAAATTAAATTAAATAAATAAATGTAAATTGAATTTTGGGGAAAATACGGCAGACTCACAATAAAATACGGCAGACTCACAATAACATGTAATGGTAATTAAGCTGAAACTAAATTTAAATTACAAAAAAACTTAAAGTTTTGCATGTTTCATATCTAACAATATATTTTGATATACATTATTAGACGGGCAATATATAATTGAATTGGCAGAATTAAATTAATATACGGTATTGTACAAAACAATGTATTGCCCCATGAAAAAAACAATACAAGTTGTTTAAAAGCTTTTACACTGACATTGCCTTAAAGCAACACCTTCATTTAAGCTACGATAATTTTGGATCGGAAGGTGGTATAATATCGCAGAAAAAGGCGTGTAAAAATTTGAGGTCTTTACTATACAAATATTTGAAAAACCCTTTACAGCTACTTATTGTTAATGGGTTGCCTTATAATTAACTAAAAAATACAATTTATGACATTTTTTATAGGACTTTTTGAAAAATTACACTTTTGTAGAAGAAGATTTGCTTAAGGACACATGGGACATTTTTTTGTAGAGTATGTACTTTTTGTGTAAAATTAAAAGATCAGATCAAGAAATATCCGATATTGTATAAACATGAATATTTAGAAAATTACTTAATTTTCTTTTTAATGTAAAAATTTAACAATATTCTTTCAACAGACAAAAAAAAATTAAAAATTGCCATATTACAATTTTGAAACATTATCTAAAAACACCAATATTCTTAAAAAATTCTCAATCATGATTATCCGATAGATCAAATTGTGTATTACGGTTTGATAGATATTTGCTTTAGCAACAAATAAAATTATAATTAAAAAAAAATCTAAACCCATTAAGTACATATGAATTCCATAACATCCTATTCAAAATTTTAATATCAACTCGAAATTTTCATTGAAAGTACCTTGGATAAACATCACAATTTAAAATGTCAAACTCCAAAAAATTGTAGTTTGACATAAGAATTTCTGATTGTTAGATTTAAATTGGGCTTTTAATAATCAGACCATAATATTTAGCCACTGTATTCAACCAAATTTATTTTTTTTTTTTCTGAATTGAATCGTATCAAATTATATCAAACTCAATGTAATATAATCCATTTATATACAATACGATCCAGAATTTTTCGGATCAAATTGTATTTCTATTAGATATAAAGAAATATCAAATTTGATGCATTTCTTTGTTGCATCACATTATTTTTTTTATCGGATACACCACACATACCTGCAAGTAAGTTTTTTGAGTGTCCGGATCTGATTTAATGGCCGTGTTGAAGTCAGTAATTGGTATTAATTTGATAGTATGACTAATACAGCGATAATGCTTCGAAAGATTAACTTTTTTTAGCAAATTGTCAAAATTGAAGAATTATATGTTTTCATATTTTATAAATGTATATTCATTTCACGTATTTGTTTTTTCGATCTCTACCTAGAAGAGGCAATTCTTCTCTAAACACATTTGGAATTTATCGGAACTATTGGAGATAGCTCAGATACAGGGTGTCCGCCTGGAAGGTGTACTACTTTGTTTTGCCGCCATTTTGGTAGACATTAGTCTAGAAAGTTCATATTTGGCAGTCGTGAAATAGATACGTGGCAAATTTATTATGGAAAAATATTCGATAAGCCAACGTGTGTTAATCGTTAAACGGCTGACAACATTACTTCTGCTCAAGAAAGTGTTCAAATCAATCCATCAACCTCAATTCGACGTAACGGTAACTGTGAGTGGGGAGCAATATCATGATATGCTTGAAAACTTTTAAACGCCACAACTGCATGCTTTGGGCTTGATTAACATGTGGTATCAACCAGACGGTGCTGCCACATCGCATACAGCCAGTATTACAATGGAATTACTACGAGACCTCTTTCCACAACAAGTTATTTCAAGAAATGGTGATGTTGATTGGCCTCCACGGTCGCCTGATTTGACTACTCCGAACTTCTTTTTGTGGGGATATCTGAAAAGCAAGGTTTATTCAAACTACCCAGAAACGCTTGGGCAACTCAAACTAAATATTTGTGATGAAATTAATGAAATACAGCGTGAAATGTGAGAGAATGTATTGAAAAATGTGCTTAAAAGGACTCGCATTTGTGAGGCTAACAGAGGCGGAAATTTATCTGATATTGTATTTCATACATAATTGCCGACATTAAATAAAACTTTTATCAATATAAGATCCATTCTCTTTCATTTAATCAAAAATTATAAGCAAACAAAGTAGTATACCTTCCCGGCGGACACCCTGTATAAGCATATGATGAATTTCATATCAAAACCGATATGCATTGAACCCGACCCTCTCAGATTTGGATCAAATTTTGCATACAACTACATTTTACCTATACAAACACAACCTCATTTTTAAAAATTGCATTTTCGAAAAATTGTGGGTGTGGCAAGGTATCGATGTTTTTGAAAAATGACGATAATATTTACTTTCAAGCTGTGATTTCTACGGAATGACTGAACCGATTTCAAAGATCTTGATACCATTTTACAAATGTACGCTTTCGAAAACGTACACTGTAAAAATTTTATATTACACTGAAATTTTTTTTTTGCCAAAAATAAAATTTTAAACTGGGAAAACTATGCTTAGCTATGAAATGATGTGGCACCAGCTTATGGATGTGTTTTACAAAATCGTCAACAAATGTGTCTGTAGTAGAGGAAATGGCGCTCGGAATTATAGCATTGCAAATAAAAACCAAATTAAAACGGCGAAAGACTTTTATCATTGGACTTCATAAACTTATAAGACCTCCATAGAAGTTTCTTATGCTGACGACTATAACAAAACATAAGATGAGCTATTTTCAAGGTATAAAAATGCTAAAACTATTACAGGAACTCAAAGCTTCCATTCTTTTATACCTTTAGATGAAACTTCACTAAAAGTTAGCAAATATTCCGAAAGTCAACAGTATGAGCTGCGCAAAATTATATATTAAATCTAAAAAATTAAAAATAAAGTATGTTGGCCTTTGAAGTGTTTTCCCAGTTTAAAGTTTTATTTTTTTACAGTGCATGTTTTCGAAAGCTGACTTATATACCTTTGTAATAACACCAAGATCTTTGAAATCGGTTGAGCCATTCCGTAGTAATCGCTGCTTAAAAGTACCTATTACAGTCATTTTTCAAATATTTTGCCCACAATTTTTCGAAAATGCAATTTTTAAAAATGAGGTTGTGTATAGATAAAATGTAGAGGGTCTGAGAGGGTCGGGTTCAAAATGTGACTTTTTTATAGGTTGTGATATGAAATTCATTATGAGTATTTTGTATTAAATTAATATCACTAATACGTCTTGTAGTACTCGATTTTGTGTTTAATAAAATTAATATCACTCATACGACTTGTAGTACTGGATTTTGTGTTTAATAAAATTAATATCGCTCATACGGCTTGTAGTACTCAATTTTAAGTTTAGTGTAATATTTTCATATTTTGTTTAACACAATTGAAAAAAACTTTGAAATTCTTCAATGGAATTTCTTAATATACAGGTATGGCATACTCGGTTCCAGCAATTGATATACAGGGAAATTTCATATGCCATGATGCGATGCATGTGTTTGTTGTTTTTTGCACAATGAGGCGTATGAAATTTCCCACTATATTAATTGCTGGAGCCGCGCATGGGTAAGGAAATATTTTTATCCAGTAACAGGATACTGGGGCTTTTGATACAAAATTGATAATATAGTAAGCCAAAACTATTTCAATAAAATATTTTTAAAATTCACTTATTTAATTGTTTTTTTTTATTTTATTTATTTATTAAGTCTATGGAAATATCCTTACAGACTAGTATATATAACAAATGTAAATAAAAATTATATACAAAAAGTGTAATAAAAAAATAATAAAAAATTTTTTAAAGAGAATTTAATTGATTTAAGATAAGAATAAGATTCTTTTAATAATATTGACATTTATAGATAAGTCTATATAAGAAAACATGATATTAAATTCATTACAAATTCTGCGAAAAGGTTCAAATATTCATAATTTGATTGACAAAAACTCAGTTTTATTGGAAGATAATGCCTTGTAGTTCTAATTGGAACGTTGGAATTTACTTTTGAAAGAAGAAAGTCAGAATTCACAGTACCATTTAACAGATTGTGTAGAAAGGATATGTTTAATACCAATCTCCTACTTTTTAGAGTTGGTAGTTTTATAAGTGCAAGGCGTTTTTTCATACGACGGCAAATTATCTCTAGTCCAAGCGTATTTCCGAAGACAAAAAAGTAAAAATTGTTTTTGCACAGACTCAATTTCTGTAATGTGCGATTCATAGTAATGATACCAAACTACAGACGCATATTCAAGAATCGGTCTAACTAAAGATGCGTTATAGTTGCTTAGCGACGTATGGATCTTCAAATTCCTTACCCCATCTTTTTACAAAACCAAGAACGCCTTTTGCCTTGTTAATTGTTTGACTTATATGTGCATTGAAATTTAACGATTTATCCAATAATACTCCAAGATCAAGGAATGTGTATACTTGTTCTAGTTCATATCCGTTAATAATATATTTTCTTATAATCGGAAACAGTTCTACTAAAAATCATATGTTTGCATTTTTTTTAAATTCAGCTCCATGTTGTTTAAATTGCACCAGTGAAAGAAATTGTCCAAGTCCATTTGGAGATACTGGCTATGATGAATTTGAATTTGAGAACTTGTGTAGTGTTTTATTATAGCTAATAAACAATTTTACGTCATCTGCATACATTAAAATTTTGGAGTGATTGATGCATTTAGGAAGATCATTAATAAATAGCAGGAATAGTACAGGCCCAAGATGACTACCTTGAGGAACACCAGACAGAACAGGAAAATATTTAGATTTTAGATTTTTTAAAAAGAGTGCACCGAGATCTGTTTTTTAAATACGTTTCAATCCAGTTAAGAAAATACGGAGAGAAAATCCCATTTTATTTAATTTGAAGAGGAGTATGTCATAATTTACCTTATCAAATGCTTTACTGAAATCAGTATATATGGTATCAGTCTGCATTCCATTTACAAATGAATTATTTATTGATGATGATAGTTCTAACAAATTGGTAATTACTGAACGACCTTTACGAAAGCCATGTTGAGAAGAAGACAGTATAGAAGTTACTTGATGAGACACAAATCAGTAATAACCTTCTCGAATAGTTTGGGAATAACACTAAGTTTAGCAATACCTCTGTAATTGGATATGTTTGATTTATTGCCGGATTTAAATAGTGGGATAATAAATGATTGTTTCCAATGCGAGGGAAAGTATCCATTGTAAAGTGATAAATTAAATAAAAGCGATAATGGCATGCAAAAGAGTCAATACAATTTTTTAAGACACAACTGGGAACACCATCAGGACCAACAGAATTCGAGTATTTAAGTTTCATAATAGCATTTTTTACAGTTGACGTGTTTAAAATAGGAAGACTAATTAGAGACGCCTCTGGAATATCGAAAGGATAACTTGCTGTTGTTGTTGAAGAGCTTGATGAGTATGTTGAAGCAAAAAAGTCAGAAAACATATCGCAGATTTCATTATCATTTGAAGATTCAATGTCACCAAACTTCATTAAAGAAGGAAATCCAGATGTACGGCGTTTAGA
Organism: Delia radicum; assembly: GCA_021234595.1. Taxonomy (NCBI): domain Eukaryota; kingdom Metazoa; phylum Arthropoda; class Insecta; order Diptera; family Anthomyiidae; genus Delia; species Delia radicum. Next base: position 135,507,486 of record CM037853.1, read on the forward strand.
ATTTACAAATTGATGAAAAGATTTGGATCCCTCTTCAAATTGACTTTAACTTTATATAAGTATTTGTTGTAACACTCATTATTAAGTAAGGTATACTTAGACCTGGCAACGGAATATTTTGCATAGTCCAAAAGCAATCCGGTTTTTTTATAATTTTTATAAAATTTGTTTTTTAAATTCTTGAGTTTAGACAAGGGTTTTGAGTTCCATGGAGGACCATTAATGGTTGATACAATCATTTTTGGAATAGATTTTCTCGAAACAATTAAACAATTCAGTATATAATTGGTGTATATATGAATCAATAACATTACTGCAGCAAGGACTGACTGGAAATTTTAAAGTCCAATCTATTTAGAAATAAATTTATTTTGTTTGACGAAATCCGCATTTTTAATTGAAAAACTTCTTCATCGTTTGTAGGCGTTGTGATATTATTATGTTGTATAATTAAACTTATTTCCAATGTATCTTCTGGAGTCGAAAGTGGATCAATACGTTTAACAGACAATTCAGACACTTGATCCGAGAATATTAAATCGAGTGTTTTGCCGTACTCATTATGGATGTAATTTATTTGAAATAGACCAGATTCGGCAATAGAGTCCAAAAATTCATTGGAATTACCAGACATTAATGACGACGTTAAATAGTTCTCATCCGGAACGTTATACCATAACAGACGGTAAATTGAAGTCACCAAAAATTATTAATTGATCATCTGGAGTTAATCTTTCAACTAATAGTTTAATTGCATTAAAATGTTTTTGGTAAAAACTGATTATTTTGACTAGGAGGAACATAGGAGCATGTTAAGTACAATTTTTTTAATTTAAATTTTATACAAACGGATATAAATTCAATGTCTTGGACACCATCAAGTAATACTTCTTCGGACGGAAAACAAGTATTTATAGCTATCAGCACGCCACCGCCATTTTTATCTTTTCTATCGCTTCTATAAATTTGAAATTTATTGCACATAATTTCTGAGTTGTGTATAAATTTATCAGGATTATTTTTTAGCCATGTCTCAGTGAGAACAATAATATGATAATCGATTTCAAAACTGTTAACAAAAAAATTTTTAAGCTTTGTATTTAAACCACGGACATTGTGATACGCAATATTTAATTTTTTAGTCTTTTCTATGTTATGATTTGGGAACTTTGGAATGCCATCAATCAGTTTTTTGAATTATCTTTGTTGGCTGCTTTAGGTAGACGAACATAATCCTCATCACGATATATAAATTCTCGAATAAAGGTATTTTTTGGCCAAAATTCACGATTGACACGATTGTTGGAGCAATTACTTTAAGAGATACTCAATTACGCGTATTCATTTTATATACCTTAATATCATTGACGATGTCATTAGTTATTTTCGATTAAATATAAGATACAACATCTTCAGCAATTGTATCAGCAGCAAAACGTGTAACAAATATTGTTTTTTTAGGAGAAACGTGGAGCGATTTAGGAGCAGTATCATTAGTTGAAGGTGGTCTTGATGTAAAACTATATTCAGTCTGACGAGTTAATTGCGGTTGATGAGAGGAAACTTGCTGAGAATCGTTGGTATTAATTTCGGAAGAATTTGAAACATCATTTACTCTAATTGAGGGGCGATGAAGTAATTGAGGTGTTGTTATAACGGATTGATTACTAAGAAATGATTGGGTAGAAGTGGTTGGAAGTGGAGACAAAGCATCAATTTCGATTAAATTTAATTATGCTTGAGCATTATTTTGCACCGATGACACTGGTACCGGCAAAGTAGTTTTAGATGAGTCAATTGACTTATTTATTTGGAGAGATGGTTGAGAAGTTTTGGCAAAATTTTCCAAATTACTGTAATTGGTAAAAGTTTCGCCATACTTATTCAGACGTTGGGATAAGCGCAGTAAATCTTTATTGATTTCATCATATTCAGCACGAGAATTTTTAAAGAAGTTGTAAAATTCAAAAACTATATTTTTACAACGTGGGCAAGTCCATGTTAGTGATTTATTTTTATCAAGAAGGGCATCAGCATCACGAGCTTTAAGGTAAGTACATTTCATGTGAAAAATATTTGTACATAACCAACATGATACCATACGTTCATTTCCAGTTATTGTGCAATTTGGTTTTCCACACTCCATATTCAATATGTAAGCAAAATGTTTGTTGGGTATTAGGGCTGTTTATCAATATTTAAAATTGCTTAGTTAAGACACGAACCAAATGCGATCAATGTGGTAGCACTATGTATGTGCAATTATTATACAGATCTGGTAGCACAATATAAATATAAACGGCAAATAAGAGCAAAGCAAAATAACAAAAATCAACTAAGACTTTTTTGTTGTAGTAAGATTGTATTTATGGCAAACATAACTCCAAACTAATAATTTACACCAATAAACGATGAAACTCCACTTTGTATGTGTGAAGAAATACACAATTTATTATCTGGTAGTAGAATACTTAGCTTTATGCAGATAATTTACCAATTGAATAAGATTTAACAGGAGCAAAAAAATTCACAAAACAAACTTGGACAGTGCTGCTAACTTGCAGGAAAATGAAAAAAAGCTTCCATAGGAAATAATTATATAGTACAAAATGGATTCCAGTTAAAATTATCTAAATATTTTAAAAAAAACATTAGCTAATTTAAAAAAAAAACTTATTTACTTTTAAATCCTTGTTGTAGGCTTATTTTTTTGAAATTTCGAAAAATCCATTCCCAATAAGAAAATTTAAAATGTGCCTTTTTTTATAGGATTTGATATAAAATCCATCATATTGTTGTTAGATTACAAATACGTTATGGCGTGCACTCAAAATTGCATATTTTGGTGGTGATATTGCCGCCCCACGGGGTTTCAAAATCATAACTTTAGCTCAATGTTACATCACTTAAGTCTGTTCCAAATTTCATTGCAATCAGACCACTAAGTAAAATATGTGATATATCCCATTGTGCAGCAGCTTCTAAAATTGCTTAACAATTTATTCGCAGGGCGGGGAACAGGTGGCATAATTTGGATACCTGTAGGACCGCGAGACTTACGTAGCCCAACTTCGACCTAGGGCGTACAAACTCTCTCCTGAGCAGGAGCAGGAGGGATGTCTCGAGGCTGACGGCTGTTCTGACCGGTCACTGGCTGATTGGTAGGCATGGCATTAGACTTGGGATTGTACGCTGTTCGCATTGTCGCAGCTGCGGCATACCGGGCGAGGAGGAGACTGTAGAGCATCTTCTCTGCGATTGTCCGGCGCTGCAGAATATCGACTCCGGATCTTGGGCGACCATATACTGGACGACCTCTCGGTAATATCACGTGTGGGATTCGGTGATCTCATACGTTATCTTAACCGATCGGGGTGGGTCTAGAACTCCGGATACTAGTTCCTTACGGGTAGTGGTGGTCTCTTCAAAACGGAGTCGCTTTTTGACTCTACTTGATGCTCACGAGTAGCGTGAGCTGCCACTTAAACCAACCAACCAAGGCAAATATCAACTTTAACCCACTGGTACAAATTGTGCACGGCTACAATTAGGTAGCGGAGACGTCTTATTTTTTCTTCTCTTAGTTAAGTGAAGCTTTAATTTATACGTTCTTTAAAAAGGATAAAAAAACTTAAAAATGTCCTTGTATCGCAAATACCTTTAAAAGCATCTCTTTTGTATTTTTATTTGCATATTAACCAATATGTCCTCTAGAACATAAAAAAAATCAGAATGGAGTTTAAATATGTTTTTTAGAAAAACAGTTTTATTTCATATTACTACTTTATAGAACAAAAAATAAAAATATATATAAGTATTTTTTAATGAGTTCATAATTTACTGTAGTTTTCTAACTTATTTTATGACTAGCTTACCCTACAGACGTTTGTCCTGCCTAAATTTTTTTAAGAAGTAACTTTTCTAAAATAGGCAGAGTTTAATTTTAAACCGCAGTTATTTTCATATAAAATTTATATTTATAGCTTTGGTTATTCTGAGATAAGTTCGATATGAGTTCGTAATGACTAAAGAATAAATTAACAATACTTAGGGAGTATTGAACCAAAATAGATACAAAGAATAACATTAAATTGTTATTTTGTATGAAAATTGCAGTGTGGACCAAATCATCCTTTAATATATGTTTTTGCTAACCTAGCAGCTGAGTTAAACATGCGCAAACATTTAGCATGACAACTCACTGAGAAATTAAGATTTTTAATCGTTTTGTGTGTCATTTTTATGGGCTATATCTTGGCAAATAACATGTGATATCTTATCATATAATAAATCATAAATCAAAAATTCTCCCCGCTTGCTTGTATTTTTTGGTGATTTGCAAAATTTTTTGAATAAAGCATTAAAATTTTTATATAATGTTGAAAAACATAGTTTGCAATTTGAATGTTGAAATCTTTAATTCTCTTGCTCTAGCTGGTAATTGTTTAAAGCGGACTCAAATATACATTTCGAAATACATATGCACACTTTGGGCCTGGTACCATTTTCAAATAAAAACAAGCGAGCCCACTTTTTTGTACATTAGGGCACTAACTTTAAAATTTTTATTCAAATATCAAGATTGGCATAGCATATTTCGAAAAAACCATTAAAACTATGAAGAAAAACGTTTTGACTTTTTCGCTGGCTTCAAAAGAGCTCACCACCCACCAACAGCGATGAAATTTGCATTTGTATTTTTTTAATTTTTAATAAAAAATATCTTATTTTCATTTTGTTCTATACATGCTCAAAAAAAATAGAACCGTAATTAGCAATTTT
>CM037853.1:135512367-135619958 GCA_021234595.1 Delia radicum
CGATATGAAAACTTTCTCCATTACAACCTGCATTCTTGTAAGGGAAAACAGTAAACTCAGCAATTTATTTGTTTAGTTTAATACGAAAATTATTCGTTTTTTTTTTATGCTTCTCAGTATAAGATAGTAGTAAGCACTTACATCAGCGCATTAGTTTTATCCTGCCTCTAAAAACAAGAAATTTTTTTTTCTGGGATGTTACTTCGAACTTACAGGTACGGAGTTGTAAATTTTTTTTATTTAAATCTTTAATTTTTAAATCGAATATTATTTTAAAATTGGCAAATTTGTAGTAATAATTTAATTATATTTAATTTTGTATAGAAACCAACTAATTTATACCATAAAAACTTTTAAACATGTAAATTTGGTTGTACTAATGAGCAGTCAGTAATACCAAAAGTCGCTAAGTAATTCAAGGGTAAGGAGTTTAACTTATTACCAGGTAATATGTTCCGCAATACCAACCTATTACCAATGTTTTGATGGGTATATTGTGTTTTTGTAGCAAACTACATACAACTACTCTGGAGAATTTCTGCTGTTCGCCCTATAAAAAAGGGTATTAAAACAAGTTTTTAAATTTTCGCATATGAAATTTTCAATATGATTTATTTCTACTCCCTTATTTATTATTTTGGAGTTAATGTCAACATTTCAAACTTTCCTTTACTCGTCTAATTAGTTTTTAATGGCGTACGTTTTCAAAAATTAATTGATACATTTAGATATTAAAAAAATTTAAGTAGTATTATCTTTTTATTTTCTCAAAAGCCAAAATTCATATTTAGCTAGATTTCAATTGCATATTGTGGAAATGAATATTCGATTCCTACTAATCTAAATTTATAATCAAGAACAGAAGTTTTTTTTTTTTAAAGAGAAGCAACACTCAGGAAATTCTTCCTATTAATTTATGTGTTGCTTTCTTTGGAAAGGGATGTAGAGAGATGAAAGGTGGTGAAAGATGAAGGGCTTCAACCATGGCAACACTGTAATTGCGCGTGTAGATAAGTCTTAGAACAGTTGTTGCTCGCCACCTGATGTAGAGTTGGCGAATTTATTGAAGCTTTTTGTTTCATAGTCCTGATTCATTATTTTACTTCGGTGGGGAACACCGAAGGTGGGCGCAGCGATACATATAAGTGATAGAAAACTCATACATATTATTTTTCTAAATTGATGTTGTCGTCACCGGGAATCGAACCCGGGACCATCTGTGTAACAGTCCAACGCGGCTAACCATTACACCACAACGCCAACATTACACCTTGTTTTTGGAATTTTTTAAGAGCATTTGATTACTTCCAAATAATTTTTTTTGTTTTGCATATGTCATGAATATGTGGTCTTATTTGGTGCTCTGCATAATTAACATGCTTCTTCTATTTGTTAAGATTCTACCAGTAAATATGCCGAATACCCAATAAAGGCATATTAGTCCAAATTATTTGGTTAATGGATAATCGGGTCAATATCTGCATTTTTGTCAAAAAAAAAAAGAAAAAATTTATTTTGCGTTGAAATGTATTGCAGAATAATTTCGGTGGTTAAATTATAAATTCTACACAGAGAAAATTTTAGTGCACGAAAAATAATGAAATGTTTAGTAAACCAATATACACTGATAATAATCCATGCGTAAAATTACGAAAAAATTTCATGATAATCAAATTTTTTGTAAAGTAAACGAAAATTTGAACATTTTTTCAAAGTTTTTGTAGTTTTGACAATAATTTCGTATTTTTATGCATGGATTATTATGAGTGTAGCTTTTTCTTTATAAAGCAATCGACAAATTAATTAAAATATTTTTTATGAAAATATTTTTTTAATGATACATCTTGGTTGACTGAAACTATTAACCAATGAAATTATATTTTTCACTAATTGTTATGAAAACTTGCTTCTATGAAAAAATGCATTAATATCATGCAGAGATCGCTTTTTTGGCATTACATTACGAGGCATTATCGACAAGTTTTCGATATTAAACTGAGAGAAATATCTGCCTGATTTTAAAAAATGTTTTCATAAAATTAATGAAATTCTAATGGAATTCGTCTATTCAAACTTTTTATATGAAACACATGAAGTTGAAAGCTGTAAAGTAAACAGAATGAAAAACTCTTTCCTATTCTGCCGAAAGCTAGGCAACAAAATGTGTCCAGTTGGAAAATTAATTTTAATACGAGTATACATTTTATTTCCGCACTATTCGATAAGTCACTAATAAATTTTATTAAAACGAAAATGTTTTTGCAAATTGACAAAAACTTACGTCAATAAAGATATTTGGATTGAATTTTTTTAAATTTGGTAAGATAGTTTTCAAATAAAATGCAAATTCTTCTAAAGGGTCCGCCATCTAACGTTTTTTTTTCAACTAGTGCTTATTTCGTGAATGGTAACACTTAGCTCATGTCTGATTTGACAGATAATTAGTTTTCTCCTTCCGCTGAACGAATATGGTGGGTATACGCTTGAACAACGCTGGGAAATATTGCGACATTACTTTGAAAATCATGGTAATGTTGCAGAATGTGTGCGAAAATTGCGTCCTGTTTTTGAAGATTGCATTATCAACCGCAGAGCTGATGTCGTTTGGCCACCTCGGAGCTGCGATTTGACACCTTTGGACTATTATTTGTGGGGTGCCGTCAAAGATAAGTGTTACGCAAACAAGCCAGAGACAATTGACGCTTTTAAGAACAATATTCGTGAAGCCATTGGTAAAATTAAGCTGCACACAATCGATAATGTGCTTAAAAATTGGATCGATCGTGTAGGCTACTGCATGGCCAGCCGAGGCAGCCATTTGAATGAAATTATTTTCCATTATTAACCGGAAGGATTGTACTTTCAAATAAAAAAATAAATTTGAGAAAATATTCAGTTTTTTTTTTTTATAGCATTTTCAAAAAAAAAAGTTATTTGGCGGACCCTTTATAAAATACTGCGTAAAATATTTTACACCCAAAACTTAAATATAAGAGAAATGCCTGTAATAAAAAGTTTTGTTAAAAAAAAAAGAGTGAAATCAATAACCTCTGTATTGGTTTCAAACATATTATATTTATCAATATTGCAAAATAACACATTAAATTATGAAAATTTTTAATTGAAATATCCGTTTAAGGTTTGCAATAATTTTGGTATAGTAATTGTTCATCATAAATTGAAGAGGACACTTTCAATATCGGTCAATAATAAAAATGTCTCTTATGTAATATGTCTGCATAATTTGGTCTTAATTCGACTAGTCAGTTAATCAAAGCAAAGCGACAAACCCTCCAAGATAATGACTTATGATAAAAATTTTACGAAAAAATTAGAAAATTTCTTAGAAAACATTCCAAAGATACTGATTATGTCAAATCAACCATAATTTTCTTCTAAAAATTTGCGTAGACTCTGAAAATAAAGGGTCCGCCAAATAACTTTTTTTTTTTTGAACTCCTGAACCAATTGGACTTCGTATGGAATCATACCAAGGTCTTTATGCAAAATTCGTCTCAATGATGTCTTCGAAACGTTCAATTGTTGAGAACGACGGTGAATTGATGTTGATGGCGCTTCACGCACACTTTCTGCCACAGCAGCAATATTCTCGGGTGTACGCACTGTTTTTGGCTTTTTCACGCTTTAGTTTATCGATGAGGATGCCAGTTTCTTTCACTTTTTTCACAAGATAACGAACATACGGACAATATTCGTTCAGCGGAAGGATACAACTAATTATCTGTCAAATCAGACATGACCTAAGTGTTACCATTCACGAAATAAGCACTAGTTGAAAATAAACGTTAGATGGCGGACCCTTTATATGCGTAAAAAATTAAATGTGTTCATTTTAGACGAAAAGGCGAAATTTCGCTATATGTCGCTTCAAATTAACATTATTTTTTAATATATCAAATCTTGAAACTGAAGTATTTAAATTAAGGTATTCATTTTAACTATATTGTTACCAGATAAGATCTTATAATAAAATTAAAATGTAAAAATTGTATCGTGTCCATACTTTACTAACATGTTCTAAATATGTTCTAAGATAAGATTTGAGTTGTTTTTTTGAATTTTTCATAAATATATATTTTTGAAAATTGTTTACAATTGAAATACCTTGTTTTTTTAATAAAGAAAATTTCTCCGGAATTCCCTAGAAATACAAATTATTCCCCGGAAAAAAAAATTTAATTGCGAATTAGAATATTCGAAAAAAAGATTTAAAAACTCGTGCAATAACCATTTAGTATAAAGATACACTCAACTGTAATGGTTTGCAAAAGTTATATGAAATTTTATGTTATAAAACTGATTTGAAAATCCCAAGTAAACAATTTTGTTATATGTTAATAGCGAATAGCACAAATTTTTACTTTAAAATTATTTTATACTAAAAATAGTACAAAACTGCAAATTTGGATATAAATTATTTTAATAATTTTTCTATTTACTTTTGAATTTGGATGTAGCTGTAATTACAGTTGATAATTTTTAACTTCCTTAAAATACTAATTGTTAAATTGTGGAAATGGTGTTTTTTTTTTTCTATTCTTTGTAGTCATTCAAATACCTACACTTCACAATACATGGCTATAAAAAGAAATTACAAAAGATTTAATGGTTGCTGTTTTTTAAAGCTCATGGTCGTTGCGTGGCGTCATTTGTGTCTTTTGCTAATGTTATGAGAAGGGCTTTAATTTAATTTATCCTTTTATTGTATGAAGGGTTAAAAAGTGGATGTGGGGCAAAAATATTTGTATGTACGCATTTGTTACCATACACGCATGTATGGAATCTGACACTTTTGTCTTCAAAATACATTGTTAATAAATTGTATTAAGTTTTTGGTATTTCACATTAAGAGGTTTAAAAAAACAAATTAATACCGTTTTTATTATCTACGGTATGAAATACGCGTGGTACCTTTTCTAACAATATACTTCATTTTAAATTATCAAATTATATATTACAAACAAAAAAACACAATAGAGTGTTTAAAACTGCTTCACAATATATTTTCACGTTACCGATTAAAGTTGATTAAAAAAGTAATACCCCAGCAAAACCACACATTACAAATCATGGGTAAAGTAATGTATCGCCATAGGGCCTCATGCATTACTTTACACGTTACTTCATTGATGAATTTTACAGGCGATGAGCCTCAAGGTAACTCATTACCTTGTAGTGGGTGCAGTAACTGGTTACTTATATGGTTACATGGTGGGAAAAAGTAATGTGTCTATAAATAGATTTCATAAAAAAAATGCATAAAATTTTTTTTTACAGATATTTTTTTTTTTAATTTAATAAATAACTTTTTTTTTATTAAATAAATAACTTGGTCATGCTGGGATTCGAACCTGGGGTCTCTGGTATTTAACAATTAGTTAGGCGAGAACTCTACCAACTGAGCTATCGATACATACAGTATTTTATTGCTTAACATGTAGATGAGTTGTTGTGCTTCGTGTTTTCGTTCGTGATATCAAAAATATACACCTTACCATTATGCTTACAAAAAATCACAAAGTAATGTGTATATAAATAGATTTTCAAAAATATATATTAATAATTACTTTACGGTTTATAATTCATGCATTATGTAATTGATGATCGGTAAGTCATTATTTTATGTTTTGAAGTAATGTAAAATGTAATGAGGTCTAATTACAAGGTAATCCATGAGTGTCCCAATTATCGGTAACTCATTACTTCTTGTTGGAAAATAATGATACGGGTAAGGAGTACACATTACAAGGTAATGCATTACTTTATCGCACCCATTACCAAAGTTTTGCTGGGACGTAAGGGAATGTTTCCTATTGTTGCGTAAAGTGGAACTTTCGCTTTTTTCGTGTTGTTGCATGAACATGTCAAAACTGTCAACTGTCATCGAGTATAATTTAAGCTATCACTATTTATTAGATACGACTTGAACGCACACTTTTTCTTGGGTTAATTGTGTCATTTAAATAAAAGCATAAAGTACATATATAAAGTATAATTTTTCGTAAACGTAACAACAAGTTTAAAAAAAATTTTACAAGTAAGATTTTTGTGACCTTTTATTTATGTTCTATTTTTTTTTTTTGCATTTTTTTACAAAGCTTTACTCCTTTTGAAATGGTTTTCGCATCACCTTAACTGTTTTTTTGCTAATTTGGACAAAAAAATTTCGTTTGTTTACCTCAATTGAAAAAGTCAGCGATACATAAACGTTTTAATAAACGAAATTAATATTAATTTCAACAAAAACATTTTGTCCATTTTGTTTAATTTTATAAAAGTTTTATATGATTTTAGCGATTTCAATTTAATTCCACCATATAGGGCCATAGGAAACATGTACCGTAAACGTGTTTCCTAGGAAACATGTATCCTAAACATGATTCCTATGGAGGACCTTTTGAGTTATTTTAAAAATTAATATATATCTGTTTTTTCTTATGTAGTTTAAGTATCAGATGTAGGGCCGCATTAGGGAACATTCATTTAAAGTTTGTTTTTAAAGTACATAGGAATATATTTTAAAACCTTTTTAACAGTCGTTCAAAAAACAAACTATAAAAATATGTATTATTATTAGTTATACCAGTTTATATTCTCAGCTAAGTTTTAAATTTTTTGTTTCTTGTTTTTTAGAATTTTTTTGATTTTATGTTTCCAAAACCAGTTTGTTTAAATAAAAAATATCTGTTTTTTGATGAAAATTTCAATTCATATTTTATTTTATATTTTTATTGTGTAGCACGTAACTTTATTTCATATGAAGTGCATCAGAAGAGAACATCCGCTATTTGCGGAACTCTGCTTCTCTGTAAAAAAGATAAAATTTTTATATTACTTCTGTCTTCATTACGACACTTTACCGCTTTTAACTTTTACAACAATATTACCGCATTGCTGCATTAAACTCTTTTTTTAAAATTTCATGACTACAAATTTTTAAAATTGTTACTTTTGACAAATATGACCATACAAAGTTAAAAAAATATATTTCAGTAATTATTGTCAACCTTATGAAGCGCAAATGGAGTATGACCGTTACTTAAATTAAACAAATTGTGGACAAATTTAAGAATTTAAGTTTTACGATAAAAATACGAATTACCCAAAACGTTCAATTAGTATGAATTGTATTTATTGGATAAAATCTCTAAGGTACAAGATCATAATTAGATCTAACTATTACATAGAAAACTCAAAACTTTTTTTTTTGATGTAAGAGAATAAATTTTGTTCTACATAGACTGTTCATGTCTGAACACGTTCTGATGGCAACTCTATTGCGGAGATATTTTCTGACGGTGCTGCCATATCTTCATGCTGAATATTGGCACCCAGATGGCGCTGGTGCCATTAGATGCGTTCTTTTTGTTTCGTTCATCATAAATTTAACGAATATTTTTTCATTTTTTTTTTTTGTTCTATACGGACTTTTTGTAAAAGCCTTGAACGAGTTAAAAGTCTAACTTTTTTCATTTTGTTTTGAAATTGTCACTTCAAATTGAAATACGGTGTAAAATAAAAGGAAAGTATTTTATACTTCACCATACCCCTAAAAGAACAAAAACCAACTGTGTGTTTTTATTTTTGTTTGGATTTTTCAAGCCTCCCCTGCGGTTCCAGAGTGCAACCAGTCTGCCCCAACCTCACATTTGTGCTACAAGGAAAATCATTTGGATTTTTTTATAGACCCTATGTTTTAATAAAAATAAAAAATAAATAATTTCGGTGAGCAAATTGTACACATAAATATAAATAAATCTAGTAAGTAAATAAGAATTTAGTAGAAGCATTAAAATTAATCTTATAAAACTCAAGCTATAAGCAATACATTTGGTATGACAATAACACCCTTCCAACGCCCTTTGATCAGTTTTTAATCCATTCAATTTGTTTTTAATCAAATTTATATACATAAGAAATGTTAAGGTATACATTAAATGCGTATAAAAGTAGAACAAAAATCATAATCAAATGTATATTAATAATTAAAAATAATTCAATGAAAGAGCTATCAATTTTTAATTGAATGAGGACTTTTCGTTGTTGGCGGAATTTCAACAATAAAAATAATTGAATTGGCTGTTTTCGGGATGGAAATTAGTTTTAATTTTTTTGTGTGTATGATCTTATACGTAAGACATTTTAAATGAAAATGTAAATCGAATTTGTATTTTCATCTGTGTTCTTAAATTTGTGCACAATGTTTTAATTTAATGTGGTCATGTTTTATTTTATGTTTCGTTCTAATACGATAATAAATAGAATCCCACCAAAAAATGTCCAAAAAAGAGAATCGGGTTGGGAATCAGGTGTTTTTGATAGAATGACTTACCAACCTAATTACCAACTCGATTCTTTTAATAAGTTGTGAGACTAAATATAATAGATTTTTTGGAATTAATATTTTTTTTTTTTTTTTAAATTAGAAATAGTTATTTAATTTTATTAGGGTTACTTCGTTTGTTAAAAAAATAAAGAGTTCCCTAATACAAATTGCAAAAATAAGAAACACTTATTTTTATACACATTGTAACTAGTTATAATATTTCAAACGGAAGCACTTCCATTTAATATTTTGTAATCATATTTTAATTTCTTATCATGATGATTTACCTTTAAAGAAACAGAGGAGCATATTCTACAGAAAAATGTAAGTACTTTTGAAAACACAAAAGGATATTTAATTTATAATAATAGTATTATTGACTAGCTACCATATATTAATAGCAATAATTACACATGTGTATTTTTTACGGTGCGCCCCGGTAGGCTAGTTGGTATCGTGCTGGCTTATCAGTGCGGGGGTCGTGGGTTCCATTCCCACCAGAGGCACTGGTTTTCGCTACAACGCGCCGAAGGCCATAGTAGCTAGTGCTCGGTTAGGGAAATAGTACATAATTTGTAATTATATGATTATTAATTAATAAAATAAAAAAAAATATTTTTTACGACACTATTTTAAAACAATACTCCAGAATTAAATATAATAAAAATAATAAAACATAAAGTATAAAATAAATTAATTAATAAACGAAAAACATAACAATTAATTGGCAGCAACGTAAAGAAAGCATTTTGAAACTGAAAATGGTTAGGTATAGAAGTATAAATAAATAATAATAATTAAATTAAAAGTTATTATTATATTTTTTTATTTGTTTGGTACATATAAAAAAAAACAAAATTAAATTAAATAATAAAAAAAAACATAAAAGTACAATTCGTTAATATAAAAAAACATTTGTAAGCTTATTTGAATTTTTAAATTTGAGATGGACATATATTTAAATTTACTTTAATCGGAATATTCGTCTTCAAGTATATTAATATTTTTTTTTTTTTCGTTTAAAACAATTTGATTTATCGAATTTATTTTTGGCTCATTTTATTGCCACTCTAATTAGTCCAATAAATTCAAATGCTGTACTTACATCTGAACTTGTCGCCACTGCAAATAAAATTTACAGAAGAAAAATTAGTTAATCATTTTAGTTGTGCATATACTGGCATATAAATAAAACCGATCGGTTTTGAATTCCATCGATCGGTTTTGATTTCCAAAGAGGAAGAGGAGAATTGAAATCATTATTAATTAATTAATTAATTACATTGTTTAATTCTAAATTTAAAAAAATAATTAAAAAGGATCGATTTGAAAACTATCGTATTTTATCACAGCGTTTGCTTAAAGTTTAAAGGCTTAATTAGTTTGTACGTTACGTTCCGTGACGAATCAGCTGATTTGTTTTTGATGTATGAAAATGAGTGTGTGTGGTTAGTTCGTCTGTAATGTAAATTTGAGTGCCGTAGCTAAACACATACATATGATTGCTTTCACATGAAAAAAAAAAAACTAATCAACAAACACCACAACATTTTTTTTTAATTTTATAAGTTAAATTGTACAAAATAACTTAACAAAAGGTTTTGTGACACATTATGATAATAAAATTACAATCACATTTGCAACTAACACTGTTCAAGTTTTTATCACGAAATTTGTGGTACTAACGTGAAAACCATATGGTTGTGTTTGGATGAGCCCCCTGACTACTACTCCACTGATGAAAGTCCCAATTTGGCTCATTGGGAAAAATGTATGGGTTTTTTTTTTGAATGTCGGTCAATTCGTCAATTTTTGACCATTTTCAGCCCATTTAAGCCCATTTAAGTCGCTTTTCCTGTATTCAAAATTTCTTGTGTTATCGTTATATGGCTCACAATTACTATTTCCACCATTAGAACGCACATTTTATCTGAGAAAATCTAAATTTTTAGCCTATTTTCATGATTTTTGCCCATTTTTCATCGATTTTCCCCATTTTTTTGCTGTTTTTATGCGCTTTTTGTAGTTCTTGCGCAAACTTATCGACATAATTCTTACCGTTTTTCCTTTTTACAATATAATATGCAATATTATTGCCATTTCAAGCAACTCAACACACTTTTTAATACAAAAACCATCCTTTTTTACGCTTTTTCGGTAATGTGCGTGGACAATTAAAAGGAAAAAAGGAAAGTGTACTTTTTTAATTATTTGGGTTTTTTCCGTTGGCTACCTGCATGATTTTTTTACACAATTTTTTTTTACACAAACGCATACGAATCAGGTATATAGCCATCCTTTTTTTATTTTTTATAGGTGTTCATTGATCGATTTTTGTCATTCAACAAGTGTCTCCGAACGCGTGAAGTACGATTTTTTTAAAGTGACGAAAAAGTAATAAAAGTATAAATAAAGTTTCCAGTTTGAAGTGATTAATTTTTACGGTAAAAAACGGATGAATGCCTGAAAAAATTCAATCATTACTGTTATATGTGCGGAAAGTGGACCATTATGTCGTCTAAGAAAAAAATTACTGATGAAGTTGTAACATTGTACGAGCAGTACTTCAATATTCCAGTGATTCGTAATGTTGACTGGGTGCCTAAAATGGCTTGTTCATCGTGTGTAGCACGTTTGTATGATTGGCGAACAGGTCGACGGGAAAGAATGCCATATTTAATACCGATGATTTGGTCAGAGCCAGTCGACCACGAAAAAAACATGTGCTACGTATTTAAAAATAATGTTGTGGGTATGAACAGAAGAAAGGCGATGGAATATATTTACCAAAGTGTTCCGTCAGCTCAAACCACTCTTCCTCATTCTCTGCCAGTGCCAATCCCGAGAAAACCGAGTCCAACCGAAGAATACATCCAACCATCTTTTTTTCGGATCCAGAATCGAATTTTTCTTTGTATCAGCCATGAAATATTACGCCACCATGCAAACACATTGAAGTTACACAACAGCGCTTGAACATAATGTCACTAAAGTTGTCACAAAATAAAACCAAAATTCTTGCTCAACATCTTAAAGCTGTGAACATCCTGTCACCAGAAGTTAAAGTGTTCGGTTCGCGTGGTCAACAGCATGAATTTGTATCGTTTTTTACTCGCAACGAAAACAATTCATTTACGTACTGTAATGATATCAATGGTTTGATGTCGGCCATGAATGCGGACCAATGGCGGTTGTTCATCGATGGATCGAAGAGCAGTCTCAAGGATGTGCTGCTGTATTTCGATAATACAAAAAACTCTGTGCCAATTGCACTTGCCGTGAAAACAAAGGAAACGTATGATTCCATGAAACTAATCTTGGATTCTGTGAAATACCATGAACATTGTTGGAAATATGCGCTGATTTGAAAGTGGTTGCACTTATCTGTGGCCTTCAAACTGGTTACACTAAAAATATGTGCTACTTGTGTACGTGGGATTCGCGATATACACCACAGTATCAAAAACGAGATTGGTTACCGAGAACAAATCGTCTAATCGGGCAGCAGAACGTTATCCACGAGGAGTTGGTGCCGATGGATAAGGTATTGCTGCCACCATTGCACATTAAACTTGGGTTAATGAAGAATTTCATCAAAGCGTTACTGGTGCGTGGAAATAGATTGGCATTTGGCCGATTGAGGTACATTTTTCCACGCTTGAGTGAAGCGAAAATTAAAGAAGGTAAATAAATATTTGGAATTCTTTTTCCGCCAAACAAAGATGAAGCATCGAGTGGACAATTGGCGTGACATTGTTGATGATATGCTGCAATCTTTCGAAAACATCGGTGTTCGAATGTCGTTGAAAGTGCATTTCATGCATCACCACCAGGATCACTTCCAGCGTCAGTTGCCGTCTGAATCAGACGAGCATGGGGAACGTTTCCACCAGGTATCAGCACAGTTGGAACACTGGTATAGTGGAAAAAAATTAGATTCACTTTTGGCAGATCTTTGCTGGAATTTGTTAATGGAATTGGAGGATAACGAATGAAAATGAATTACATTAATACGGAGAAACACGCATTTCCATTAATTTTTATACCGAAAAAATGTATACAACCACAAAAAATTTATTTAAATCAATAAAAAACGCGAAAATCATCCGAAAAAGTGTAAAAAAGGATGGTTTTTGTATTAAAAAGTGTGTTGAGTTGCTTGAAATGGCAATAATATTGCATAATATATTGTAAAAAGGAAAAACGGTAAGAATTATGTCGATAAGTTTGCGCAAGAACTACAAAAAGCGCATAAAAACAGCAAAAAAAATGGGGAAAATCGATGAAAAATGGGCAAAAATCATGAAAATAGGCTAAAAATTTTAATTTTCTCAGTTGAAATGTGCGTTCTAATGGTGGAAATAGTAATTGTGAGCCGTATAAAGATAACACAAGAAATTTTGAATACAGGAAAAGCGACTTAAATGGGCTTAAATGGGCTGAATGAAAATGGTCAAAAATTGACGAATTGACCGAAATTAAAAAAAAAACCCAATGAGCCAACCTTTCATTTTCATCGGTGGAGTAGTAGTCAGGGGGCTCATCAAAACACAACCATATGGTTTTCACATTAGTACCATTTTACAACTTGAACAGTGTAATCAAACAATGACTATTAATCGTTTAGCCAAAGCTGATATGTTGTTACGGAACAGACTAACTACACAACACAGTCATCCAGAACGGCACGTTACACAAACGTCACGGAACGCAAAGAATAATGGAGCCTTAAGTAAAATTAATACTTAAGAAATATAACGTTTAAGATTTTTTTAAAATTCATTAATCGCACTTTTCCATGAAGACATCTAACATTCATCAAATCGATTAATGCGAGTCAAAATACATTAGTGATACCATTTTGAATGCCTTTGAATCCTAGTACTCTTTTTAAAGATGAAACCTGCAATAAAGATAACAATTAATATTGTCTGTTTAGCTGTTTGTTGTGAATTGTTTTCCTATTAACTCAGTTAAGTCTATTAATTTGATAAAAATTTTAATTGATAAAATTATCAGGAAAAAAATGTATAATATCGAAGTGTTTTTGTCATCGGCTTTCTCATTATCTCTTGCTAAGTTATATTATGTAATTAATTATTTAAAAAAATACAAGATTTTTAATTAAATTTTTTTTTTTAGCAACACATAATCAATCCTCAAATTTCAAAAAAAAAGTTGGATTATATTGTAAATTAATATATATTATTTTACTTAAAAGTTCACTTTTGTTTTCTGCATTTGTCATATTTTTAAAATCATTTATATTTTTGATTGACATGAGTGGAAAGAGAGTTGTATATTTTGGTATTTCAAAATTATATTTGAAAGATGTGTTTAGTGCTATGATTTGATTAGAGAGGACATTAGTCAGAGTATTATTTTGATTGATAGTGATTTCTGAAATTAAAACAACCCAGGTAGAAATTTGGGATGGTACAAAAAACGAAGAGTTTTCAAAACGTTTGTTTTTGATGGTACTAAATAAAAGCGTTTCCAAAGCGATAATTGCAAATAATACGAAAAAAAAGCATTTAAAAAACATTATTTTGGATTGCTATTCGAACGTTCGGACAAAGTATTTTAGGAATACTTTTATACAAAACTTACAAATATTTGTGAAATAAAAACACTGTAAAAACATTGGTTCAAAGCGTTTTTCCAACGTTTGTAAAAAGTACTTTAGAAGTTCTTATCGTACAAAATTTACAACGGTTATAAAATGAAACCAATGTAAAACCATTGCGTTAAAGCGTTTTTCTAACATTTGCCAATAGTACTTTAGAAATACTTTTTTTTTTACAAAATATTTTACTGATTAAAAAACAACACTGTCATAAGGGGGTCTATCTATATGCGAACTCGGTTTCTTATGCAATTTTTTTATATAATGAAATATATCTATTTTCCAATAGATGGCTTTTTATTTTCATATTTGAATATTCGATTTTTAATTTCATTGATTTTATTGATATATTTTTATATATAAAATTTAAATCTATTTTTTCTTTTGTGGTTGTCACAATATCGTTTCGTCAAAATTATGTTTTATGTTTATATTTTTTATACTAAATCACATTTCCCTTAATTTAAAACCCTGAAGTAATACTTTTATGTTTCAAGCTTATTAATTTATATTTTGTTAAAATATATTTTAATTAAATTCAATAAAAATATTATTTTTCAAAATGTAAATATATAAAATTGTTTAAAATTATTATTCTGATATTTGTGTTGAAAACAATGACAAAGTACTTTAATTGTAGCTTTTTTAACGCTTAGAGAACGTTAAAACTGTAAATTGGTATTTATGAACAATTCATAAAGATCTTTAAAATTTGTCTTTCGAGCGTTTTGACAATGTTCAAAATTACAACCCTCAAAGCGGTTATCATTTGGGTCGTTTTCATAACGCTTTATAACTGTAAGCCAAAATGTTCTGCAAATACTTATTTAACGATTGAAAAAGCATTTCAAAAATTTTGTTTTGCAATGTTTTGAGAACGTTATAAAATACCATCCTCAGACCGTAAATTTGGGTTATCATTTTGCACATTCTCAAAACGCTTTAAATTTGTAATTTGGTATGTTCTGAAAACGCTTGTACCATCATGAAAAATGCTTTTAAAACGTTTTAAAGATTGTATTTTTCTACCTGGGAATATGAATATAATTAAAAAGTTTGTTAGATTTGAAAATATTTACCTTTTACCTAATTAATTCTACAAACTTATGAATTTATATTATTTTGTTGCTCTAATAAACCATATATTTTTCCATTAAATTCAAATTGGTGTGTTAATAAAGCTGAAATGGAAAAAAAATATATTGTAATTAAGTTAACTCATAAAACAAGTTGGGCTGTATTAAGCAAATAACAGTTGCAATTTGAAAAATGCATTTGATAAATATATGAAATAACAATTGCAATTAAAAAAAAACTAATTCGAAAGATTTTTTTGTAATTTGAGAACTGGTAATTTCGATTCAAAACCTTCTATCGAAATTTAAAAAATAACAATTGTAAAAATATACAAATAACATCAATTGCGATTTAAATATTACCATTTGTTATTAAAAATATAACAATTACAAATCAAAAGTAGAATTCAATATTAAAAATTACACTTTATATGAAATTTAGTTATACATGTCATCCTTATATGGAAATATCTATGGTTAAAGTTAAACTCTGGCTATTTAAAAAAAAAAATCACTCGCCCTAAGTATTTATATAATAAACTAAAAAATCTTCCGTATGTACTTACCCAGTGAAAAATTTTCTTGTGTTTAGAAGCATAACAAATGCGCTGATGTAAGTGCTTACTATTACATAATACTGAGAAGCAGCAAAAGAAACGAATAATTTTCGTATAAAAATAAACAAACAAAAATGTTGAGCTTACGGGTTTCTCTAACAAATATGCAAATTGTAAGCATCTTACCCTAATCCCTTACAAGGATGCAGGTTGTAATGCAGAAAGTTTCATATCGTGGATTATAAACGATTCGAGTATGTAACAAAAATAATTAGTCAGTTAACTGTTTCTGAAGAGCTAGCATGTGGAGCGGTAAAAAAAATAAAATGATTATATTATGTGTCAAAAATGTTAACTAGAGAAAATTAATATCTGTAGAATTGTATGTAAAATAAATTATATATGTTGAAGTTCAGTTATAGAGTCTTGGGGTTGCATTGTGATATTAGAGTTTTCATCAGATTGTTGTTTCTTAGATTTGTTTTTGGCTGTAAAAATATTGATTAGATAATATTTCAAAATTTATATTTAATTTCCGTTGAAGAGGCTTCCGCTTTCATTATGATATTCGAATTTTCAACAGATTTCTAGATTTAGTTTTGCCTGTAGACGAATCTAGTTAGCTTATATAATATTTCATTTGAAAAGAATGTATTATCGGTATTAAAACGAGCTTTCTTTAAAAAGGAAGTGACATTAGCTTGGAAGAAATATTATTGATGTTATATTTCGGAACCGAAATTGTTGTTATTAACAATACAAATACCAACATTTAAAAACTTTATGGTTACCTGAAAAAATTTTGGGGATCCAAAAAATGCTTTCCAATGAAATAATTAAAGCGTATTAGTGACAAAAAGATATTTGATTTTATTAAACAAAAATTGTTTGGAACTTCATTTGTAAAATATCATGTTTCAGTCTGATATGCAATAACATCTCCTGCAAAATTAAATTTTGGCCCTGTAGTATTTTCTCTAACAAAAATGGGGTTGTCAGTGAACTTATTCAAGATTTGCTTCCCTACATGCATAGGCATTTTTATTTTCTTCTTTATATATTTTTTATATAGTTTTCGAATTTGTAAGCAGATATGCTGTTTAAGTCACTGAACTCTTCAACACACTAGAAGTACAATAGTATTCGGGGAACTTGTAAATCAATTTTTAATTAGTTTATCGATTTCCGTTAGATTTGCTTACGAATTATGTAAACATAATAAACTTCTGCTACTACTTTTTTAAAATCCTGGTGCCAGTATATAATATAAACTGACGAAACTCAGTAGCGTTTCATCTGCACATTTCGTCAAACCCTCTAAAAAATTCTTGCGGAATATATGGTGATATTGATAAAAGTGTGTTTGACATTTCTAATTTTTGATCATTTGACAAGTTAACCACTCTTTTATTTAAAATGTTATTTAAAATTTTTTGGTTACACCAAGGGCTACCATGTGCATGGGATCGACGGTTAACTGCGAAATCATTTAAACTCCCACCTCTTCCATTCTTGATTGAAAATGCAAACAATAACTTTGATGAAAATTTGTATCTTTTCTCTCACTCAAGATTTCATCGTTTCTGGGTATATGTTTTTCAGTACTATAGGTATTAACATTCCTGCGGGAAATGGACCAGACACTGGTATGGTCACGTGACTAGAATTTTGTGTGTATGAACCTATCCTAGTTTCGGTTCTGTTATATGCAAGTGACCGGTACTTTTAACATGTGACGTGGCGAATAACTTGACCAAGGTAACCTATCACCGTACCGACTGAAATGAATACGCTACGGGACAAGTTAGAAGTAGGTAGTGTCAAAGTATGACAATTTTATTATTTATGTGATATGCAAAAGAACCAGTGGGAAAAAAATTATCACGTGACTGGTGTAGGTGTACGTATCTTAGAACTGGAGAAAAATTGTTGAAGGAAAACTGGTCACATATTAAGCACAATGTGTTCTGTTATAGAGGTAGTTTGAATGTAATAGTTTTGTGAAGTACCACTGCATTGGTCTAAGGAGTACATGTCGCCGGGCACGCGAAAAGTAATTAGCAAGTAACCTGTCACTTTTTAATCAGCGTGTGTCACATTATGTACGAGTTGCTAAATAGGTCGTCCAGAACCAGTTACTGCACTTATTCAAAACAGCGTATCATATCATCTGTTCAAAAAACCTTCAAAAAGGCACAACAAAAATCAATTTTAAAATAAGTTTATTTTGTCTATACCCAACACAAAACTATAACATTAAAAAAATTAATTAACAATTAAAATTTGGCAAAGTACATAAACTAGACAAGAAGTCCGGATGTTCAAAATATAGATTTTTTCAAGTTTTTTCTCTATTTGCTAACATTGGTTTTTTGAAACAATTTCTAATAATTTTTATGTTCCTACACTTCTAAAAAGCACTTCATAAACATTTTAGTTTTGTATGCTGCATTATAATTCTAGTTCACAATAATATTTTTAAAAAAAGAAGGAGCTGCAACAATTCAGCACAAATTTAATGTATAACTTATAAAGAAGGCTAACAAAATATATACTGTATCAATTTTGTATCCAAAAAAATTCTTACAAATCGCCAATTACTCGCCAATTAATTATACATAACAAACCGTTACCAAAAATCTTGTAAAATATCTTAACAAGATATTTCGAAACCAATATGTAGAAATTTTGCAATTTTAATTTATATTCTTGTTAAGTGTTTCAAGTTTTTGAAAAAGTTGTGCAAAAAATCATATTCTGGTTTCAGTACACTTTGATGTTATGAATGTTTTGTCACCATAAATATAGTCACGTAATTAGACATTTCAACCAAATTAACACTTTTTGGTACACCATAGTTTTGGTTTCAGCAGTAGCGTAACGTGCTCCCCAATCATACATCACAGAACTACCACTTTGTACCTTCGTTTCCCGTAGGGATTATTAATTATCGATCCAGATTGATGGTATTTTGTGCAACCATTAAAAGACATATGTTCTTTAACGCAGCACAAAAATGCACGTGCCCCAGGTCAATAAGGGATAAATATTTTTGGAAGAAAAATAAATAACTAATTTTCTTATAAAATGTAAGTGATATCGAGGGCTTATATTCAATACCGTCTATCTACATTTTCACGAAATTTTTGTTTTATGCCAAACTCATCTGTGACCCCATCTGCATGTACTGTAAAAATTTCAGTGGAAAAAAACTATTTTTAGTACTATATATCCTGTATTTTATCATTTGTCTATCTACAAAGATACTTATTTATGAATTTTATGACGGCAATACCGTCTATCTACATCATAGAATTTTGTCGTTTTATTTAATTTCAGGCTATTTCTCTGTTTGATATATATTTATTCACTGTTCGTTTTTCGGATACATGCTTCTCTTGTCGAACGATCAATACCTACCATAATACGCAAATACAAAATCAAGAACAAAATTATTAAAATGCCATTTGATGCATTACATTTAAAGTATGATTTTTTTAAGAGCTATAAGGAACGAACCTTATTCGATTTTCCAGTATTAGACCTGGTAGTGCAAAATTGCATAAAATATGTTTTTTTTTTTATACAGCAAACAACCATTTTGACAGGTAATCAAAAGCCTAGAAATATACTGTGTGCTAAAAAATTTACTCTTTTATCGAAAAATGTTTTGCTCCAGCACATCAACACAGTTGCACAAAATTTGTCAAAAATAACATTATTTAGTCCTTTCTTCAATGATTTAACAAAAAACCTGGGGGGCAGTAAAACATTTTAAGAAATAAAGCTTTTATGGTCCAAATTAAATTCAATTAGTTTTAACTGCACATATTTGGTATTAACTTGTAAAACATTTTCGATTCAACTGTGTAACCTTTTTTGATTCAACTGTTTGCATTAAATTCAAATATACACTTAGAATACTATGAAGGTAAGGACCACTGCAAATGTAGTTAAAAACAAATGAAATTTCACTTAAAGAAAGGACGACTTACATTTCAGTAAATTCAACTAACAATGTCATTTGTTTTTTAATGTTCAAAAACTTACTAACAATTTTTTTTTTAATGTTCAAAAAATTACTAACAATTGTAATAAAAATGAACCACATGTTAGTAAAAAATAAACGAACATTTTTTTTTTTTTTATTTTTTTAATAACAAAAAACAACTGTAAAAAATGAATGTAAGAACCATAAAACAGTAATTTGCTGTGGTTTGTTCTTTGAAATGAACTACAAGGTTAGTAAAAAATTTAATTTGTTCTACAAATGACTGACATTTACATTACAAATAAAGAAACTGTATTGCATCCCAAACAACTACATATTTTTAAAGCAGAAGCTCAATAAGTGTAGTCTCTTAAACAAATTATAATTTTTAAATATCGCAAAACCGTTATTTTAAGTCAAAAACGTAATTTTTTGAAACATCTCGAATTTGACAAAAAAAAAAATCGAAAGCACAAAATAAGGAAGAAAATTTTCACGAAAAATTACAGAATATATACAACCTGTATTAGTTTTATACACTCGTAAGTGCGCAATTTGTTTGAAATGAAACAAAAAATTTAATATTTATAAATTTAAAACCGCCATAACTTTTGCACCCCTTGTTGAAACGCAAACGTATTTGATGTGCGTAAATAGCAGTTAATAATCGTGTAAAATCCTATTAATGTGCCACAAACTTAAAAGCAAAATTACCCCAAATTTAAAATATTTTTGAGAATATCCTTTGAAATCTGAGTTTTAACAAAATTTATGTATTTTAGAATTGTTTTTCTTTAAATTCATAATTACATTTTTTTTGATACATATGTCACGAAGACAAAAATAACATAAAATAACATAAAAGCACAATATTGTAAGTGCATATTTTACGATTTTTAATGCATATTTTATGAACATATAATACGATTACAAATGCATAAACATCTGAGCCCTAATTATAACATATTTCTTAACAATATGAAGTATACTCTTAATGAGAGTTGCATGTCCAAAATATGAAATAAAGAAATAAAAATAATTAAATATGAAGTTATTCCAAAAATTGTAACAAAAAATAAAATATGCAATATTCGCGGATACAACATGTTTTGACATTTTTGCAATCTTTCGCATATCCGAAGATCGTGTCGAAAATTTTTGAAATGTCAAATTTGGCCATCTACTGGCAATGCAGAGTCAATTTCCCTCAAAGGGCCTTGCGGCTCAAGTATAACCTACCATTGGTGAGGATTAAGTAAACGCAATTATAGTAACCCATTTTACACCGACGTTGCTTTAAATCAATAACATTTTTAAGACCCGATAATTTTGAATAGGAAGGAGATATAGCAATGGAGTAAAAAACATGCGATAACTTGAGGTCTTAACTATACAAATAATTAAAATTAAAAGCTATTGTTCCAGTGTTTCTGCTTTTGATATTTTTTAGCACTTTTTTAAAAAATATTAATTGATAGAAAAAAGACCGATCTTATAAAGCAGTGCTGGCAAGAATTTTTTTCACTGCGTGCCGAAAACAGACATATTTTGTTTTGTAATATTTTACTTTAAAGCAACGAAAATTTCGAACTTTAAGTTCATACTAATTTACTACGATAACACATTTGAACATTAACTATAAATTACTTCGTTATTATCTCTTAATAAATAAAATAAACATATATCAATTTTTAGAATTTGAATGCCATTTTTGGTGAAAGTTTTAATATTTTGTAGTGCCATTTAAAATGTGCCCTGGTTATTAAACATTTTGAGCTGGAATTGCGAACTTTAGATGATCGAAATGTTGAAAAATTTATACTATTTTTGTTCTGAAATACTTATGAAATCTTGAAACTTCTAAAACAAATTTTCGATTATTTAAGAAAAATTCTGTAAAAAAAGATTTAAGACTTTTTCAGACTTATTTTAAGAATTTTGAAAGGCTATTATAACCATAAAGAAAAATTTTATAATTTTCTGATTAAGGCACATATTTTAATAGCGAAAATAAAAATTTAAACCTCTGATAACTTTTTTAACAGAAACTTTCTAAAAAATTACCATATTTGAAATTATTCTAAAAAATGTCGCGTGCCATCGAAATACCTCTCGGTTGCCACTACCGACACGAGTGTCATAGTTTTGTCAGAGCTGTTAGGAAGGTTATACACAGATTTGGCTAGGAACGTATGTTAAAAATTTGTTGTGCATTATGTACTTTTTATTTTGAATTGAAAGGTCGGATCAAGAACTTTACAAACTTGTAAGCACTTTAATATGCAGAAAATTACTTTATTTCGTTTTTGTTGTAAAAAATATCTATTTTTTTCCAAAAAGTAACAAATTTGAATAATTGATTCGCCAGTTTTGCCATTTAACAATTTTAAAAAATTGTATAAAAACAGAAATATTTTTGAAAAATTCTCAAAAATCCGATATATCCAATTGTGTATTAGACACTCTGAAATATGTCTTGAAATTTACAACGATATTGTGTGTAACTTTTTGTTTTAAGCCCCACATAAAGCTATAAATTGAGCCAAAATATTTGAAAAATTATTTAACACATTTTTGTATATCTAGTTATACAAGTTTAGTTATTTACAAACACAGTTTATGGCAAAATACGCATGATTTAGAGTAAATTGGTATTATAGCTAAAGAACACAATTATATATTATATATATTATAATATTGCCCTAATTATTGGCATCTCCTACTTGCAAAGCATTTATGAGACATCGTTAAAGTCCCGTTGTTTCTAAGTTAATTTTTTCTCACTCTATGATATCTTTCCATCAGTTTTTCTGAACTGATGCAAAACATTAAAACGCTCAGTTGCTTGTAATCTTCCAAATACGAAGGGTGTTTTTAAAGGAAGTTTGTGCGCGGTTTTTAGTGTGGATTTCGAATGCGAGCAGAAGTTTGGTAAGTACCATTATTTTTTTATTTATATATTTTTTAATTAAGCCTTTTGATTCACTGACATACTAAAATATTAAATAATCAAATTTTACCTTAATATCCACAATATTTCCAAAGTATTGTAATAAAACATCAGTGCCAACAATAGGTTCCAAAAAACTATAATTTCTATTATTGGCAGGTGGTGCCAATAATTGAATTTGTAATTACTGCAATAATTGGCACTGCCACTCATTGTACCTTTTTTTAGTGCCAATAACTGAATTTTGTGTATTTTCAGAATTTTTGAAATGCCTAAAAAACAAATCATATGAAGAAAGTCTTCTGCAGAAAGCTCTGTCCGAAATTAAGGATGGCAAGATTTCAAAAAAAGCTGCATCAAAAACTTATGGGATACCACGGTAAACTCTACAAATTCGTTTAGGCCCTAAAATTTCTAAAATTCGACCAGGTCCACCAACCATTTTAACAGAAGCAGAAGAAGAAGCCATTGTCGATTGGGTGAAAGTCACTCAGCGGAAAGGTTTTCGCAAAAGAAAGGAAGACGTACTCCATCCCGTTAAAGATTTTCTCGATGTAAATACGCCCATTTGAAGAAGAAAATTTGCCGGGTAGCCTTTAGAGCCACCGATGCCGTCTCATCCGCCAGCGCCAATGAAGCTGCTTCTGACATTTTTGGCTGGTTTGACAAGATAGAAAACTACTTGGTTGAAAACAACTACTTTGCTATACTATTCGACCCTACCAGAATTTTTAATGGATATGAAACCAACTTCATGCTATGTCCTAAGACTAAAGTTTACTAGCAGCAAAGGGAGCTAAAAATATGTACGAAGTAGACAGAGGTTTAGCAAAATCCAACCTAACTGTAATGTTTCATTTTCTGCGGCAGGAATCATGACACCACCGATGATCATTTATCCTTACAAAAGAATGAGGGATGAAATTCGAAAAGCTATTCCCGAAAATTGGGGTTATGGAATAAGCGATAACGTTCAATTCCCTGTTATATATTTTGTAGATGGGCATAGCACTCATTTGCCACTTGAAGTCAGCAAGCTTTGCGTTCAGTTGGGTATAATTATAATATCACTATATCCAAATTCAACAAGGATTCTGCAGCCTGCTGATGTTGCAGCCTTTAAACCATTAAAACATGCTTGGAACAATGCAGTTTTAGAATGGCGAAGCAATGATCCACATAACTATTTAACAAGAGAATTATTTGCTACATTGCTGAAAAAAGTGGTAGAAAAAGTCTAAGTTCTGATAACATGAAAAACGGATTTAGAGTGTGTGGATTATTCCCTTGGAACAAAACAGCCAATTTAATTTAAAATTAACAGTTTAATTTAAAATTAAACCAAATATAAACCTGTTAAATATACTCTATTTTTTAAATAATATGAATTAATGAGTAAATAAAATTAGTTTTGCTTATTTCTCTTGCTAAACAGAGAAATAATTATCAAAATCCTTTACCTAGCTAGTTAAGTTTTTTGAGTTACCATGGTGCCAATAATTCAACTTTTAGTTGTGTTGATAATTATGGTAATGTGCCAATAATTATAATTTTTAAATGGCCAATAATTGTAGTCAATGACTATATAATTTAATGTGCCAATAGTTGTACTTGAGTGCCAATAACTATATTTATTTAAAAGTTATTTTTATTTTAATTACTAAAAATCGCACAGAGTTTATATCATTACGTCAAAAACTGTATCTAATAGAAAACATGTCAAAAAATTAAACAAAAATAACACAAGATAGGCTCTCATAAAACCAGACCATAAAACAAGTCGAAAATTCCTTATGGGTGCCAATAATTGTGGTCGGTACGCTATTTGTCAAAAAAATTATTTGTCATTGAAAAAATATAAACAGACTCAAATGTTAATAAAATTTCTTAAAAAAATATAGCCAAATTTCGCCAATATTAATAACTCCAACTAAATTTTCTTGATCAAATTCAAAGGTAGAAATTATAAATTAAGGGTAAGTACGTTTAATTTTATTTGGAGGAGAAAAAATGTAGTTTCTAATTATGATTTTTTTTTCTCAGTTTCCTGTAGATATGCAAAACAGTTTTTTAAAGACGGTCAATTGAAGAAAGTAATACCATTCAAGAATTCCGTTCAGTCCTCAACACGGTTTGTGGTTTATAAAAGTATAAATCAATTATAAATTCAAAAAATTTCGTTTTTGTTTTTTTTTTTTGTAAAAAAGCGGGTTTAACCCAAATCGCAAATAAAAACATTATTAATGTGATTATCGGTATCTAAATGTATCTATTCTCATTTCCAGATATTAAAATTTGCAAACTTTAAGTAATTTTATGGGATTAAAGGTAGGCATTAAGGTTACATACTATTACCATTTAAGTACATAGTATATTACTATTACATACTATAAGTAGTAATAAAAATTTATTAACCTGTTAAGTACATACAAAGCGTCAATGTTTTAATTAAAATTATGAATACCACCTCTAGACGGCGAAAAAAGTGTAAAAAAAACTTCAGAAAAGCTTCTTGAAACATCGTTACATGTCTCAGCCAAATTTTTGCCAAAAAATTGGTTAAATGGGTTAAAATAATTGGATACTGAGTGCTGAAAAGGAGTATATACACCTTAGCAATCGCTGACTGCAATATGTCTTCGCAATATTAGAAGAAAAATAAATTAATTTAATTTTAAGACTGAAACATAATTGGCTTAAGTGACTTTATTTAGGCGTTGTACAGTGTAAGGTTTTAACATTTTAGCTTATCAAAATCCAATTTTTTGTATGTTTTTTTTTAAAGAATTTTTACTAGAATTGATTGATAACAATCCCAACTACATATAATTGCATTTGGAATTAAGAAAATTAACAGCGTTATGAAGTAACAGCACCTTAAACTTCACTGTAATTGCAGACTATTGCTAGACATAAGCAAGTTAAGGCGCGTAGCCCAATTTTGAATGGTTGTAACTTTTTTATTAAATGCAATATCTTCATGAAATTTTTTTTATTTTGTAGTTTTGTATATTTTTTATTAACAGAATTAATCAATTGTAAAACACGTGATCAGAATAAAAGTTTGAAGGTTTTTAAATATATCTCTTTTTAGAAGTTATTTTGAAATTTTTTTTTTTTTCATTGGACATAAAAATATATACACAAGCAAGCACAAGTAGTCGCATTATTTGCATCAGATTACCTATTTTGTCTTCTTTCTGAATCAACCAAAAAAATCTGCCCCAAATTGCCCCCCTACTATTCCCGATCCAAAAACTGATCTTGAATTCTTGTATTTCGCGCCAACAAATTTTTGATGTTTGGCTGCTGGCAGAAAAAAATGAAAAATGTCTGCGCGTATTTGAATTTATTTCAGGAAATATTAGTACTGGTTCAAAACAAACTCTTAATTTGCAAGAAATAAAACTTTTTTCTCAAAAAATTTGCGCACAAATAAACTCAAAATGGCAGATATCGAAAAGAACAAAACTTCGATTTTTGAAAACAAATACTGGTTGGTTGACTCTAGAAATTGCTTTATCACAATTTATTTGTGATAAAATCATTTTTTCTTCAGTTTCTACTAGTGGAAGGCCAGAGAAAAAATTCCATGAGTGCTCAGAAAAAACAAGAAAAAGGAAAGCAAGAGAACTTTTGAATACGGTTGATCATAATCAGTTATTTATGGCAGCCGAAATGAAAATGCACTTAGATGGCAAACGAACATCGGCCTCAATTGTTCGTGAGGTTATAACTGCTTCTCCAAAAAGGGGAACACTTTTACAAAAAAGTAGAATTGTTTCAGATAAGCCCATGAGCCTTTCTGCTGATCAAGCATTAGCAATGATAATAGATATCGGTTTATCTACACATGGCTACCAATTGTTGAGACAACATCGTCTATTAACTCTAAAATGTTTCCCTGTTATGATTCTATAAAAATTTCCAAGCGTGCATGTTATCCAAATGGAATAAGTCTAACAGAATCCATTCGCGAATGTCAGCCTCCAATCACTTATTGACCATACAGTCTTAAGACTTTGTTTGGCCTTGAAGGATACATTTTTTTTGATAGAAGATTATTTCAATGAGGTGACTTTTAAGATCAAATGGGCTTGTGACGGTGCTGACCATAATCGTTACAAGCAATCATTTGCTCAAGAAAATATTTCTGACGAGAGTTTGTTTAGCATATCTATGGTCCCACTTGAAATGTCTTTAGAAAATATTGGTTACAACCAAAAAACAATAATTTGGAAAAATCCTGCACCATCGTCAACTAGATATTGTCGGCCTATAAAATTCGTATTTGCAAAAGAGACAAAAGACCTTATTTTGAATGAAGTTAAACAAATAGAAAATCAAATTTTGTCTCTTTTGCCAACTATAGTTACTGTTGAGCATAAGAAATTTAAAGTCACAGCCAAGCTAGTTTTGTGTATGATTGATGGAAAAGTGTGCAGTGCTCTCTCAAATTATTCATCATCCCAAGCTTGCTATTTATGTGGGGCTACACCATTAGCTATGAATAATCCAATTGCGATTTTAAATAAAACAGTTGACAAAAACATGCTGCCAATGGGCCTATCCCCTCTCCATGCATGGATTCGCTTTATGGAGTGTTTGTTACATATTGCGTACAGATTAGATATAAAAAAATGGCAAATACGAGCAGCTGATAACAAAGCAAAATTATTAGAAGAAAGAAATATATACAAAACCGATTCAAAAATGAAACAGGATTGTTGGTGGATATGCCAAAACATCATTCTGGCAATTCAAACGATGGCAAGACTGCCAGACGTTTTTTTCGAGATGCCGAGAAGTCGTCAAATATTACTGGTATTGATTTGGAGCTGGTAGAACGTTTGCATGTTATTCTTGAGTGCCTGGGATGTGGCTATAAAATAAACTCTGTTGCTTTTGAAAATTATACAATTGAAAACAAGAAATCTATATTTGGAAAAATACCCATGGTACTATATGCCAGTGACGTTACAGAAAATACTTTTCCATGGTAAAATAATAATAGACAGTTGTATTTTACCTATTGGCCAGCTTTCGGAAAGAAGCCCAAGAGGCACGAAATAAGGATTGCAGAAATTACCGTGAAAACTTTACACGCAAAACATCCAGAGAGGAAACGAATACGGATTTGATTAACAGGCTCTTAATATCGTCGGATCCATTCATCTGTAGTTTGCGAAAACCCCCAAAAACTAAAAAAGGAATATTAGCACCCACAATTTTGGATTTGCTGCAAGACCCGGATGTTTATATTGCAGAAGAATGATATGAAACATATATACCTATATGTACTTTTCTTATTCTTATAATAATTTATTTATATTTTTTATTTTTAATAAACTTTGTACTGTATTTTTTTGAATTAAATTTAAAATAAAAAAAAAATCTTTTTTAAAAAAATAACTTTTTTATTTTTTAAGGTACACATATCGTAACTTTAAATGCACAAGGACGTTAGTAACATTGGTATTTTTTTAATGGTTATAATGTTTTTTCTATTGAAAGTATTCATTTTTTTTTGTTAATTGGTCCGTTTGCATTTTAGGTAACGAGATATGCATGGGTAATGTGTTGTTTGATTAAAACAAGGGTATTGCAATTTTCCCCAATTGTCCTACTCAAGATAAGGCAATCTTGCTATTAATTATAAACCAATTTAAAAAAATTATATTTTATCTATTATGGGATGTGGGCGTGGCAATTGTCCAATTCCGCCCATTTTTCTACAGAAGTTGTGTTGTTAGTCATATATTACTTGTACCAAATTGCGTGACTGTACCTTTATTTGTTAAAGAAATATGCAATTTTGATCAGCTAGAATGTTAAAACCTCACACTGTGCGTTGATATGAAAAAATAAAATAATATTTTTTTATTTAAATCATTGTATTTCCGAATTTCTGTTTCAGTCACCTGACTTAAGTCACTTAAGCCAATTATGTTTCACACTCTATTGTGTGTGTTTTTTTATTTCAATATTTTTGGAATTATGTATTTAATTTGTTGACTTGTTTCCTTTTAACTCAATAATGCTTTATAGAGTTATATATAGAACCCTCAAAGTAAAGGTTTCTTTATCTTAATGCAAACGTTCATAAATATACTAAATGTTACATTCTTTTTCGTGCAATGAAACTGCGTCTCGAAATTCCTCCCGGGCCTGTCTTAATGTTTATACCGAAGTGTGCTAGTAATCCACTACATTAAAAACATTGTCCTCTTTGCCCTTACCCTTTCGGTTTTGGAGATAAGACAAATTTCAATGTCATTTTTTCTATGAACTGATAATAAAGTTATGATGCATATTTCATAAATATTAATGAAATATGGCAATGCGTCATAGAATGAAACTGTTTCGTAAATATGATGAAATTTGTTTCCCTGAGTGTAGGTTTATGGAACTCATTATTAAAAAAACATTTTAAACTATAGCTATAAATCAACGAAACGAATAAGGAAAAAGATGTTACATTTTGAAATATTTCCGAAACAAGGACATTTTAAAGTTTTTTTTTATCCTTTTGCATAGGCGTATAAATCAAAGCTTCATACATCTCAAATAAGACAAAATAGGCTTTGAAATGAGATATCAAGTATAAAAAATCGTCAACACGTTCAATATTACGACCATTTGGACAGTATATATTTTTTATATATTTTTAAAAATACCAACTTTAAGCAGCTATAAAATGCGAACGAAAACGAATTAAAAAAAACAACAAACTATTTTGTTATACTATTTCGGAGACTACATAAACCAAGTTTAATGATTGCTAATGATTGTCAATGATGTTTTTGGGAAGATCCATATATTGATTATTTAACCCCATTTTTGTAAAGCGAAAGAAATAATTCTTCCAGAGGAATCTGTGTATTTTGTTTTTGTTACAATAAGAAAATACACACATTCCTCTAGCGCATTTTTTTCCTTTCACTTTTTAAAAACAGGGGGTTCATATTTCAAGCTTTTCTTTTTTTAAACAAAATTTTTGGAACACATATTTTTCAAAATTGCAAATTAAAAGTTCAAGTTTTTTATAAAATGTTCTTTAAAGAAAAAAATATAAATTGAAATTGCTTAACAATTTTGATGTTTTATATTAAAAAAAAATTATTTTTTTGCAAAAACACATAAATTTTCTAATTATTTTAAGAGATTCAATATCGGTATCTAATTTTTATTAAAAATTAAAATTATGTTTTTTTTCGACGTTTAATTGTGCAATGAATGTTTGCAATGTTTGAGGCCTTACTCTATATTTTTTTATTAGGACATTGTCCTAACAAATAATCTATAGAGTTTTCATTGCACAACTTAAGGTCGAAAAAAACATCATTTTTATATTTAATAAAAATTATATCAAACTTGTATAAAAGACAAAGTACAGTCTAGTTTACTCCCCCTGTTTTTGCTTATAGACAAAACGAAAAATAAAAAGGAGGAAAAAACAAAAACGTGTATTGAATATCCACCAAAGGTGGACCTTGCACATAGCAAACAAGTTTTCAATTTATTTTTTGATCAATGGTGATAATTTTTAACTTCGACCTCATATATTAGTTCTCATGTAGTGAGTAAACTAGTTTATATGAATGTTTGCTATTTGGCTTGAGATCTCTTTCAAAACGTGTTCTGATGATGAGAACCTAGAAAATTACCGAAATATATCTGTCAACACATTCCTGAAAGGGTCAAATAATAAATTTGAAAACAAAAAAAACTCTATAGATTATTTGTTAGGACTATATCCTAATAAAAAATATAGAGTATGGCCTCGAACTTGAAAAATTTTCATTAATGGGTTTCGGTATGGGTATTGTATCAGTTATCAATATAAAATGAGTTTAAACGTATGACGGTATTTAAAAGGTATCGGCTGCCAACCTTGCTAGAA
Organism: Delia radicum; assembly: GCA_021234595.1. NCBI lineage: Eukaryota > Metazoa > Arthropoda > Insecta > Diptera > Anthomyiidae > Delia > Delia radicum. Next base: position 135,542,818 of record CM037853.1, read on the forward strand.
CTATTATTTCTCAATAATTATAAGTTTTTATTTTAATTAACTCGTTTGAGTGATCTATAAATTAAAATTAAATTAAGTTAAGAATGAAAACATGTCCACTCAATTAACTCGACATGAAATCGACACAACAGATTTCGGACACTTTCGGCTTCCGAAATAGACGACATTAAAATTGTTTGCAATTTACCTAATGTATTGTTACAAAATTGACTATAACTTTTATGATATACAAAATATATATGCACAGAAAAAGCTTAATCATATTTAAGAAATTTTTCTTCACTGATTTTCGATCAATGTAACACTTCATAAATATGATAAAGCTGTTTCATAAAAGTCAATTGATAACAAGCTTCATCATACTTATGAAATGTTTCATAAATATGAAGAAATTTTATAGCTTTTCAATAAATGTTTCATAAATCTTTTAAGACGCTGAATACATAAATAAATAAATGAATCTTATACATAAATACATATTTATAAAATTAAAAAAATTCTTTGGTAGTGTACAAACATAATAGAGGCTGCTGCAAATACCGAAATTTATTTTGAATACATCATTCTTGAAACCTAATATTTTTGCAAATGAATTCATAATATATAAATTAAAACTCAGAATTTCAAATTGAAATTCAGAAAATATCAACTGATACTAATTTTTTTTTTTTTTAATTCAGAAAAATTCTTAAAAATAGAAATAAATTAAGAATTTGCATTTGGAATTTAAAAACATTACATGAGGTTAAGAATTTTTATTTACACTGAAATTTATAAAAATTAAATTTATATTCCGAAACTTAATGCAAAATGTAGAACAGTTCAACTGGTTAGAATTTCTGACTTCCAATTGATTTTATGAAAGTTTCTGAAATTTGAAAAGAAAATCTAATTTAAAAACTACATTTTCTTAATTCTTTAATCTTGATAGGAAAATAAAAAAATATGTTCACAAGGTTTATGAAACATTTGTATATAATTATGAAGATTTATGAAACATTTGATAAACGATTTTATAAAACTCTTCATAATATATTATAAAAACTTCATAAATAAGATAAATAATTGATGACAAACGATATATGAAACAGTGTGATCAAAATGATGAAACTTTTTTTGCCTGAGCGTACCTAAAAGTTTTGACATGTGTACACTCAAAAAAATAAGTTAGTACAAAAGTTAGTAAAACGTCTTGTAAATCAGGTATACTATTTTTTAGCAAACTTTTTTTGCTAAAATCGTGTTTTCAGCTAAAATTTTTGTTATACTTATTCAGCACTTAACTGTTTTATACTAATGCTTTACTAATATACTAATGTTTTACAAATTAATTTTGCTAAAAAAAATTGTGCTGATGAGCACATTAATAGTGTGGACGGCAACCAGATTGAAAGATATACGCAGAATGAAGCAGATGTCGCGGCATGTCAAGATGTAGTAGAGAAGAGGAAAATGATACTAAAAAGTACAACTCTAATAAGACATATAAAAAAATCAACCATGGAAGACTTTTGTATCTGTTTTTCATACATAAAACAAAATTGAGGATTAAAGCAACTTACAGTTTGCGTTGTCACCGGCTTGTGAAAATAATTGTCTATTAACCCTTTCGACCCCGAAGTTGCCTGTGGGCAACTTCACTGTTTGTGGCCATTTAGCACAAGCTGTGATTGATATATTTCTTTTGTTTAAGTAGTTGCTTACAAGTTAATGTTTTTAGAAGTGAAATCAAAACAAACCACTAAAATTTTACAGTTAAATTTTTAATTATGTTCAAAAATGTTCAGTTGCATCGGCGATAATTAGTGATTTATTAATAGTTAAAAATATATACATAATTTAAAAAAACAACTCAAAAATCGTATGATGAACAAAATTAAAAACTTTTTATATTTTATGTAGAGTTTAGTTTAAACAAAAATAAAAAATTTAGATTTTGGAAAAATTTTAACCCGTTCGGGACCGGCAGCTTGTTAAAGTTTTAACTTTAGGTACAAATATCTCCGCTAGTTGTGCTGCAAAAGCCATGAGATTAATACAAAATATAACTTTACCATAGATCAATGTTGTCACAAAGTTTGATCGAAAAATTCAAAGCCATTAAAAGTTGGGGTCGAAAGGGTTAATTAAATAAAGACAAAATAAAATATTTAAATTTAAATTTAATATCTATTTCTAAACTAAATGTTTATAGATTAATAATCTAGTGTGGTCAAATTGCAAACAAACATATACAGACATGTAGACAGAAAAAAGCAAAAGACAAAGACACACATCTTAGGTAGATTTGTATGGTTCCTTTTTCTTATTGCAAAAAAAAGAGTTGTTTTTTTTTCGTTTCCTTTGTTTTTGTTTAATTTTTCGTTTCGTTTCTATAATTATCTTCGGCAGTTGCGTCCTTTAAAAGAAAGCATCATTTAGACAACCATTGATGTAAGTAGTTAAAAGAAAATTTTTGTTATGTTATATATATTTATTTCTATATATTTTCAGATATTAAGTTATTCATGTCGTCAATGTGGGAAAATGAAAATTTTTATATTTCGTAATTACTGTAAATTACTTTTAAAAGAATCACAAAACTATGTTTTATGATTTTCAGCAAACATATTAACTAAATTACAATTGTTTTACAATTTTTTTTGCGTTTTTTTTTCAGTCTACTAAAATTCAGCAAAAAATTTATTAATTTTTACCAAGGCTTTTTTATTTCTAATCTACTAAGTGTTAGCAAAACTTTTGCTGAATCTACTAGTTTTGTTGCTAAAAATCAGCTAGTTGATTTTCAGCAAAAGAGTTTGCTGACATTAGCAATTTTTTTGCTAGCATCCTCCTGACTAAAATTTTGCTGACCCAGCAAAATTTCTTGCTGACTTTACAAACTTTTTTTTTTTTAGTGTAGGCTAAATGTACTCTTTACCTTTAACAAGGATAAATAAAATGAATAGCTTACTTTACACAAGATTCATGTATATTTAAGTACACAAATAATGGTATTTTGATGTTTGATGACCTCAATAGTATAAAATCTTGTCTTTCGTTTGAATCATTGCGTTTTAAATTTGGGAACGTTATGGTAAATTTTGTTCTGCATATTTTGAAATCAATAAACCTGTTATGATCTTAAATGATGTTAAAATTGATTTTTGTCATGGAAGGGTCAAATTTAATTTTGACAAATGCCCAGATCTCGCATTATTTGAATTTTTAAAAAAAAAAATTATGCTTATTATTTAACCCATATGTCCATTGTAGCTTAATACTAAACCGTTATAGTTAAAATTAGACTGCATATCCAAATTTCAGCTAAATTGTTGAGTGGCACCGGAGGTGCCTACCTTATTAGTTTATCTTTAAAACAGCGGTTTATATTTTTTAATCATTGTTCTCCATAGCATGTTGACTGATTGTAAGTGTTCCCAACACAACAAAACAATTTTGTGTTTAACATCAACAAGTGTCCTTTATTAAGATTACTATCATTAGAAAAATTTATTTATATGTACAAATATCCCTCGATTTGCACTCTACTTTTGTTTGCATGCTTCCACTTTCACACGATTTTTATTTCTTGTGTAAATGGAGGAATGTGGAATTTACACAATTTTTTTGTTAATTCACACGACGATCTCAAACACCTTCTAATGACACAAAAAGTTGTTGGCCAAAAGTAAAACCACTGTTACTCCTAACTATTGAGTCATAAAAATTATGGGGGAAAGGTTTCGATGATTTTCTTAAAAATGTTGGTTCAATAGTCATAATGAAATGCTACGTTTCATGTTACCTAACCCATCAATTGTTCTAATAGTTTAGACCAAAATGCACATGATTATACTGCAATAGATATGGATAATTTATGTGCCCAATATTACGAAAATAATGAAAGCCTACAGCATTTGTAGTTAAAATTTATGGTTTTCGAAATGAGATCAGTAAAAATAAGCTATATATATCGACACCTAAAATTCAAAAGGCCGTAACTAAACTATTTAGTTTTTACAAGAGAAGAAAAAAATTATAAATAAAAGAGTACTTGAAGTTTAGTATCCAAATTTTAGAACTATGTTTAAGTAACAAAGGCGAATTTGTTTCTGAAAAAAAAACTCGTGGAAAAATTGTAGTTTTTAGGTTATGCAGTTAGGGCTTTTTGCAATCAATTTTTCTGAAACCACAAAGCCGTATCTCTTATACAAAAATATATGCAAAAAATATAACAAAGGTGAATATACAAAAAATTGCTTTTCGACAGTAATTCAAAAAGTTGTAAGTCAACTTAAGTATTTTTATATGAATATTTATTGTGAGTATTTTTAAAACAAAACACTTATTAACTATTAAAAAGTTTTCGAGAAAAATTTATAAAATTAATTTATTCCGAGAAAATAAAATAAAATTAATTTGTTTAAACAAAAACCAGAAACATAAAAGTTGAAAACTGACTGCAACCTTTACGGCCAATGAATATTTTGAAATTGCAGTTACTACCTTTTAGATGTTAGGGGACGATATACTATTTTCTATTGTTTTTCTGTATCAGACGTGGGACTAATTAATTGAATGGGGTAATTAACGATTTAATTTTCATTGTTTGATGTTAATGGTAATTGAATTTTTTGGTATTACAATTGCTTTAAAACAATGCCAATAAAATTTTGCTTTAATTGTCATTGCTCAATGCCAATGCCTTTAACAGACAATTCTAATTAGTTATTATAATTGTTTGTTACAATTGTTTCCACAACGTGAACGTGATGAAACTTCAATAAAATAGCGAATACTTTGGACTTAAATTTTAAAGTTTTATAGGTTTCTTAAAACAAAACTTTTTAAAAACAATTATTTTTCCCAATTACAATTGGTTGTTTTATGCTTTGTTACCATTTCATTACCATTGGTCTAATCAACAATTAAAAAATGTCATTGATTTTCTACAATTCTTCATATGCTCGGTATTTTAGTTAGGAGTTTCATTCACTTCAGAGCTTTATAAAGCATATTGATGACCCCGAAAGCTGAAAATTGGCATACAATACCTACCCCAAAATAGGGTATAATGCAGCCATGTTTCGGATTTTTTTTTTAAGGATACCCCCTTTGCTCATTTTGATGTCCTTGTTTTCTGATTTCGTCCTTGAGTTTTACTACTTCCTGACATAATTTTTAATAACATGTATAAAAACTAGAGTAAGGAAATTTTCCTAAGATTAAATTATTTTTTTTCAACCGGCCCCCCTTCTGGATTAAAAGGGCTCCACATGCCCCGCTTTTACCTATATTTTTTTATTTTTTTTATTTATTTTACTTTTTGGTTATAATTTAGTTTGTTTATTCTTCTTTTTATGCATTTTTTTTTTTTTTAGGTTTGCAATTTAAATAAAAAGGTGGGCCAAATTCACTCTACATTGTACTGCAATGAAGTTAGACCACTTTTTTTTGTTCTAAAAATAGTGGGATATTAAAATGAGCTAACTTCACTCTAGTACATGCTTTTTGTTTTTATTCTTCTTTTTATTTTTACACTTGTTTTGTTTCATTTAAGACTAGAAAATTACCGAAATAGAGCTACGAGTATCAACACATTCCTGAAAGTGGTCAATTAATAAATTGAAAACAAACACTCTATAGATTATTTTTTTGGACAATATCCTAATAAAGAAATACAGAGTATGGTCTCGAACTTAAATTTTTTTATTTAATTTTCATTACACAATTTAATGTCGAAAAACTTAATTTTTTTTGTAATAAAAATTTTATCAAAAAGAGTATGATCTTAGTTTACTTCCCCTTTACATCTTGCTAAAAAAAAAAACAAAACAAGTGTAAAAATAAGAAGGAGAATAATATCAAAAAGCGTGTATCTATAAAAGGTAGATCAACAAATTTTAAATTTATTATATTTGATCATTGGTTGTAGTCTTTAACTTCGAGCTCATATACCAAAATCTCATTTAGTTGGGTAAGCAGAAGGTGTTAATGTTTGATGTTTGCATGAGTTCCCACTTCTTTCAAAACATGTTTTGAGGATGGGAGCATAGAAATGAGGTCAGTTAATAAATTTAAAACAAAAACTATAGATTATTTGTTAAGATAATATCCTAATAACAAAATATAGATTTTTTTTTTTTTTTGTTAATGAAGTTATGCTTTGGTATGTTTAAAATCTTCTGCATGATGTCCAAAAAGCTAGAAATAGAGACACAAGTAATAAAACAGGGACATTTGTTCATAATGCCAAATTTTGGTTTTAAGTCGGTGAGCTGACGTTGTGATATAAACGGCTTTGAACATTCATAAGAATTTTCCGTACTGTTGTGTTAATTTAAACAGCATCTCATTTCCAAAACCATACGCTCAAAATTGGTACATGTTACATGTTATGTGGGATGAGATAAAAGACAAAAATATTTGCCTTTTAAAATTACTGAAAATGTAGTTATTTTTTGCTATTGAAAAACAATTAACAAATGCGGCAAGAAGAGCTACAATGTAGTATTAATTACTGAACAATTTTTACAACCGAAAAAATTAAACATTTCTTTCTTATTTTTTTGGTATATTAAATTTATATTTTAATAAAAAATAAATTCGTTTAGTAGATTACAATAAACATTTTTATTTACAGTAATCAGAATAAAAGTTTAAAGTCAAAATTCCAAAACGTTCCAGTTTTTACGTTTTATTAAGGTTGGTTACTATACACAAAAAAATAAAAACCCATTTTAATTACGAATACCACCAATTCACTAACTTTAATTGCTGAAATTCTGCCAATAATGAAAATTTGCTAATTCAATTAGAAATTGATTGCTCTTTAATTGAATTATTATTTCAATTAAATAATATCTCTTTTTCCACATTCCGGCGATGCTCCAATGAATCAATAGAGTTGGATACACTACTGTCATTGATAAGCTTCACCGTCCTCCCCTGAACATGGTCCAGAAGTTTCAGAATATACACTGAAGCCCCTGCCCATATATGAAAGTTGTATTTCATTTTCGGCCGGATATAGCTTGTTTAAATAGTAAGGAGATCGGATGGAGTGAAGTAAGTCTTGCACCGTTTCAGAAAATCAAGACACTTGAATGCCTCTTTCGACACTTGAAATACGTGCTTATTCCAACGGACATCACACTGCATTCTCATGCCCAGAACATCAAGAGTATCCGATTCCTCAATACCTATACCATCCATAGCTACAGATGATAATGTTAATTCCACAGCGCGTCTGTGGGTTAACAGTGCAACATTGGGTCTTGAGTGCGTGAAAATCGACCTTATTCGAGCTACCCCACTCGGAGATTGTAGAAAGGTCAGACCAAGAAGATCATTAATAAAAATAAGAAAAAGGGTAGGAGAAAGAACAGAACCTTGCGGTACCAATGAATTTAGCTGAAACTCGTTTGATCAGACTCCATCTAAAACAACGCGTATAGTGCGGTTTCTGAGAAAACTCGTTATAAATCGAGAGAAGACATTACCGACATCAAGAGAACCTAGCTTAGTCACGAGTGCCCCTGTAGAAGAAGCATCCAAACAAAATATACCTATTTTCAAAATGGTCCAGCTCACTAACTGTAGTTGCAAAAAATAAAATTGTTTTTGGGAATCCTCATAAAACATATCAAAGTATATTTTTAGTGCGCCACTAAAAGATTGTTGTGTTTCGACCCACTTTATTTTCGACCCACTTTTACCAAGAACGTCAAAAGCCAACTTTTTTATGCTTTTATATTGTGAATAAGAAACACAAGGAATAAAGCATTGATCTTTCCATATACTAATTTCAAACAATACTTCAATCTCAAGTATGGTGCATGTTAATAGACGACTAAGAAGCAAAAATCAGCCTTTTCAAACCAACTTTAAAAAACTGTAAAAAAAAATCTAACTATAGAACTTGAAGGATTCTGATCCGATGCATTAAAGGGATAGCCACTTAATTAAAAAACAAGTAGATTAGTGTTTGAAATTCGTTATATCAGCTATTCATGCTCAGATAATATTTAATATCTTTAAAATGTATTCACATTAACTGTATTTTGCCTAATTTTACAATTTTCAAAAGGCAAATTATCAGGTAAAATGTCATTCTTTTTAGAGCGTGAATGTCTACCTTTCACGGACAGGCTTTTCCATAATTTATAATAAAGAAAGACATCACGGCCATAGATTCCATAGATGTTAAACTATTTGACATTAGCTGCCATTGCACGTAACTCGTGAGAATGTGTTCGACATACGTAGTATAAATATACAAAAACTATTTTAATGTATGTAAAAAATGTGTTTGTTTCTAAAAGAAGAATAAGAATATTTTGAGATCTAATCGAGAGCGAAATTTATCGTTGAAATAAAAATACTCGTATGTTAGAAAACTTTTTAACCAAAGAATCCTTAATATTATTTCAAGAGAAAATTTTGGCTTTAAAAATTTTTATTTATAGAAAAGATGTTTTGTTTTATATTTTTTTTAAGGAATTAAAAAATTTTCATTTCATAATATATTTCACATTATAAATACTAAAATCCATGGATGTACTAAGACATTACTAACAATGTTCAGCTTAAAAATTAGAATGTAACAGTGGACTGATTTGAAAAATTAATTAATTAAGATTTTTTTACTGTAAATTAGCTTCCTTTATTTAGTTTTTTTTACTTGAGTTTAATGTTATTTCTTTTTCTCCATTTTTCAATTTACACGAATTTTCATGACAAGTTTTCCGAATTCGACTTAAACGATCATATCGTGTTAAACAAGGGATAGGTGTATATTAAATAAAAAAAATCCATACATAATGGTAAATCTAGTCATAAAACAAAATAATTGGTATGACAGTTGCAACTATTATGACAAATGTGAACAATTCGTATACAAGTACTTACATACGCTTACATAATGGATATTGTGTATTCCTACAAATAAAAGCGAATAAGAAACAAAAATGTTATGTTTTAGAAATCATTGTTGTTCTTTTTGTCATTGTCACTGTTTTGTAAGGACTACGTCACCATGTAACCAAATGACAACACAACAAAGTACATTCTACGTACATTGATATAGATTTTGAACAAAAACACATAAAGTTAATGCAACAAAAAATGAAGACCTCTTAAAAAACAAAGCTTAATTGTAAACATTAAGATGAAGAATTCATTTGTGTAGTTTAGAATAAATGCTTAAGTAAAGACATGCGGTTACTGCTCATCCATATAGTAAGCTACCAACACTACCATCTTTAGGTTGCGGGTTTAAATTTTATTTTTTAGATTTAAAAATGTTTAACTAAAATTGTTATACATGCAGTTTTTTTATAAGTTTTGGGTTGAAAAATAAGCTTTTTGTAATGAGGTTACCCTGGTAACATGTTACTACTCACTTACAGGTAAAGATATGTGTAGTAGTGTGGGGCAATTAGTATGGAAGGAAAAAAATCTTAATGGGCGCTTCGCGTTTCTGATTCTTGGGATTGTACTGAGCAAAAAAGTCCACTAGACCATACATCTCCGGTGAAAATCGAGCTTCCAGATTTCGAATTTTTAGCCGTATTTTGTGAAAGTAACAATGTGTGGGATTGACATATCTCAGGAAGTAGGAGCAGCTTATCCAAGATTATGGTATTAATCTCTTCTTTGGAAGATTCTCTAGTACAGTAATGCATCAATCATATTTGTGGGTGGGGTTTAAGGGGCTAATTTTTAATTTCAAAATAGGGCTTTTTTGCCGTATTTTGTGAAAGTAACAATGTGTGGGATGGACATATCTCAGGAAGTAAGAGGAGCTTATGGTATCAATCTCTTCTTTGGAAGATTCTCTAGCAGATTAATTCATCAACCATATTTGTGGGCGGGTTTAAGGGGATAATTTTTAATTTCAAAATAGGGCTTTTTTGCCGTAAAGTCAAAATCTGGAAGCTCGATTTTCACCGTAGACGTATGATCTAGTTTATTTTTTTGCTCAGTGCAATCCTAAGAATCAGAAACGCGAAGCGCCCATTTAGATTTTTTTCCTGTCATACTAATCGGCCTACTACATTCACGATTCATTCATCTTTATGCAGTTTGACTGCAAATAAAGGTATCGGATTAACCACAGCAGAATTGGTTTTCTAGTCAATAGCATAACCCAACAATTAATTTATCCTGATTTCATGGATAAGCATACAAAGATCAAACTATTGGAGCCAGCGTATTTAAGAAAGAAAGCAACAAAAATTAAAGGATCTTCATCGTACTCAAAAGCAAATTTTTCAAGAAACTTTCAGTTCCTGTCTTAGAAGGGGGGTAATGTGGATGCTTCCCAAAACCAACCTCCAAAACTATTTTATAATTATAACTCGGAGACTGTATTGTCAAATATTTTCAATTCAATTTTGGAATTAATTTTAAAAAGAAAATAAAAAAAAATATATTTTATAAAAATTTAAATAAAATTGTTTAATATAAAATAAATAAAAAAAATGGGAGACACAACGCTCCCATAGATATACATATCAAAAAAATTTTTATTTTCATTTTTAGATCGAATATTAGTTTAAAATTGTTCTTTTTGTCATTGTCACTGTTTTGTAAGGACTACGTCACCATGTAACCAAATGACAACACAACAAAGTACATTCTACGTACATTGATGTAGCTTTTGAACAAAAACACATAAAGTTAATGCAACAAAAAATGAAGACCTCTTAAAAAACAAAGCTTAATTGTAAACATTAAGATGAAGAATTCATTTGTGTAGTTTAGAATAAATGCTTAAGTAAAGACATGCGGTTACTGCTCATCCATATAGTAAGCTACCAACACTACCATCTTTAGGTTGCGGGTTTAAATTTTATTTTTTAGATTTAAAAATGTTTAACTAAAATTGTTATACATGCAGTTTTTTTATAAGTTTTGGGTTGAAAAATAAGCTTTTTGTAATGAGGTTACCCTGGTAACATGTTACTACTCACTTACATGTAAAGATATGTGTAGTAGGGTGGGGCGATTAGTATGGAAGGAAAAAAATCTTAATGGGCGCTTCGCGTTACTGATTTTTGGGATTGTACTGAGCAAAAAAGTCCACTAGACCATACATCTACAGTGAAAATCGAGCTTCCAGATTTTGCCTTTTTAGCCGTATTTTGTGAAAGTAACAATGTGTGGGATTGACATATCTCAGGAAGTAGGAGGAGCTTATCCAAGATTATTGTATCAATATCTTCTTTGGAAGATTCTCTAGCAGATTAATTCATCAATCATATTTGTGGGTGAGGTTTAAGGGGATAATTTTTAATTTCAAAATAGGGCTTTTTTGCCGTAAAGTCAAAATCTGGAAGCTCGATTTTCACCGTAGACGTATGGTCTAGTTTATTTTTTTGCTCAGTACAATCCCAAGAATCAGAAACGCGAAGCGTCCATTAAGACTTTTTTCCTGCCATACTAATCCCTCCACCCTAATGTCGGTCCATTTATCTTCATTTTTAAAAGTCGCCAAAGGCACATTAACGATTTGTAGATCAAATCTCAAATGAAATTCGGCCTACTACATTCACGATTCATTCATCTTTATGCAGTTTGAATTGAAATAAAGGTATCGGATTAACCACAGCAGAATTGGTTTTCTAGTCAATAGCATAACTCAAAAATTAATTTATCCTGATTTGATGGATAAACATACAAAGATCAAACTATTGGAGCCACCGTATTTAAGAAAGAAAGCAACACAAATTAAAGGATCTTCATCGTACTCAAAAGCAAATTTTTCAAGAAACTTTCAGTTCCTGTCTTAGAAGGGGGGTAATGTGGATGCTTCCCAAAAACAACTTTCAAATCTATTTTTTAATTATAACTCGGAGACTTTATTGTCAAATATTTTCAATTCAATTTTGGAATTAATTTTAAAAAGAAAATAAAAAAAAAATATATTTTATAAAAATTTAAATAAAATTGTTTAATATAAAATAAATAAAAAAATGGGAGACACAACGCTCACATAGATATGGGCTATTTCAAATTTTTTGAGCACCTGCTGAAACCGATATACTATGGCTCTTATTTCGTTAAGTTTCATGAATTGAAAAAAAAAACGTTGTACAGGGTTTGGATGACTATACTTAAAGGATATGACGTTCAAAGTTTTACATTGAAAAGTCTTCACGTTAAGAATTGGTGGTCATCTAAAATTCGAAAAATTAAAAAAACTACTTGAAACTTGCAAGAGTTTTATCATTCATTCCGTTTTCTCTGTAATAGTTTTTAGCTCTCAGTTCCAAACCAATACAAAATATAGTCACTAGACTTGGAGGATATATCCACAGAAAAAATTTTTTTGATATCGCTGCTGGGTGAAAAGTTGCATGGTGGTTTACAAGTGAAGATTTTAAATAAGGTTTTTGCGCCGTTTAATAAAAATGAGTTTTAAGTGCAGAATTATAAAAACGGCGTAATTTTATAAAGTTAGAGGTATGTCAAGTTGGTGTCAGCGCACCAATAACGTATCACGGACATCACAAACTTAAAAGAAATTAGCGTAAATTTTTTGAAAATGTATCTTTTTTGTGTCTAACAATCTGAATTGTCTTTTTAGTTGGCTAGTGTATTGCGTGATGTGAGTAACTTCGTAAAGTACACCTCCGAGGCGAAAACGCACTTTAAAATTTTTAAACGCAAAAATTTTATGAACTTTTGAAAATTTTTGCAAAACAACAATTTTTTTAAGCTTTTTTTATATCAAAACATGACATGGGAATATGTTTAGGTATCTAAATAGATAATTTTTCAATCCTGGCGCGTGCAGCGGCAGTTTTTTCCAAACACATTTCGCTTTGTGACAACTAAAGCGCTGTATCAATTCCGCTCAAACGTACATCGAATGGAAGACTTTACTGAGCTTGATACTAAAATCTAAAACGCACCAAAAAATTTTAAGGATTTAAAATTTTATGGATTAAACAAAATGTTTCTAACCTTAAAAAGCATCCTTGTAAGAAATATTTGATTTTGAAAATTTAAAAGAATTATTTTTGAGTTCGGGTTAATAAGTAACCCAGAATCCCAACAAGTATTTTATAATCGGTCCAATATTAATATTTGCAAAATAACGCGTTTTTTTTTTTGAACCCCTGGAAAGTGAGACTATATTTTTAAACAATATTCACGAGGGCCACCTTAACAAATTTAAACAAAACAATTAAAACATACTACCGCGAAAACCGCCAAATTACCGCCGATGCAATGACATCTTAAAGAACTTGCTTTATTATAAAAACTCTATTATCATAATAGCCTTTGCTGAATGCTTCTAAGAATAAATATTTGAGTTTCAATTCAGTTTATTTTATTTATGTGCGTGAACAGTCGTGAATAAAAATTAGTAAAATGGTTTCAGATTATACATTAAAAAACGTGAAATTCATAAAAAGAAAACTGAGAAGCGAAACAAATTAACCGATAAAAGACTCGAATATCGCCAATCTGAAAATATAAAAAGCAAAAAAAAAAAAACAAACCAATCGCAAATTGGTGTAAGAAAGTCATGTGATGTGTTATCTAGTCTCTTGTCAATTAAATCTAATTCCGTTGGTGTTGATGGCATAGATCCTAGATTTCTCAAGATCCTCTTACCACAACTTCTTCCCTTGATTACTTTTATTTTCAACAAGATACTTACCACGAGTGTTTATCCTAAAATTTGGAAACTGGCAAAAGTAATTCCCATTCCTAAATCAAATTTTGATTACAGGCCGATAGCAATTTTACCATTTCTATATAAAGTTTTTGAGAGGTTGATTCATATTCAAGTTACTCATTATTTAGATACTAATAATATGCTTACTGATCGTCAATCTGGTTTTCGTAAGAAACACAGTTGCATAACTGCTCTGGTGGATGTTTCTGAAGAAATTCGACAACAAGTTGATCGTGGAAATGTTACTTTTTTGGTTCTTTTGGATCACTCGAAAGCGTTTGATACTGTCGACCATAACTTTTTGTGTTTTAAATTGAGACACATGTTTAACTTCTCATCTACTGCCACACTTCTATTATCTTCATACTTAACGGAGAGATATCAATATGTTGAAACAACTACAAATAAATCAAACTATTTGCCTGTAACTAGGGGTGTTCCACAGGGGCCGATTGTTGGCCCTCTTCTTTTCTCGCTATACTCAAATGATCTCCCAGGGAAACTTGAAAACTGCAAGGTGAGAATGAAAGCTGACGATGTCCAACTTTATATAAGTTGCAGGGTCACAGCGATTGAGCAATGTGTAAGAACTTTAAACCACGAGCTAAGTACGAATTTATGAGTGGGCTTCTGCTAATGGCCTTGGAATAAACCCTAATAAATCTAAATGCCTAATTATTAAGAAAAGATTATTAAAGCTCGATTATATGCCAAACATTACTTTAAACAATCAAAGAATTGCTATTGTAGACTCTGCCAAAAATCTTGGTATTTATTTTAACAATACGCTTACTTGGTCTAGCCATATTAATTATGCTTGTGGTCGAACATTTTCAATGTTGAGAAATCTTTGGCAAACTCAGTACTGTACACCAATTAAGATTAGAAAACTTCTTGCCAAAACCTATCTGATGCCAATCTTATTATATGGTTGCGAATTATTTGCCAGTTGCGATAATGAGAGCAAAAGAAAACTGAACGTTGCATATAATAATATCGTCCGTTACGTATATGGTCTAAAAAGATATGACCACATTTCGTCATTTACAAGTCTTCTTTATGGCATTAATTTTGATAATTATGTTAAAACGAGACTTTTACTTTTTATGCATAAAATTATATATACACGTCAACCAGAACATCTCTACTCAAGATTAAAATTTGCAACACTAAATAGGGGTAAAAGGCTACTTACATTTAAGCATCACACGCAGATTTCTAAATGGCAGTTCTTTATTTACGCAATCGGTCTCTGGAACATAATTCCACATAGCTCTCAAACTATAAGTAGCGCACTTATATTTAAAAAAAAAACATTATTAGGTATTTTTCTTGATAGATAATGTATTTGATAATGTATTTAGTTTGATTTTCAATGATATAAATATTTAAAAAAAAAACATTTAATTATATTTAAACCATTTCGAGTATTTCTTTGTTTTTTATGTAAATTTAAATTTTTTCTTTTTCTTTTATTTTTTTTTTATAATTTCAATTTTTATTTTTGATTTTTCAAATTTATTCAATTTTGTAAACAGTTATTTTTTATATTATTTTTTTTTTTTTTTTCTTCTTTTTTGATATTTCTATTGTTCTATTGTTTAATTTTTACTTGTTTTCTTATAATTATTAAAATTTGAAATTTTTTCTTTTTTATTATTTTTCTTTGGTTAATATTGTATTGTATGTGCATTAATGTAGTAATATTTATATATATTTAACGAATTATTGTATTTAACACTTGCTCAGTCCTATACTGCAATATAAGACCTATAATCTTGTGTATAGGATATCAAATAAATAAAATAAATAAAATAAAGTCAGTTAGGTATTCGGTTTTAAATAACAATAATAATAAAAAAAATGCCATCAAAACAAAAAATTGCGGATTAAAAAAAAAATTGAAAACGGCTTAGAATTTATCACTGGAACCCAAGATTTAACTAACGAAACGTTAGTTACAGCTTCCAATTTGCAGAACAATTTTACAAAGTTTCAAATGTAACAAATCAAAATACCAAAAAATCATGAGTGGTAAAGTTTAAATGGTTATATCTCTTAACCCTTATGTGTGTGGAAAAAAAACACCTTTTATAGGGTGGATAGGTACCTGGGTACCTTCATGCAAATTGTATGAGAAATGTAATTTTTTGTCTTGTATTGTACAAAAAAATCGATGGTTAATGATATAATATTAGAATTTTACTCTGGTTTTCCCCTTTTCATATATTTTTTAAAATCCTACACCCAAAAAAAAAAAAAAATTTGTAATATCAGCAACTTTTTTGCTGGGAGGATCTTTGCAGAAAAAGTTGCTAACATTAGCAAAAAAATTGCTAAACTCAGCAAGTTTTTTGCTGAATTTAGCAACTTTTGCTGAATTTCGCAACTTTTTCTGCTAGGATCCTCCCAGAAAACAAGTTGCTGATATTACAAACTTTTTTTTTGGGTGTATAATAAATGCCTTATTCTGTGATTCCCATAAAATGTATGAGCACACAATAAATGTTGGGGGTCCCCTTTTTCTTTTCTTCTAGATATATAAAATTTCAATGTGGGATTCCCCTTTAAATATATTTTTAAATCTGAAGCAAAAAAATAAAAATCTTATTATGTGATTCCCCGTATAATGAATGTGCAAACACTACGTATTTTCTTTTGTTGCATATATGAGATACGCACATCTCCGCAGTTTTTATTGACATTTTGACATTGATTTTGCATAAAGAGTTTCATTCGAAATAATTTTTCACCAAGTAAAGGTGCCTAGTTTTTTAAAAGTACATTTTTATTTCCGCAAAATGGATCAAAATATAAGAACACGTTCTAATAGATTTTCGTCAACCGAAATTCGTGAGATGTTGTGTGAATGTGAAAGTGATGAAGACGAATTTTCACCATCTGATATCGACGATGAATACATTCCACCAGCTAACGACGCAGCATCGGAAGGTTCAGATGCTGAGCAGGTGGGATGCATTGAGGATGCTGAGGATTCATATGATTCACATGATAGTGAGGAAGAAGAGCCAAACAATGAACTCTGTGGTAAAGATGGCACTGTTTGGGATCTTAAACCTTTTACTGAATCGCAACCAATAAGCCGAAGCATTTTACGTCAGCGTAGCGGCGCAGCCCTTGGCAGCAATATTTTAACAGCACAGCAAATATTTAAAAGCTTTTTGTCGACCGAAATGTGTGACATAATTTTACGCGAAACAAACCGAAAAGGAAAAAAAAATTATTGATGATTACAATCTTAACATGACACAAAAGTTTCCAAACGTGGCCGACCGGCCAAAAACAAAAATATTCCAACCATTTACAGAAGAAGAACTAGACGCCTTTTTTGGAATTTTAATTTTTTGTGGAGTGCACAAATCTAATAAGGAGCATTTGTCAGAATTATGGAAACCTATTCATCTACCACTGATTCGAGCTGCAATGCCTCTTGATAGATTTAGAATGATGTTGCGTGTCATCAGATTGGACAACGATGCCACTCGTACTTCACGTGCCGCAACTGATAAAGCTGCAGCCATTCGAGATATTTGGGCAATGCTTAATGACAATTTACGTAGAAATTATAAGCCAGGCGAATGTATAACAGTTGACGAGCAGCTATATGGTTATCGTGGACGAACGCGTTTCACACAATACATGCCGTCTAAGCCCGAGAAGTACGGAATAAAAATATTTTGGGCTTGTGACGCAAGTAATTCCTACCCCTTACAAGGTCAATTATATACAGGTAAACCAACAGAAGGCGAGCGTCAAACAAATATAGGGGAAAGAACAGTTTTAGATATTGTTAGCCCATATAAAAACTCCGGAAGAAATGTTACTACAGATAACTTTTTTACATCCTTACCACTGGCTCGAAAACTTAACTCGTGGAATTTAACTCTAGTTGGAACAGTAAGAAAGAACAAAAGATTTTTACCAGCAAATATGCAGCCACATAAAGACAGGTAAGTTTAATTTTACACATAAAAAGAAATGCGTGCATGATACACCGACTATGCAAAAATAAAATTAAATTGACAAGCAAATGTTATTATTTCAGGCAAATAAATTCCACCAACTTTGCCTTCAGAAATGAGGCAACTTTGTGCTCCTACGTTCCTAAAAAGAAAAAATCAGTAGTAATATTATCTACTATGCACACAAAGCCTGTAACAGAACCCACTACAGCTGCTAAACCAGAAATTATAACTTATTACAACCAAACTAAAGGAGGTGTCGACAATATGGATAAGCTATTGGGAGAATATACTTCTAAACGTAGGACATGTCGATGGCCGTTAGCATTATTTTTCAATATTATCGATGTAGCAGCATTAGCAGCATACATCGTTTACATGGAGTACAATGCCCAATTTATTTCAACTGACCGTCGCAGACTATTTTTGAAAGATTTAAGTTTTGAACTCTGTAAGGACAACATTGAACGACGTGCCAAAAATTCAAATGTAATAAAAATCGATTCCACTCGATCAGCAATACAGGTTGTATTGGGGCGAGCTATTTCAACAACAGCTGTTACTAATGTAGAAACTCGAGATAAGAATGGCCGTATTGCGGTTGTGGGTAGTTGTTACCTATGCTCTAAGCTTACAAAGAAGCAGAGAAAAACTCGAAAGGCTTACAAAAATTGCTTCAAGCCTATTTGTAACGAGCACTCAATCAATCGTCCCATATGTAACAACTGTTTGGATTAATTTTTCTATGTCTTTTATTTATATTTAAACCTTGAAATAAATTTTTTACGAAAAATAATTTTTTTTATCAAAAATAAACCTTGAAATAAATTTTTTTATGAAAAATATTTTTTTTTATCAAACATAAACCTTGAATAAATTTTTTTTTATTGTAAAACAATTTTTCTTTTATCAAATAAAGTTTTATTTAATGGTATTTCTAAAAACCAAGTCAAATAATTTAGATTATCACACGTTAGTAAAGCAATTAATTAATTTTTTTCATGTGCCTCCATATAAAACGTATACAGGTACCCAGGTACCTATTCACCCTATTAAGGGTGCAAAAAGCAAATTGATATGCCAACAATTTTAAATAAATTTTTATATGCATACACGATCAAAATTTTTTTTTTTATTTATTTTTCAGTGTATTTTAAAAAGTATTGAAGCTTTAACAAATATTTTAGTGTGCTAAGAAATCCTTAAGGGGTGTTATCCACACGCGTTATCCTTTTTCAATTTTAACAAAAGCTGTAATTTTAATATTTTTTTTTAATTTTTAACTTGAAACCGCCTTAAAATTTGCGCCGTTTAATAAAAATTATTAACGCGAACGGATTTCACATGCTCAAATATCGGCTTATACACACACAAATCGACATTGATGTCAGACAAAAAAAAAAACTTAAAAAAAATGTCTAGGTGCTGTAAATTTTTGAAGTTGCCCATATACATATCAAAAAATTTTTATTTTAATATTTAGATCGAATATTAGTTTTAAATTGATTAAATTTGTATAAAAAAATAATTATATTAAATTTTATGGAGCAGCGAACTAATAAACGATAAAATTTTTTAAACATGTTTATTAAGTGTTAACAATGAACAGTCAGTAACACCAACAGTTGCGAAGTAATGCAAGGGTGAGGATTTTAACTTATTACATGTTCCGTAAACCAACCTAGAGGGTGTTTTTTATACAGGTACAGAATTTTAAGTTGGCAAACCCTTTTATCTGGCTGCCATTTTGTCAGCTGTCAAGTGATTTATGTTTAGTTTGGTATGGAATTTCAACATGAATAGACTGACGCCTGAACAACACTTCAAAATAGTGCAAATTTATTTTGAAAATCATGGTTCTGTTCGAAATACGTTTCGCACACTACGTCCATTTTTACGGTAAACATAATCGTTAATCAGAGCCATTAATTCGATCAACTATTGTAGCATGCAACGTATAGTTTAAATTATGCGAAAAATGGTTGATCTTAATTTGGGCATGATTTTCGAGAAGGTACATGCTTTTTCACCGGCCTTATTGCTCGTCGTTTGGGGGGTACTTCTCTATACCCAATACCACGGTGCTACTTTATAAATATTTTTGAATTTTGCATGTACTAAATAGAAGGAGAAAAGTGTAACAGAACTAGGAAAATGATTTTAATAATTAAAAAGAAAAAAAATTGGAAAGGAGAAAATTGAAAGAAAAGGTGCCTATATTAAAGAAAGCCAAATGTAAAAGAAATCCTGCAGATACCGGTTGTTATGGCATCTAGCAGAATCAGCCCACCCTACCATGATCATAATGATATAAAATCCAAACGAAATATTAAATTTATGATCCCACATTTTAACCCTACAACAGCCTAATACCTCAGATAATAATCAAACAGATTTAGTTAAAATTTAGCACAAATTCATATTGATTTTATTAACAAGAAAAAATTCATTTTACGGTATATTTGAAATTAAATATGATTTTAAAGATAATTATAAAATCGTATGCATTTAGACTTAAAATTAATTTCATTTAAATTAATTAAGAATTAAGCGGAAAAAAAATATAAAAAAATCAATTTAATTATTCATTAATTTTTATATTAACTAGATTTAAAAAAAAATTATAAAAAGAAAGATGTAGGGAATAACAAAATTAAATTTCAAAGTTCAAAACATTTTGAAACAAATTAAAATATTCCAATTTGTAATTAAATTGTTGGGACATAATTTTATTTCAAAAAAAAAAATAAAAATATAGTTTGGTGAAATTAATTAATGAAAAATATGTTATTTAATTAATTTAATTTAATTGAACTTAAATTAAATTTTCATTTAAATTATTTGTTTAAAAAAAAATAAAATGCAAAATTGGACTGAACGGAATTTGACAATTTTTAATTTAATATTTAAGACATAGCCGAATAAATTTAATAATAAAAAAAAAATATTTAAATTAAAATTAATTAAAAAGATATTTATTTAATTTCAAAATTGATTATAAATTAAGTTTTAATTTGAGATTCATTATTCGAAAAAAAAATTGATAAATTTGAAAGGCTAAATTTGAAATTTAGTTTGGTTAGTTGGTCATGCTAAGCCAAAATTATTTCTAAAGATCAATAAACTCAAAAAAAAAATGTACAAAAATTCAAAACTAGGTCAAATTAAATTTAAAGCAAAATGGAAAAAAATATAAAGAAAATAAGAGAAAAAAACTTACATTTAGACTGCGCTCACTCCTAGGAAAGTACTTTCGTAGTCGCTGTTGCTGATGTCATAAAGGCTGGGATTAAGAGAAATGTTAAGCTTTCTCTCAATGTAAGAGAGAGATTATTAATGAAGGTTTAGCAACATTTGCTGCTCACTATGTAAAGTAATTTGATTTAACACTGATTTGAACTTTTGAAAGTACTTTTGAGTTATAATATTTCTAATTTAACATTTTAGTATTTTCACATTCAAACTATTTAACATAACCAAATTTCATGTACATTTAAAGCTTTACTTTAACATTAAAAGTTGTAGGAGGATTTCTATGTTAATTAACAGAACCGATCAATCGTGTAATATTTTTTTTTTGTAATAATGCTTGTATGTAAAGTTGCTTGTATTTAGCGAATATGTGTACGAATGTGTGTTTTATGTTAATATGCGTTAAAACGTACTCTCATGAAATTTGCTTCTGTTAAACCAGCTTACAAAATTAAAAAAAACGAAAAAATTACATTAAAAGAAACTAAATAATTTTTAAACAACTTTTAAAGAAATACTTAAACACTGTGCAACATTTTGCTTCTAAATTTTTTTAAATATTGTTTTTTTTTTTTAAATTAAATTTAAACTTTGTAATATTATTTTTCACTAATAATTGACTTTAAAAACAAAAAAAAAAGTTATAAAATTTTAATAACTTTTGACTAATTTCAACGTGTGAGTGTTGTTTTAACTTAATTTTTGATTTTAGAAAATTTTAAACAGTTCTTATTTTGTTTCTTGGTGTCTTTGCATGTTTCATATTACTTTAGTTTTTAGGTATTAAATTTTTTCCTTTTTTTCTGTTTTTTTTTTTTTTTTTTAGCAAATTTTAAAATAGTTTTTAAGCAGAAATTTTACTTTTACATTCACTCAAACGTTTTTGTTCATAATTCTTAAATTGAATTTTTGCCCATTATAGGTCTTTTCACACAGTTCTTTTTTTATGAAAATTTTGAGGCTTTGGCTGTTTTTTTTTTTCACACACAATTTCCAGGAATTTCTTTATCCAAAATTTACCAGGATTTTTTTTTTATATGAAATTTTGAGGAATTACACTACACACTTTTATATTATTTAATTATATATTTTTCCGGCGGTACTTTTGTAGATGATGACGTCGACTAAATCGAATTGATGTTGTGAAACACTAACTAACCACTAGATTGGCAAATTTCTCACAGGCAAAGAGAATCAAAGAAATCCAAGCTTTCGTTTGCCTACGCTATAGCCAGGATTGTTGTTAGTACAATCCCTTGTTGAATTATTTATAATTAAGCACTAGGTGCCAAATCTATTATAAAAAAGAGATTTGTCAGAATTTATATAAAAGAAATAATGTAATTATTAAATTTTACCGTTTGAGATGGCACCAAAGGGAAAAAAAAATCTAATAAAATATTCCAACAGGTGTAAAAGTCCCAAAATCGAAAATAAGTATATCGAGTCACAGTAAACTAGCTGTAGAAAAGTGGGTCTTTTAGCAATTTGGTTGAAAATTCTAATTTGGTGGCTTGAGATTACCTGTAAAATTTTCCAACCAACGCCAACACGATCGCAGATAAAATCGCCAAGAGTTACCTTAGCATAGGTACTTTTTATTTGACTGCACTTTGGACAAATTTTTTATGGCTGCGAATTACCAGCAATGAGGCTGTATAAAAAAAAAATAATAACAAAAAGAACAAAAGAACAAAAGTTCTTTAAGTAAAAGGCCGACAAAAAAAAAAAAATAACTCGTATGAAATTAATCATTCAAAAAAAAAATTAAATACTCACGAAATTTTAGTAATCGCAGGAAATTAGGGTGTAAAATTTATTGTAATAATTTACGCAAAAGCGGAAATTAAATTTAATTTTTATATAAAAAAAATTAACACAATTTAATTTTTTTAAATAAAGTAAACTTTATAAAAAACTTTGAATTTAAATAAAAAAAAAAAATACTTTAATGACGAACCTTCTCTATGGACTGCTGGATAATAAAATGGCTGAAAAATCTAGCATTAGGCCAAACGATAGCTCGGTTTCACCATAATGACTCGGCAAATTAGATTAGCTAACGTTTTTATTCCAATTCTTGGTAAAAAGACAAACTTACAACTATGAGATAAATGTCAGCAAACAATAAATAGACAAAAGTTTAAAAATTGCTATTCACCCATAGATGGCGTTGTTTTGAACTCGTCGAAAAGTATAGCCAACTATTTGTCCTTTAAGTTAATAAAAAAAAATAAAAATCGAATGAAAAATAGAAAAAAAACAGAAATATGAGAAATATATTGCAAGCGCCACTACAAATCCCCCCCCGCCAAAATCAGACTTTGGGGTTGAAAATCAACACCAAAGCTGATCACGGTTGCAAAGGAGAATATGCGGAAAAAAAATTATTGACGTATGTCCTTGGCATGGTAAGTTCCTAAAAGTGTACCCTTCAAGTCCTCAAGCTCGTAATAACTGTTGCCCAATTTACGACGTATGCGCGCCTTAACAAAAGTAGGGGCTAACTTAGCGTTGTAACCTTGCTCAAAGTTACTTTGTTTAAAGTTCCTACGGAAAACCTCTTGGCCTTCATCATAGGTCACCTCTCTGGAACGAAGATTATAGGCACGCTCGTTTCTTTCGAACTGTTTCTGGACAAGTGCTGAAGCCTTTTTAGCCATGATCTGCATGGAGTCGTTACGATCAAATTGTACTGAACGATCGTCAAGCATTTCAAGCTGACGCAAAAGAGTATATGTAGAACCGTTGGTCACCATATGTTGACCAAACGCCAAATAATACGGCGATGTGCCTGTAGCTGAGTGAACCGATGATCTGAGGGCACAACAAATGCTGCTCAGAAGCCCGTCCCAATTTTTTGATCAGGTTTAACATACGATTTAATTGCCGACAGAACAGATCTATTCACCCGCTCTGAAGCATTTGCTTGCGGCGCGTGAACAGCCGTATAAACATGTTTCACACCGTAACGCGAAAGAAATTGGTTAAACTGGTTCGACCGAAACTGTGACCCATTATCAGAAACCACGATTTCTGGAACTCCAAATGCATGGAACAACTCTTCTTCCATAAATTTTACAACGGGGTCAGCAGTCATTTTTTTAACCGGTTTTAAAAACGGATATTTAGAGAAATGATCTAGGACGATAAATATACCTATGTGACCAGAACGCGAACGTGGATATGGACCGAGAAAATCAATATATAATTTCTGAAAGAATCTTTGTGTTTCCGTTATTTTACCCATTGGAGGTCTAAGCACATGATTAGGAGGTTTAGTCATTTTACAGACTTCGCAATTGTTAATATAGTTTTTCACGTCAACAACTAAGTTCGGCCAAAAATAAAACCGACGAATCTTTTCAACCGTTTTATTTATCCCGCTATGAGACGAAAGAGGGTTGTAGTGTGCGCGTTTTAAAATTTCGGGGACCATCGCTTTTGGAATCCATAATTTCCAGGCCAAATCGTCTTGTAGTTTTTCTCCTGTAGCATGCTCTGTCCGTCTATACAGGTAACCGTCTACAAGTCTCAAGTCCGGCATTTTGTCAATAGTTTTGCCAACCCTGACTAAAAGTTCTTTATGTTCGTCAGATTGAAAATGTGTAGAATTTAAGTCTACGAAAACCCCAGAGTCACTATCAAAATCTGCAAAACTATCAATTTCTATCGCGGACAAGTCCTCAGCGTTGGCCCTAGATAAAGTATCCGGAACTATATTCAAACTGCCACGCCTATGCTGAATGTTAAATTTGTAACCTTGCAGTTTTAAAGCCCATCGAGCAAGCCTACTACTCAGATCCGTCTGAGACATGAGCCACTTCAATGACGCATGGTCAGTGATGACAGTGAACTCATGTCCTTCGACATAGGCTCTGAACTTTTTAATGCTAAGCAAAGCTGCCAAGCATTCTTGTTCGGTCACTGAATAGTTACGTTGGGCTTGGTTGAGCTTCTTGGACATAAATGCCACAGGAACCTCTTCACCCTCCGCATTCTTCTGGACCAGCACACTTCCTATACCTGTTTTACTAGCATCGCAGTGTATGAAGAACGGCTGCGAGAAATCGGGGCTATGTAAAACGGGCGCTGTGCTCAAATGGGTCTTTAAAACCTCAAAAGCTTTTTGAGCTTCATCGGTCCATACAAAATGTTTTCTTCCTTTTAACAAGTCAGTCAAAGGCGTGCTAATAGACGCGTAGTTCCTGATAAATTTCCGGTACCAACATGTCATACCTAAAAATCTACGGATTTGTTTTACGGATCGCGGAACAGGAAAGTCGGTAATAGCGGACACTTTTTCCGGATCCGTTTGAATAACCCCATTACCCACCAAATGGCCTAAATATTTCACTTCTGGGACGCAAAAATGGCTTTTCTCTACGTTAATTGTCAAACCTGAATCTTTAATTTTCTGCGCAACTATCCTTAGAACTTCAAGATGCCTTTCGAAGGTATCCGATATGATCAGAAGATCGTCGAGATAAACGAACACTTCCGTTCTGAGAGCCGGTGGTATGACCTTGTCCATAAGGCGAGACATGGTCTGAGGGGCATTACAAAGCCCGAAGGGCATTACCTTGTAATGGTATAACGGTCTCCCAGGAACGGTAAATGCAGTTTTATCACGAGATCCCAAATCTAACGGAATCTGCCAAAACGCATCTTTAAGGTCTAAGGATGTTATAAATTCGGCTTTGGGAAGTCTACTCAAAATCCCATCGATTTGGGGTAAAGGGTAGGCGTCGCCAACCGTTACCGAATTTACTTTTCGACTGTCCAGGCACAGTCTATTCTTTCCTGGTTTTCTATGCAATACTACAGGAGAAGACCACGCACTATTGGACTCCTCTATAACTCCAAGGGCTATCATCCGATCAAGTTCTTCGTAGATTAATTTTTCGATGGCGGGTGAAACAGGGTAATGTCTCTGTTTTATGGGTTTCGCGTCCCCTGTATCAATAACGTGACACAACACGTTAGTTCTACCCAAACCCTCTTTAGCAAACGACGGAAACATGTTTACGACCTGATTTAAACGCTGTTTTTGAATCACTGATAACGGTATTTGGTTTGTCAACTCACAAATTACTGACGATTTATTAAGTGAGCTAATTCGAGTGATACCCGGTGGAAACAAATCGAATAATTCCCAAAAATCACAACCCAGATATAAATCTTGGGTTAAACCGGGAATAATAAAAATCGTAATGGGTTTTTCAATACCCTTAAAAATTATTAAAGTTTCAACGAAACCGACGATTTTCTGGCTATTTCCGTCAGCTACTTTAACAGCGGAATTAATTTTACGATATCGTGAACCAGATTTCAAATAATTTTCAGCTAACTTGGCACCTATGCAACTTATAGATGCGCCTGTGTCCATCAAACCTAAAATTTTCTCTCCAAAGAGGTTAACCTCAGCATACGGGCCGTATATCACAAGGTCTACACATAATGGAACTCATAATCCGCTGTTTATAGACCCTGACCTTTTGCCAAAATGCACGCATACGCTGAGATGAACGGGTAGTTTTATGAGCTTCGCCAAAAATTCTATCGCGGGCCTCCTCATATTCCTTGAGACGCACGTGAAAGGGTTTAAAATATTGTAAATTTGAATTAGAAGATATAGTAGAAGAAATATTGTCACATCCGGTAGAATTAATGTCATGGCTGGTAGTTTTGTCGTCACTTCTGGTTGTATTATTTAAAATTTTAATCACATTTCCGGTTCCGTCTGCTTCTGCTGCCGGTTTGCACTCCGGTGTGCAATCGCGTTGCCGTTTTTTAAATTGCACTTACTACAATTGGGTTTGTAAGTGTCAGGAGCACCACATCCATAGCAGAAAACAGTACGGTCCGATAAACAATCCTGATATCTATGCCCTGGCTTTCGACAATTCCAGCAATCAAAATTAATTGCAGAAATTTCACCTCCCTCTAAATCTGTTAAATCCTTAACATCCTCATCAAGAACTTGATCAATTTCGGCGACACGCCTATTTACAGGTGAGGGCCTAGATAATTGCATGCCGTGTTTTCGGCGTATATCTTGCATAAAGAATTCACGACGCCTACACAAATCACGCAAATCCTCCACAGAACCTATATGAATATTCAAAAGGTCATGCTGAATATCGGGAAGGAGATTCCTACGCAATATCTCAACCAAAGTCCTCTCACCTAGCGGTTCTATCAAGCGATCAGTCAGTGCCACTACTGACTCATAAAAATTGTCAAAGGTCTCGTTCGTTTTCTGTTTCCGGTCTCGTATCAATTCCTGTAAGTCAACGTCAGTCCTCGAGTCCTTGTACTGCTTTCGCAAAGCAACGCACAATTCACGCCAAGTGATTGTAACTACGGACTGGTGGTACCGCCAAAACCAATCATTGGCTTTACCATCAAAAAGCAAAGCGGCATGATTACATAATAAATTAAAATCACCCTGTAAAGTCTGGGCAGTTAGAGCCTCTACTCTATAAATGAAATTTTCTACGGACAAACTACTCGGACCCCCATTAAACTTTATTTTCCAATTGGAGATAATTTGTAAAACTTTGTCCGGTCGGGTGTTCATACTTGACGAAGTACCAGCATGTGAAGCCGAAGTGTTCAAATTATGGTTTGGATGGCCACCAGAGTTTACATTGGATCCGCTAGGATCAAGCCCCAAAAATTCCCTAAACGTCCTCTGCTCAATAACATTAAGGGTCGGCATATGGTGAGGTGGTGTACGTTGCACCTGTGAAGGTGGAGTACGTTGCACTGCTGGTTGTGGATGAGAAACAGGAGGAGCTGACGTAGAAAGTCTAGCCTGAATATTTGAATCCACAATTGTGGCAATTTGACTACCCAAAGTTGAGAGCAATTCAGCTTTTTGGGCGGAAAACATAGACGCTATCATATCCCTGAGAAAATCAATTTGTAAAGAAGTTTGTGCTGCAGGCTGCGCAATCGGTTGTACCACATGAGATTCACTTAACGGAATATCCATTGCAGCATTATCAACTGAAGCGTTTAAAGAATTATTTGACTGTTCACTCGCTGTTAATGTTTGGGCCCTGGTACTTTTCTGAGCACCTTCGCTAACAATCCGAACGTTACAAACGGGACAGTAAGGCCTTAGTTTAATAGTTTTTGCCAAACAGTCTTTGTGAAAATTGTGTGAGCATATTGTTGTAACAAGCAAGGTTTTCGAAGTTATTGCAGATTTGCAGCCATCGCAAATCAGCTGTTTAGCACCCGAAGGTGTACCAGTAGGCTTATCAGTACTCATGTTCAACAAATCTCAAAAAAAAAAGTATTTAAACAAAAAAAAATAAAAAAAAAAAAATCAACGCAAAGAGTATGAATTAAAAATTAAATTTTCTTTTAGATAGACCAAAAATCTTAGCAAGGGAGAAAAAAACTATTAAATAGAAGACTCTTTTCAAAACAAATTTCTGAAGGGTTAAAATCAATGCAGAAGTGCTGAAAAATTAAAAACTTTCAATAAAGTAAATAAAAAATGTAATGACCAAATGAAAAAAACAAGTAGAAAAATACTATCAAGAAGATAATTAAATTAATAATTAAAATAACAATAAAAATATGAAAAATTAAACCAAAATCTAGGAAATAATAAAAAAACTATTGTATTAAAATTTAGCAACGGAAAAAAAATCAATTGAACCAGGTATCAAGGACAAGAAAATAATGAAATAATAAAAAAAAACAAAATATTGAGAGAGGAAATTTTATAAAAACAAATATTTGAATAAATATTTTCTTTCAAATTTAATCTGTTACTCAAAAACCCAGAAAATGACTATTAACAAAATTACAGGTGAGTTCTATATGAGTTAACTCCCAAATAAAAATTTCGAATAAAATCAAAGAGTGTGTTATTAAAATACTAATTTTATTGCAAGATATTTATTTCAATAAAATTTTAAAGAATATTCTCGACGGAAAAAAAAATAAAAATGCATAAAGGTCTAAACCCTATTAAACAAATTAAATGTATGGGTAACCGGAAACGGCGATATCAATAAAACTAACAAAAAAAAATCAATGTTAATGATGAAGTGTGTATGTATCGTAGAACAAAATGCTGATGAATATGAAAATGTGTGTGTTCTGTAATAATAATATAAAAATGTTATGCTGAGATTTCTTTACTCTAGCAACATAAATGAAAAGCAATTCACCGGTGCGTATGAGTTATATCAACATACGAAAATGAAGAAAAATTTTGTTTAATGCGAAAGGCTACTGTTTTCTGAATCGAGAAAACAATGCATGAAGTTAAAAAAAGTTAAAAAACGTTAAAAAAATTATTTGACTCAAAATGTATCTAACAACAAAAAAATATGTATTTTGAAAATGTATCTTTGTATTGTAGATTCAAAATTGAATCTTTACTATAGTTTTGGTTTAAAGGTTCTATACACTCAAAAAAAAATAATGTTGCTGAAAAGAAATTTTATATGGAGTTGTGCAAAATATTTAAAACAAATTATCATGCAAAAACAAATGAAAAAAAAAAAACAAATGAAGGAAATTAAAAACAAATTTAAAAACTAAAAATATTTTCTTTAAGATTTTTATCAAAATTTTAATTAAAAAAAATAATAATAAAAATGTTATTTCTTCAATAAAAAATTATATTCGTATTTCTCTGTTTGATTTCATTATCTGAAGGTATGGCTTGTTGTAGTAAATGAAACTTAAACAAATCACTCTAAATTATATTGGCGGAAATAATAGATTAGAAAAGCGGAAATAAAAAGAGATAGAAAAGATGCTTACGACATTGGATAAAACTATCTTTAAGTTTTATAATTCCTGTCGTAAAGAAGGGTAAACTTATCAAACGATCTAAAACTGCGGTCAGATTTAGCTTAATAATCCAAATGCTGCATTCCAGTCAGATTTAAGAAAAATTTGTATAAGTTTACTGATGAGTGTAAGAGGGAATACTATTTTAATTGGGGTAGTAAATGAAAATTCTTTTTAAAAGATGGATCAGAAACTCAATTCCAACAAATCGTAATAGTATTCAAAAGAAAATTGTAGTAAAGTAAAATATTGAAATCTAAACAAAAGAAAAAAAATAAAAAAAAAGTTAAAGTAAAAAAAAAATTTTTAGAAGGATCCGAACAATATTTTGAAACACAAAAGAAAATGAATCAAGGTGGAAATTTAACCAAGTTTTTCACTGTTCGGGCCCCACGTTGGGCGCCAAATTTCTATTGTAGCATGCAACGTATAGTTTAAATTATGCGAAAAATGGTTGATCTTAATTTGGGCATGATTTTCGAGAAGGTACATGCTTTTTCACCGGCCTTATTGCTCGTCGTTTGGGGGGGTTCAATACTTCTCTATACCCAATACCACGGTGCTACTTTATAAATATTTTTGAATTTTGCATGTACTAAATAGAAGGAGAAAAGTGTAACAGAACTAGGAAAATGATTTTAATAATTAAAAAGAAAAAAAAATTGGAAAGGAGAAAATTGAAAGAAAAGGTGCCTATATTAAAGAAAGCCAAATGTAAAAGAAATCCTGCAGATACCGGTTGTTATGGCATCTAGCAGAATCAGCCCACCCTACCATGATCATAATGATATAAAATCCAAACGAAATATTAAATTTATGATCCCACATTTTAACCCTACAACAGCCTAATACCTCAGATAATAATCAAACAGATTTAGTTAAAATTTAGCACAAATTCATATTGATTTTATTAACAAGAAAAAATTCATTTTACGGTATATTTGAAATTAAATATGATTTTAAATTATATGCATTTAGACTTAAAATTAATTTCATTTAAATTAATTAAGAATTAAGCGGAAAAAAAAATATAAAAAAATCAATTTAATTATTCATTAATTTTTATATTAACTAGATTTAAAAAAAAAATTATAAAAAGAAAGATGTAGGGAATAACAAAATTAAATTTCAAAGTTCAAAGTTCAAAACATTTTGAAACAAATTAAAATATTCCAATTTGTAATTAAATTGTTGGGACATAATTTTATTTCAAAAAAAAAAAAATAAAAATATAGTTTGGTGAAATTAATTAATGAAAAATATGTTATTTAATTAATTTAATTTAATTGAACTTAAATTAAATTTTCATTTAAATTATTTGTTTAAAAAAAAATAAAATGCAAAATTGGACTGAACGGAATTTGACAATTTTTAATTTAATATTTGAGACATAGCCGAATAAATTTAATAATAAAAAAAAATATTTAAATTAAAATTAATTAAAAAGATATTTATTTAATTTCAAAATTGATTATAAATTAAGTTTTAATTTGAGATTCATTATTCGAAAAAAAAATTGATAAATTTGAAAGGCTAAATTTGAAATTTAGTTTGGTTAGTTGGTCATGCTAAGCCAAAATTATTTCTAAAGATCAATAAACTCAAAAAAAAATGTACAAAAATTCAAAACTAGGTCAAATTAAATTTAAAGCAAAATGGAAAAAAATATAAAGAAAATAAGAGAAAAAAACTTACATTTAGACTGCGCTCACTCCTAGGAAAGTACTTTCGTAGTCGCTGTTGCTGATGTCATAAAGGCTGGGATTAAGAGAAATGTTAAGCTTTCTCTCAATGTAAGAGAGAGATTATTAATGAAGGTTTAGCAACATTTGCTGCTCACTATGTAAAGTAATTTGATTTAACACTGATTTGAACTTTTGAAACACGTTTAACAGAGTTATAATATTTCTAATTTAACATTTTAGTATTTTCACATTCAAACTATTTAACATAACCAAATTTCATGTACATTTAAAGCTTTACTTTAACATTAAAAGTTGTAGGAGGATTTCTATGTTAATTAACAGAACCGATCAATCGTGTAATATTTTTTTTTTGTAATAATGCTTGTATGTAAAGTTGCTTGTATTTAGCGAATATGTGTACGAATGTGTGTTTTATGTTAATATGCGTTTAAAACGTACTCTCATGAAATTTGCTTCTGTTAAACCAGCTTACAAAATTAAAAAAAACGAAAAATTACATTAAAAGAAACTAAATAATTTTTAAACAACTTTTAAAGAAATATTTAAACACTGTGCAACATTTTGCTTCTAAATTTTTTTAAATATTGTTTTTTTTTTTTTTTAAATTAAATTTAAACTTTGTAATATTATTTTTCACTAATAATTGACTTTAAAAACAAAAAAAAAAGTTATAAAATTTTAATAACTTTTGACTAATTTCAACGTGTGAGTGTTGTTTTAACTTAATTTTTGATTTTAGAAAATTTTAAACAGTTCTTATTTTGTTTCTTGGTGTCTTTGCATGTTTCATATTACTTTAGTTTTTAGGTATTAAATTTTTTCCTTTTTTTCTGTTTTTTTTTTTTTTTTAGCAAATTTTAAAATAGTTTTTAAGCAGAAATTTTACTTTTACATTCACTCAAACGTTTTTGTTCATAATTCTTAAATTGAATTTTTGCCCATTATAGGTCTTTTCACACAGTTCTTTTTTTATGAAAATTTTGAGGCTTTGGCTGTTTTTTTTTTTTCACACACAATTTCCAGGAATTTCTTTATCCAAAATTTACCAGGATTTTTTTTTTTATATGAAATTTTGAGGAATTACACTACACACTTTTATATTATTTAATTATATATTTTTCCGGCGGTACTTTTGTAGATGATGACGTCGACTAAATCGAATTGATGTTGTGAAACACTAACTAACCACTAGATTGGCAAATTTCTCACAGGCAAAGAGAATCAAAGAAATCCAAGCTTTCGTTTGCCTACGCTATAGCCAGGATTGTTGTTAGTACAATCCCTTGTTGAATTATTTATAATTAAGCACTAGGTGCCAAATCTATTATAAAAAAGAGATTTGTCAGAATTTATATAAAAGAAATAATGTAATTATTAAATTTTACCGTTTGAGATGGCACCAAAGGGAAAAAAAAATCTAATAAAATATTCCAACAGGTGTAAAAGTCCCAAAATCGAAAATAAGTATATCGAGTCACAGTAAACTAGCTGTAGAAAAGTGGGTCTTTTAGCAATTTGGTTGAAAATTCTAATTTGGTGGCTTGAGATTACCTGTAAAATTTTCCAACCAACGCCAACACGATCGCAGATAAAATCGCCAAGAGTTACCTTAGCATAGGTACTTTTTTATTTGACTGCACTTTGGACAAATTTTTTATGGCTGCGAATTACCAGCAATGAGGCTGTATAAAAAAAAATAATAACAAAAAGAACAAAAGAACAAAAGTTCTTTTAAGTAAAAGGCCGACAAAAAAAAAAAAAATAACTCGTATGAAATTAATCATTCAAAAAAAAAATTAAATACTCACGAAATTTTAGTAATCGCAGGAAATTAGGGTGTAAAATTTATTGTAATAATTTACGCAAAAGCGGAAATTAAATTTAATTTTTATATAAAAAAATTAACACAATTTAATTTTTTTTAAATAAAGTAAACTTTATAAAAAACTTTGAATTTAAATAAAAAAAAAAAATACTTTAATGACGAACCTTCTCTATGGACTGCTGGATAATAAAATGGCTGAAAAATCTAGCATTAGGCCAAACGATAGCTCGGTTTCACCATAATGACTCGGCAAATTAGATTAGCTAACGTTTTTATTCCAATTCTTGGTAAAAAGACAAACTTACAACTATGAGATAAATGTCAGCAAACAATAAATAGACAAAAGTTTAAAAATTGCTATTCACCCATAGATGGCGTTGTTTTGAACTCGTCGAAAAGTATAGCCAACTATTTGTCCTTTAAGTTAATAAAAAAAAAATAAAAATCGAATGAAAAATAGAAAAAAAACAGAAATATGAGAAATATATTGCAAGCGCCACTACACTATGGAACATTTTCGCACCACGTTTACTCTAAATGATAATATGCATCCACAGGGACATCATGCAGTGCGTACAGAAGAAGTCATTGCTTCTGTAGGGCGAGGCGTAGAGGAAGACCCCAATCAGTCTCTCCGCCATCGTGCACAGGAACTGGATATGTTTCCATCCACTTTATGGGCGATTTTGCGGAAAGATCTTGGTTTGCGTGCTTACGAAATCCAACTCGTGCAGCAATTGACGCCACCGATCACTTAGCAAGGCGTAAATTCGGTGAAGGGGCTCAAATAAAGATTGCCGTGGATTCCGATTTTCATAAGCGAATTTTGTTTAGCGGTGAGGCTCACTTTTATTTAAATTGACACTTCAATAATCAAAACTGCCGTATTTGAAGTAATTATAATCCTCAAGTGTATGTTGAGACACCGTTACATCCAGAAAGACTGACTGTTTGGTGTCATGTATGAGCTGGTGGAATCATTGATCCGTACTTCTTTAAAAACGATAGTGGTTACAGTCAACGGTGACCGCTATAGAGCCATGACTATTGACTTTTTCATTCATCAATTAAACAACCATGATGTGTAGGAGCTCCGGTTTCAACAAGACGTCGCAACATGTCACACAGCTCGTGCCGCAATTGATTTATTGAAGAAAATGTTTGGTAACCGCATAGTTTCTCGTTTCGGACCCTTTAATTGGCTTCCAAGGTGGTGCGATTTAAAGCCGCTGGACTATTTTCTGTGGGGATATGTGATGTCGTTAGTCTACGCTGATAAGCCCGGTACGATTGACCACTTGAAGGACAACATTCGCTGCGTTATTGGCAATATTCGGTCACAAATGTTGGAAAAAGTCAACGAAAATTGCACCTCCATTTCGATTACGTCCGAGCCAGCCATAGCGGTCATATGCCGGAAGTCATACTTAAATTATAATGCCAGAAGATTATCTTTCTAATAAAGTAAATTTTATGTCAATTTAAAAAATTCATCTTTGCTTTATTCCATTTCAAAGTTCTTGACGTCTATAAAAAACACCCTTTATTACCTAGTTTTCACTGGGTATAAGCAAAACCTTGATCAAAGTATTAGAATAGCCCTAGTTTATGTGAATTCAAGGCAAGGTATGCATACGATACACATACATGTACAACTTTACACATGCATAGGAAAAACATGTACTGAATAGAAAAAAACGTACTTATTACCATGTTTTTGGCTACAACTCCGATGCTAATGGAAATACCACATTGAATTTTAGACAAATGTAGCGGAGAGGGTTCAATAAAAAGCATACATTTTTTAAGAAATAAAAATAATGTGCATTTCGAGATATGTGCATTTAAACCCAATACCCTAAAAAATGACCTGTGACCCTTCCATTATATAATTGGTATGGATATAATTTAAAAGAGTATATTTTAACCTTAAAAATAAAGCCAACACGAATTTTGTATCTTATATAATTTATAAGTTATATTCCATTTTATAGCTCTATTTCAGTAATTTTTTAACTTTTTTTTTCGCAGCATTTATGACGTCATATTTCGGAAACCGAAAGGGTCCGGAATATAAAATAATGTTTTGTTGATTTCTTGTCTAGTATGCCAGTTCCATATTTTTGATTGAGTTGACATGTTTTCACTCCATAGGTAAAAAATTGGATTGTAATGATGGAGTTAGATACCTTAATTATATAAAATATAGCAAGGTTAACTCAAAACAGACCAATCTAATTTAAATCTTCAAATATGTCAAAAAAAAACAATTCTAAAAATATGGACTCACAAAAGTGATCAAAAATTAAATTTTTTAAATTTTTAATTCAGATTTTTAAAGTCTTTCTTCAAAATATGTTCATACCAGTTTGTACACATAACAATTTTTGTTCATATGAAAAAAGTTAAGTTTTTTTATATTAACTAGGTAGAAATTCTCAACCGTGCCAAAAAAAAAAAAAAAAAAAAAACAGTACTGGCAAGCCACTGATTATTTTGTAAAACCAATGTTTGAAAAATTACCAAAGGTAAAATTAATATCAAAACTCGGAAAACACTATTTGGTTTGCAAAGCATATGTTTTGCCAGTACCATCCGCAAAATCCATTGCCAATATTGTTTTCACCAATATTACAACCAATTGGAAGCATTTTTTTTAATACTTTTTAATATTTAATTTTTTTTAATATTTCTTAATACTAATACCATAATTTTTATGTGTGTTTTATAATACATATTTCTTAAAATTAATTTACCTTAAGCTATTGTAACGACACGTTTTCCGCTTTATGCTGGGGCAAACTCAGCGTGCCCAGGGTTCGTTACAAACTATTTATATTCGATGAGAGAGAGAATAAAATACTTTATTTTTCGTTAAACGTTATAATAAATATATTTATTGAGCATTTAATTCTGTATTTACAACGATTTTCTTAACACGATAGACAAATTTCACACGGAACACACTCTTTAGCCAGTAAAACGGTCCTTGGTCTAGCCACGAAGGAGAAGTACGTGATTTCGGGCTTGCTTTAACCGGTAAAGGAAGGTGAATTGTCCTTAACCTCCCCGCGTGATAAAAAAAAATAATTTACGTCGTACTTAGGTCGCTCTATTTGAATAATGCGGTTAAGAACAACTAGACTTTCACTATTTGGTAACACGTCTTCTCAGTATAGTGACAATATTCCAATTTAAAATCGGGTAAATTATTCGGAACAGAAAGAATATTTCAAACTCGGGTTCGGTTGGGAGAGGATTGTGTAAGAGCAGAAAGAATATTTCAAACTCAGGTTCGGTTGGGAGAGGATTTTGTAAGAGGAGAAAGAATATTTTAAACTCGGGTTCGGTCGGGACAGGATTTTGTAAGAGCAGAAAGAATATTTCAAACTCGGGTTCGGTTCGGAGAGGATTTTGTAAGAGAAGAAAGAATATTTCAAACTCGGGTTCGGTCGGGAGAGAATTTTGTAAGAGCAGAAAGAATATTTCAAACTCGGGTTCGGTTAGGAGAGGATTGTGTATTAGCAGAAAGAATATTTCAAACTCAGGTTCGGTTGGGAGAGGATTTTGTAAGAGCAGAAAGATTATTTCAAACTCGGGTTCGGTCGGGACAGGATTTTGTAAGAGCAGAAAGAATATTTCAAACTCGGGTTCGGTTGGGAGAGGATTTTGTAAGAGCAGAAAGAATATTTCAAACTCGGGTTCGGTCGGGAGATTATTTTGTAAGAGCAGAAAGAATATTTCAAACTCGGGTGCGGTCGAGATAGTAATTTTGTCGGAGCAGAAAGAATATTTCAAACTCCCGAAATGTAATTAGAGAAACAGAAAGAATATTTCAAACTTCGTAACCACTTTCGTCACCACTGAGAAGATATATTTAAGTGAAGAAAGAATATTTCAATCACTTAAATAGGTCTTACCTCTTGGCCGTCCACTGGCTAACTCCCCAATATCAAACAACAGCCAGCCTTTTATACTGTTGATCGACCACACACAGACACACTAACACATAAACATTACACAGTTGCAAGTATTTCACAGTAGTAAAATTTAGTAAGTTACCATTTAAAAAGTGCTTTTGTTTAGTAGTTAAACTAATAGTATTACTACTATCCGGTAGATGGCGTTGTAGTCTAGTATAACTTATTTTACATTGAAAGAAATTAGAGTGTATGGTTGATAAAATTTGTGAAAAGTATTAATTCAAAATATATTACAAATTTCATTTCATATCATTTTTTTTTTTCTTAGTGGTTTAGAGATTCGTATAGCCAAATAATAAAATACATAATAATAAATAAAAATAAATAAAAGGAACATTAATTCAAAGTTTTTTT
This sequence comes from Delia radicum, assembly GCA_021234595.1. Lineage (NCBI taxonomy): Eukaryota > Metazoa > Arthropoda > Insecta > Diptera > Anthomyiidae > Delia > Delia radicum. The sequence continues at coordinate 135,580,422 of CM037853.1, forward strand.
TTTTTTGTTTTGTTTGTTTTGTTTTGTTTTGTTTTTTTTCTATTTCTTTTTCTTTTTAACTACTATAATTAAAAAAAATATATATACTAATATATAGGATGAGCCCAAAAACGATTTACAAGACTTTTGGTCGTCTCACTATTTTAAGAGCACACAATTTTTTTAATTACCGACGTTATGCCTACGGTTTCAAGTTCGTTCAAACCAACGGTTTGAAACTGTTATCAATCGGGTAACAGGACAATAACTTCAATATTGTTATCCCACGGAATCTGATTGGTAATCCGTCAGTTTCGAGGCATCACAACGGACCTCAGAGTGTGTGTAAGTGTGCTGGTGTTCACGGAGCCGGCTACCACTCCGAACTAACCTAACCTATCCCACGTTCTGACAACGCATAACCGACAGTCGCCGACTATTCGCCAACACTGTGCCGATTGTATTTTTCTGCCTGGGGAGTTACACATATCACTTTGTGCTATATTCTAAACCAGCTTTTCCCAAAAACTTTTGCTTCAAGGACCCCTTGAGACACTTCCACTTTTTCACGGACCCCTAGAAGAATTATGTTTTTTTTTTCATATATCAAAAAACCCAAAAGTATCGAAACAAACCAAAATTGGATTTTAGTTCGAAAAATAAAAAACTTTAGAAAACCAAACTAAACCCGATTTAGATGTACTTCCAGGGACCAGACAAATTCTTTGGCTATAAAGAGGTTCGTATTTGCTGGAGTAAAATTTCTTTAAAATTTTTTATTTTCCACAAAATATTAAAAAATTTTATAATTTGAAATTATTTCATGTGATTTAATATAGAAGGTATGCGTTTGAAAAAACGTTATCATACGTTTTCCCTTATAACTTTCATCATAACCTTTCTTAAATTTTTTTTTTTGATCATAGTACCTTTTAAAAATATGTCAGTAAAGGTACTATGATCAAATCTAGAAATTGAATTTAAAATTTTTTACAGAATGAGTGATGAAAAAAAAGTTCGTTTGAAAATAATTAAATATTTTCAACAATATCATTCATGGACATGTTAAACATTAGCCAAATAGTTCAACGGTTTAATGGAGACTTGACCCTTAAGAGAGAAAATGTGGCTAAGAAAGAAAATGAGGAAGTCATGATAAAAATATTCCCTAAAAAGTTCCTGGTATGAGAAGCAATATGCAGTTGAGGAAAGAGGAGTCATTTGTAACAATATGAACAATAAAAATTTAGAATAGAAATTTATATAAAAGAATGTTTGCAAAAAAAAACTTCCATTTATAAGCCAACGCAATAAGTCCACATACTTCTGACCTGACTGGACATCCTGCCACTACTGCAAGAGAGCCCTTGAGTTGTATGAAGCAAATAACGTTGTGTTTGTACCAAGGGAAGGCAAATCCCCAAAAGTTCCCGGATCTGAGACTAGTTGAAAGATATTATGCTCTTGCTAAAAGATAAAAAGGGGTGTTCCGTGGCAAGAACGATTTTAAACAGAGATGGAAAACCTGTTCCGAGAAGGTTACAGAAAGTGCTTTAAAATCTGTAATGTCCCGAAATGGTGAATAAATGTCTAAAGGGAGAATAAAACTGATTTTTGATTGCTTGAAAACTAGAATATATTTTTTATTAATAAAAAAGGTTTTAAGTACCATACGTTTTGTGTTTAACTTTTTATTAATTTTTTTCTGTGTTAACGTTATATCGAACGCACACCTCATATACACTCTAATAAATTTTTGTTTAAATTTACACTATTTATAGTACGTAAGTTGTCACTTATTATAATGTCCGTAAAATTGTGTTTATGCAATTTTCAGTTATTTTAATTGAGGTTGTAAATTTGCTGTTTTTTGTATGATAAATTTTTAAGAGTGAACCTATATACCTATATATAAAATGTAACATAAAATAAGCATTTTTATATTAAGAAATTTAAAAGAACCATTGCGTTTTTAAAAATAATTTAATTTAAAAACAATTTGAACGAATTTAAATTTCAAATTTCGGTTGTGTGCTGGTCTGCGCTCTGCTCTTTTTTCACACTTAGTTAGTACTTCATTTATTTTTCCAACTTCCAGATCCAACTGTAATACCACTGTTTATAACACTCAATAATCACACTATCACATAAATGTGCACATTTTCTACTACCCGATATAGTTGCTCACTTATATTTCTGATATTGATTTGTAATTGCTTAGGTTAAATTAGATTTGTTTTTAACAAATTCCTGCATTAGTGAGGGAGAAGAAAAACATTAAAACATTGCAAATTTCATAAAATGTAAAGCTTAAGATTTCAGAATAGGCATGACTGAAAATATATCAACTACTCGATTACCTCCACCTTTTTTATTTCAACAAAACTTGGAAAAGAAGTTTTACATCATATAACTTTAACATCGCCCAGGTGTATGACTTAAATTCTCAGCGGATCCTGAAGCATTGCGTTTCAAAATATGAAAAATATTCGAACATTTTCCAAAAGCAGCCGTAAGCTACGAGAGTTAAGCAACGAGAGTCATTGATATCTCATTTTAAAGCACCCATAATCGTGATTTTACTGGTTTACAAAAATTATTCAATTCTTAATGGTACAAGGTGGCGCAAAAGTAATCCTCCTATCAGAAACTGCTACAAATTTTGCGATTGGCCCCTAATGTCAGTTCTGTTTTGACATTTGTGTAGTAAACACATGCGAAATACGCATTAATAAACAATGTTACGCTACACTGCTCCAGAACGCGGAATATTGGTGACTATTTATTTGACTATTATTTTTCATCAAAAATAATCATGAGTGATGAGGCCCATTTCCATCTTAGCGGGTACGTAAATAAGCAAAATTTACGCTTCTGGGGCACTGAAAATCCGCGTGTAACCCACGAAGAGCCATTACACTCGCTCAAAGTCACTGTATGGTGTGCTGTTTTCGCTGGAGGAGTCATCGGACCTTTTTTCTTCGAAGACGTCGCGGGCCAAACGGTTACTGTGAATGGTGAGCGCTACAGAGCAATGATCAACGAGTTCTTTTTGCCGCAACTTGATGAATTGGGATTGAAAAACATGTGGTTCCAACAGGACGGTGCAACGGCACACACTGCACGTGCCACAACCGATATGCTGAAGGATGCATTTCCCGGGCGCCTAATCTCCCGTTTTGGCGATTTGCACTGGCCAGCAAGATCGCCTGATTTGACCTCTCCAGACTTCTTTTTGTGGGGCTTTTTGAAGTCGCCTCAGACTCTTGCAGCTCTTAAAGACAATATCCGTCAAGAATGTGAGGACCTATCGCCGGAAGTTTTGGCCAAAGTGATGGAAAATCCCATAAAAAGGGCTCAAATGAAAATCAACTGTGGCGGCGGCCATTTACATGACATCATATTCTCGACTTGATGTAAAAAAAATTAAAATACCAAATAAAAATATTCCACAAGAAGAATCAAAGTTTTTCATTTTTTTTTAAATTACAGCCAAAAAACATCGGAAGGTTATTTTTGCGCCACCTTGTGGAATGCATTTGACCAAAAAAAACTGAATTTTTAGTTTCATGCAAAATAAAGTTTCGTGCCAAATAAAGTTTATAAATAAAGTTTTTTTGTAATTTGTATTTGTAATTGTAATCCAGTTATTAAGCAAAAAAAGTGAAAAATGGCTATTTTTGTGATTTTTTAAGGCACCGGATATACTTTTTTCGGGTAGGATTGTTCCGCATTTTTTTCTCCTATTCAATATCTACAACTTTGCTTCAGACACAAAAGAGATATTCCGTACGGTATACCGAGATATAACCGTGTTAAAATATATAAAAAGTGCTAAAAATCCGCCTTGAGCCAAAAAATTCGTATGGCCATTAAAGTATTACTGTAGCCATCTTGACAAAACGAATTATTGTAGAAAGTGCTTTTAAAATTCGGTGTTGCGCATTTAATTTTTATCAAATGTGTATCGTATTATATATCGTTGGAAAGGCTTTTGGAATACGCATAATAAAATTAAATGTATAGTATATAGTTTATATATATACTATATGTATATACAATAGTATATAGTTACATGTAAAAAAACAAAAACAATAGTAAAAACACAACATTTTCACAAAATTTTGTATTGGAGCATGTCTCAAAACTGCGATATTCGAAATTATTTTCACATAGCAGTAAAGTAGTTTCAAAAATATCCAGTTTTATATCCATTTTGCCCAGAGTTGCCACTCCCTGGCAAAATATAGTGCTTCGGGAAACTTCTTCTAAAATCCAAACTCTAACGAATATTGAAAAAAGCAAAAAATACATGTGCACTAAAACTTAATGGAGAGTAATATATGTGAGTTTGTACCTGAACCAACTATACCTACTAAAGGGTCCGCCAAATAACTTCTTTTTTTTTTGAACTCCTGAACCAATTGGACTTTGTATGGCGTCATACCAAGGTCTTTATGCAAAATTCGTCTCAGTGATGTCTCCGAAATGTTCAATTGATGTTGATGGCGCTTCACGCACACTTCCTGACACAGCAGCAACATTCTCGGGTGTACGCACTGTTTTTGGCTTTTCACGCTTTGTTTTATCGATGAGGATGCCAGTTTCTTTCACTTTTTTCACAAGATAACGAACATACGGACTGTAGGAGATTTTACCGGTAAAGTAAAAGTCGATTCTTTTTCAATTTCAAAAATAAGAATTCAAATTTTATTATTTATTTTATATATTGACAATTATGCTGATTTTAATAGCTAAGCAGTAGTTTATTGCTCAACGTTTTTTCAACAATTAAAATTGCGTACTCAAAACTTATATTATAAAAGGTATGAACTTAAAACAACCAAAATAACAAACAATAATAAAATGTATTGTACTAAAGTAAAGAAAACTAGTTTTGAGAACAATTGTTATACATAAAATAATGTTTCTGTTGCCTATGCAGTAATATTGAAATGTAGAATATCATGTGATAATTCCGTTATAATTTCTTAACAATTATAAAGGGTGACTAAATAAATTCAGCAAACGAATGATGCAATAAGAAGGAATGTATATAATAGTTAACTCTCCAACACGGACCATATTCGTTCAGCGGAAGGATAAAACTAATTATCTGTCAAAGCAGACATGAGCTAAGTGTACCATTCACGAAATAAGCACTAGTTGAAAAAAAAAAGTTAGATGGCGGACCCTTTAGTAAAGAACCTCCCAAAATGTATGAGGTTTTTCGAATACCACAAAATGTTAAGCATGCTCGACATGCTACTTTACACAATTTAAATTTGGTTTAATTAGATACAAATTATATAGAGTTTCTTTGGGAGAAATATGAAAAAAAAAACCCATAAATGTGAGATTTGACAGCTCAAAAAACATAGGTCTTTAATTTCTGATGGGTTGGCTGCAACCCATGAACGGACTCTTATTGTTACATAGTTTCATAGTTCTAGATCCAAAAATAGCTCCGCTTAGAAATTTGTCCCAACTGTATAGGAGGATTTAACACATATTTTTTAGATTTTTAAAAATTTCATTTTCAGATATATAGACTCCCGACTAATAAGTCAAAAAAGTGAACTTTGACCTTTCCAAATAAAAATCATTTAATTTAATAATTTAATACCATTTCAAATGCGACATTGGCGAGTTGCGTACTTATAGCTCTTTTCCATAAAATGACAATTAAGTAAGTTCAAGTTTGTACATTTTTATAGCCTTTTTCAGAACCAAAATAACTGTTATTTAAAAAAAATCAAAAAAAAGATATCGAACTAAACTTACACTTATTTAATGCACTACACTGCGTTGCAAGACTATACTTACACATTAATTTCACTAAATTTCGCTAGTAAAAAAAAAAGCAGAAAAGTTTAACCTGCATAAATGTAAAACCAATGGAAAATTAATAATATTTAACAAAAACACGATTCATTTTTGTATATTTTACTATTACGAAAAAATTTCCAAAATAATAATTATAAAAAATATGCGTGAGGCCTAATATATTTTTTTTTTTTGTATCAACTATAAAATTTGATCTGACATATTGTCTCTCAGATTTATTCGAGATTTATTCTTCCGTTATAGATCTCGACGCATCAATATCTGCTTCTTTTAGATGAAGAACGCTTTCATATTGACGCTTTTCTGCTAATACTCCCAAAATATTATCAATGGGGTTCTGATCCAAAGAACATTCGGGTCATTCCAATGCCTTTTATTTTTTGATGATAGCTATTACATGTTCTGACGAAATGTACGCAGAAAAATTAATTTTCGCGCTTGGAAATGCCAAATCAACAATGCCGTCGAAACAAAAAGCTCTTCAAACCATTAAGGATTCGCCTCCGAAATTCATTTTGAGAAATATTGTGGTTCCTTACGCAGCGTACTAAATTAGCTGTCAAAACTATCTGGACCATCTATATTTAATTTTTCTCATCAGAAAAAATTTCCTTTAAAATAAATTTGATTTTAGACAGTAATTTTGATTTTTTTAACAGCTATTGACTTACCTTTCTCCAGTTAGTTCCTTTTAGCGAGTTCAAGACGAGCAGTTTTGTGGCGGGGTAATAACCTTGGCACAGACATCAGCTTGGCGACTGATTCTTTGGGAATCCTTTAAGAGCCTACTTATGTCAGATTTGGACACATTTAACTTACATTCATCGATTATATGATTAAGACTCTTCATTGAATTGTTGACACAGTTGATTATTTTACGCTGATCCCGATCAGGGACCTTTTTTTCGGGCCGCATGTTCTATTTTTACCATACGCACACAGATTATTTGCAAATTTTGTGACAACCACATATAAACGGATTATTTTTCTAATAATTTCCCAAAAACTTAAGCCACTTTTTAAATAAGCTGAAAATTGAGCTTTTTCAAAATAACAAGGAAGATATCCCAACCCGGACTCACAGATTTTAATGAACTTTGGATATGTTGTTAAGTAGGCACTTCTTTTTCTTAGCTGCACAATCTCGCGTTTAAGGGTTAAAACGTAATGCTAAAAATTTCATTTGTTTTTGTATGAAAACTTGACTTTAATTTACGAAAACTAGATTTATTTCTACGCAGAGTTAAAGTACTCAAGAAAACAACACTTTTTATACTCATATTGCCTATAAAGTGTACCCAAAGTAGTCACATTTTTCAGACACCCCCTCGATTAATGATATGATTGAAAAGCATTATTTTTATAGTAATAGAACTAATGTTCCTTAATAAACGTCAGATTTATTGTTGCTCAAAACGCATTTTTTTGAATAACAAAAACCCTTGAAAGTCTTTGGACGTAAAGGATGATTTTTTAAGAGCTTTCGGATTTGATTTAAAAAAACTAGAAGTCGATAGAACTATCTATATAATTCAATTTTTAAAGATGATTTCATGTAAATGTTGACCGCGGCTACGCCTCAAATAGTTCATACGCTGGGTACAATTTTGGTATTCTCTCTCCAACATGTCGGTCGGTTTCTAAGGAATAAATTCTTCAATATTGTCTTCCAGTGCGTCAATCGTTGCGGGCTTGTCCCTATAGACATGAGCCTTAACATAGCCCCACAAACACATATTTCATTGCCGGTTTTATGGTAACTTATTTGCAGGAAATGGTAACTTATTTGCACTTTTAATTAAAAAGTGTTTTGAGTGTGCTATAAATAGAGTTAATTTAATCTGTCTTCTGCTTTCAAACAGACATAATGTCAGCGGATAAAGTAATTTGTTCAAAGTGTTTTATGAATATTCTTAATGATTGTGCAATTATGATTCAATGTTTAAATATGATTTTATGATATTATAAAGGTATCTCACAAATAAATTCTTCAATATTGGCTTCCAGTGCGTCAACCGTTACGGTCTTGTCCCTATAGAAATGAGCCTTAACACAGCCCCACAAAAAGTAGTCTAAAGGCGATCTAGGCGGCCAATTGACCGTCAACAAACGTGAAATAATCTGTTCACCGAACTCGCCTCTTAATCGGGCCATTTTTTCGAGTGCTGTGTGTGGCATGTGATACCGTCTTGTGAAAACCACATGTCACCCAAGTCCAGCTCTTCCATTTTCAGCAAAAAAAAATTTCTTGCCAATCAGAGGAAAGGTGTTAAAATATGTCATATAAATGCTCAAAGCTTGAGGAAAAAGATTGACGAATTTAGATTAATCTTTGAAAACTCAGGTATTGATTTTATTTGTGTATCGGAAACATGGTTTGATTCGGAAATTACGGACTTTTCTGTTTCATTAAATGGATATAATTTACGTAGAGTCGATAGAGAAGATGGATATGGCGGCGTTGCTGTGTACATCAAAAAGGGTATTTCTTTTAGTATCAAATGTACATCTAAAGAAAATTGTGATTTTGAGGACATCAATAATTCAGATCCTTTAAATTTAGTTGAGTATCTATTTATCGAGGTAAACAATGAAGGTAGGAAATTGCTTGTAGGTAGTGTTTATAGGCCTAACAAAAATCTTTGTACTAGGCGGTTTATTCGAATTTTGGAAGCACAAACAGCTTTGTACGATGATGTTATAATAGCAGGAGATTTCAATTCAAACCTTCTAGTGGATAGTAGTTTTTCGGATGACTGTGCCTCGCTTGGTTTAATATCACCTAATATCTTAAATCCTACACACTTCACTGCAACTAACAACACGCTTTTGGATTTATTTCTCGTGAGTAATGAAATTAATGTACTTCTCTATGATCAATTGTCTGCGTCATGTTTCTCCAAGCATGATCTCATTTTCATGACTTATAATTTTCAACTGGTAATACCAGTTGAGAGAATTACTTTTCGAGATTTCAAAAGTATTAATTTTAGATTTCTCGAGGAAGAATTTTTTAAAATCGATTGGAATGTTTTGTATTCTTTGTATTCCGTAGATGACCAACTCTCTTTTCTTGAGCAAAACCTAAATTATCTGTTTGATCTAACTGTACCAATAAGAACAAAAATTATTAGTAATAAACAGAAACCATGGTTTTCATCTGAAATAAAAGATTATATCAATCAAAGAGATTTTGCGTATGCACGTTGGAAAAGATTTAAAACTACAACATTACATGAGGATTATCTGACTGCTAAAAGAGAAACAAATAAAATGATTAAAAAGGCCAAATCCGTTTTTTATGCTGAAAAGTTTTCTTCCGCCATTGGCTCCAAAAGAACATGGCAAACGATACGTGAAGTTGGTATCGGCAAATCTACGAATCAAGAACCATGTTCGATTGATGCCGATACAATCAATAAAAAGTTTTTAAATGTTCCTATGGTTCAAGCAGATCAAAATTATTATGTCAATAATCATTCTAGTAACAATTCTGAATCTAACTTTTTTTCTTTTGCTGCAGTAGACCAATGTGACGTTTTATCTAGTATATTGTCTATAAAATCCAACTCTATAGGAGTGGACGGGATTAATCCAAAGTTTCTAAAGATTCTTTTACCTCAACTACTTCCAATAATAACATTTTTGTTTAACAAAATATTAACTTCAAGTTACTTTCCCTCGAATTGGAAAATAGCTAAAATCGTCCCAATACCCAAAGCTGGTTCTGATTATAGACCAATAGCCATTCTTCCATTTCTCTCTAAAGCATTTGAACGTATTATGCATAACCAAATTACTTATTTCTTGGATAACAATAACTTGCTAACAGATCGTCAATCTGGGTTCAGAAAGAAGCACAGTTGCATAACAGCCTTAGTTGATGTTACAGAGGAGATTAGGGAGAAACTTGATGATGGCAAAACTACATTTTTAATACTTTTAGATCATTCAAAAGCGTTTGATACCGTAGATCATAACATTCTTTGTTACAAACTTAATAACTTTTTCAATTTCTCTTCGACCGCTACTCAGTTATTGTCAACATACCTACGTAACAGATATCAGTATGTTGAAACTGCAATCCAAAAATCCAAAGCACTGCCTGTATCCAGAGGGGTACCTCAGGGGTCCATTGTTGGGCCACTATTATTCTCACTGTACTCTAATGACCTTCCAGGCATTTTAACAAATTGTAATGTAAGAATGTACGCGGATGACGTTCAACTTTATACCAGTTGTACTAATGCCTTAATCGACCAGTGTATTATCTCTATTAATCAGCAACTACATCGTATTTATACGTGGGCAACCGCAAATGGTCTAGGAATAAATCCAAAAAAATCTAAATGCATAGTAATTCAAAAGCGACTTGCCAAACTAAGTATTATACCTAATATATTTATAAATAATCAAAAAATTGAAATAGTAAAATCTGCTAAGAATCTCGGAATATTTTTTAATGACACTCTTACGTGGTCGAACCACATTAACTATGCTTGTGGTCGCACTTTCTCTATGACTAGAACTCTTTGGCGAACCCAGCATTGTACACCTATTCGAATAAGAATGCTACTTGCCAAAACTTATCTGATGCCTGTTTTACTATATGGTTGTGAGCTTTTTGCTAAATGTGATGCAACTAGTAAAGGGAAATTGAACGTTGCATTTAACAATATAATCCGATACGTGTATGGACTTAATAGGCGTTCTAGTGTATCTTCCTTTTCATCTCAGCTATATGGCCTTTCTTTAAATAATCTACTAAACATTAGAGTTTTAGTTTTTTTACATAAAATAATATATACCCACATACCTGATCATCTGTACAGCAAACTTGTTATTTCAGATATAAGCAGGGGAAAAAGACTTAGATCATTTAGATACAAAAGTTTAATTTCGGAGTGGCATTTCTACATATTCGCAGTATCTCTCTGGAATTCTATACCCCACAGCTCTCAACTTTTAAGTAACGCACGAAAATTTAAAGAAAATATTTTTAAACTGTTTTCGGCATAAGAAAATCAAACATAATTATTTGATAAATTAAATTATTTAAATTTATTTAAATTTTTTATTTAGTTTTTTTTTTGTTTTGTTCATCTTGTTTAATTTAAATTGTTTTTTGTTTTCCATATAAAAATTGTAATTAGTTGTTAAGTTATTAATTAATGATCTTATAATTTTTCAAATCATCAGTTCCATACTGCAAAATAAGACTCTTAGTCTTGTGTATGGAGCAATTCAAATAAATAAATAAATAAAAATAAATAAATAAAAAATATACGGTCTAATGATACTTCCGGCCCATAATAAACACCAAATAGTGTATTTTTGTAGATGCATTGGCAGTTCGTGCAATGCTTCTGGCTGCTCTTCACACCAAATACGCTTATTTTGCTTGTTCACGTATCCATTCAACCAGAAATGAGCTTCGTCGCTTCCGATAATAAAAAGTTGACCTTCATCCAACTTTGCCAGCGCCCATTCACCAAAAGGTAGCCGTTGGTCGCGTGGTTTCAATTCTTGCACCAGCTGTATTTTAAAAGGTTTTACACCAAAATTCTTCAGCAAAATTTTTCACGTAGTGGAGTTACAGAAGCCCAACTGCTGCGAACGGCGCCGAATCGATTATTCACTGTCATCAACAACACTGGCGAATACAGCTGCGATATTTTCCTCTGTTCGCACCCTACGTATGCGTGGTTTTGGTTTAATGTCCAATAATGTAAATTTGGTGCGAAATTTAGTCACAAGACTCCGAATATCAGAATCAGAACGTCGCGCAAACTGACCAAAATTAGAAGAAGTGCACGATGCACTTTCTTAACCGAGCATCGAAAACAGTGTTGCCAAAAAGAAAGTTGCTTAAAGATCACCCTTTAGTTTACACACCTGTGTCTTCAAAAAACTTTTCATTTGACACACTCAAAGAAAAAGCTTCTTCATATTTATGAAAAACTTCCTAAATATGATGCAAAGCTTCATTGATTTTCGTCCAATGTAACGCTTTATAAATATGATGAAGATGTTTCATAAAAATTCAAACTGATGACAAACTTCATCATATATATTAAATGTTTTAAAAATATTCAGAAGATTCTTCGTTTTTTTTTTTTTTTTTAATGCCAAATTAATATTTTCGGAATATCTGTTGATGTTGTCTGAACTGCAATTGATGAATTTCTGAATTTTAATAGGTAAAATTTTAATAGAGAAATTTAATTGATGTATTTTAAATTTCCAATGGAAATTCTGAAATTCAATTGATGTCTTCTAAATTTCGAATGGCATTTCTGAATTTTAATTAATTTTTCTATATTCCAATTGATTTTTTTTTTTTAACTACAGTTGCAAAAGTTGTTGTATGGATCCATTATAATCTAAATTATTAATGTGGCTTTTTTTCTTTGTCAAAATTATATTTATCTTATATTATTTGGTAATATAAAAGTTAAAATGTAGGGTATAAAAATATAAAACTTGCAAGCAATGAAATAATTATTTATAACACTCAACATTACCTACAGCAGATATCGTTTGTATAGTGAAGAATATTGCGTCTTTTCTACGCCGAAAATAATAAAAATTGTTACAATCATCAACATCATAGTCAACATAATCATCATCATCACCATCATCATCTCCATAATAAAAACAACGATGACAAACATTACCATGTAAGAATTTGTGTGAAAGTATTGCATAAATACACTACAATACACTTTACAACATGAAATCTAAGAAACATCACCCATGATGACAATGGCATAAAATGCCAACGACGTCAAGAACATCATCAAAAACAACAATAAGTGTACAACAATTTACTTGCTGTTTGTTGATGTTGTTGTTTTGTTGTTGTTCTTCGTATTGTTTTATTTAGAGGTAACCCATCAACCAGCCATAGTTGTAACGTTTACAACACCAAACAATGACAAATAAAATCCTTTTGATGTCTCATTTAAAAAAAAATGGTTTCTTTGGAATAAGACAGAGCAACAGTTTTAGTTCTAACAGCAACAATGGGTTGGTTTAGAACAATGATGTTGACGATGTTATTGTGACATTTGACTTTCGTTTATAAGTACTAAATGTAAATGTATTACATATCGTGAGATAAAATTCAAAAGGGTGACGCTATCATTTTTTACATAAATGACAAATATATCAATAGATATATATAAAAAAAAATCTTTAATTAAAATTATTTTAAAAGTGCCATTTCCATTTTCAATAAAATTTAGGTCATAATGAAGTTTCATATTATTTAATGGATTCTATTTACTTGGAAAATTTTGTAATATCCTATGAGAAAAACTGTTCGAGCTGGTACCAGGATCGGTCACGTGGCATGTCACACTGCAATGCCGTGGTTCTATGGAATGTGTTAATTGATCATAAGGGTGGTTATTTATATTTTTTGTTGTTAAAAAATAGTTTTTATTGCATTGCAAAAGATATAGATTTCTTCAATAGGTCAACAATGAAATGAAAAAAGTGCAGGAGTGTTGGATATAGGGTTGATATATTCAAATTTGAAAAATGCTTGACATTCATTCAATAACAACATCTTGATTTGGAAACAAATCTTGGCAACAAATCCAGGCGCGTCTGTCTCATATTGAGCGGCTTCCTGGTCCGCGTCTGTTACCCAGAGGGTCGGCGGTTTTTCCTTTTTAAAACGATGATTTGGTGAAGTTTATGAAATATGGAAAGTACGACGAATAATGAAGAAATCCGGGCGGTAATATACGCCCAAACGTCGGTGTTAGCAGTGACTGCGACCACCGGCGGGCACGGTGGGGAATCTACTTCCACTCTGCGTGTCGCCAGCGGTCACACATTCTCTGCCGTGGTGACGTCCCACGGCGGATGTATAAAAGACGTTACGCCTAGAAAATTGGCACGGATGGATGCTGATGTTGGCTCAGACTCGGATCTTGATAGTGTCAAAACTGTAACATCAAAGGATGAACATGAGCTTCTAAAGTCTCCCACTACGCAGAAAGGTATACCTCCTCATAGGAGGGAAAGACCGAGACGCAGTAAAGAGGGTATTAAAGCTCTATCTGAATACAAGGCTGCGATCAGAATTCAACATCGTCTTAGCTCAATAACCAATCCTTCCTCCGAAGAGAAAGATAGGCTGCAGTGGGCAACAGGCGCTATTGAAAAAGGCCGAGCTCATTTTGGTAACAACCGCAAGTATGCCGCCAACAATTCACGGTTCCCCAATTGCATTGAGGAAGCTGTGATTAAGAGCATGCAGGAGAAGAGACAACGGTCGGTCGATGATTCACCATCCGCCACCAATCCCAAAAAACCTAAAAAGCGCAAGCATCTTCACGAAGACGTAAGACCCAGCACGTCCAAAGCCGTCGTGGAACCTGTGCCTAAGGTTGCAAAGGTTAGCGAAGTAGCTAAACGCCATTTGAGCGTGGCACTTCTAGACATGAGCAATCCTTACGGTCAAATGTCCAATGATCGGTGGGATACAGTTGAGTCCCTAATCTTTGGGGAGATCGTCACAAAGATGGAAGCTGAACCAGATCAACCGATGCCTTCATTCGATGGAGCGGGTTGGTTTAATGGAGTAAAGCTCATTAAGTGCAAGGACGATGTGACGTTGGGATGGGTGAAGAAAGTGGTTCCGAGACTCAAAGGCCTGTGGAAAGATGCGCAACTTAAGATTGTGGATCGATCCAACATCCCCGAAATCCCAAAGGCAAAAGTAAAAATTCCGCGCATTGTAAAGCCGGACGTAACCCTACGCCTTCTACAGAGCCAAAATCCTGACATTCCGACTAGAGAGTGGAACGTTTTGCAGTGTCGATAAAGGCAGCAAGGATGGTCAAAATTACATACTGCAGATAACAAAGGAGGATGAGGACCTATTGTATCCGCGGTATGGTAAAATGTCATGGGGCGTGGGTAGTGTGTTTCTGAAACTCAAGAAACGACATCCGAGAGACGCAAACCCCAACACCTTAGAGGCCGATGAAGTGGAACGGGATTTAGCCGCTGCCACCGCTGCCGCAGCTGGACTTATTTTGGGTGAAACAGCCGCTGAAGCTGAGCCCCGGCGGGAGATCTTGGTTGATAATGCTAAAGATCCTGCAAATAAACCTCCAGCACAGTAAAATGGCTTCGGTCGAACTCCTTCTTGTTCTAGAGGAGGGTCGCTACGACGTAGCTTTGATTCAGGAGCCCTGGATCTCTACGGGAAATCAGGTATCTGGGTTAAGGTCCCGTGCCTTTTATACATACTTCCCAAAAGTTGTAAGTAGAATTCGATCTGTTATACTTGTTAGGAAGAACCTATGCTCACATATTCTCTTTAATTACAGCACCGATGATCTCGCGGTAGTGGCAATAGAAAATGGCAAAGATGATAATCTACTCTTTGCATCTTCTTATATGCCACATGGTAAAGATGCCCCTCCAGCTGAACTTCAGAGACTTGTCGTAGAAACTTGTGCCAAGCAAGCAAACTCTGGTGGTGGGCACTGACGCGAACTCACACCACACGATATGGGGCCGTAAGGACATCAACACTAGAGGTGAGTCTCTTATTAGCTTTATATTACAAACTAACCTACAGATTGCTAACAGGGGTGAGGCACCGACTTATATAGGGCCCACCTCCAAGAATGTTCTTGATTTGACACTGTATATGGGTGAAAGAGTGGGGGTGGAGCATTGGAAGGTATTATCACGCCCCTCCTTCTCTGATCACTGTTACATCTCTTTTAACGTGTGTTTTAATACACCGGACAGTAGGGTGTTTAGGAATCCTAGAAGAACTGACTGGTCCAAATACTCATCTCTACTGGTCAGGGGACTAAGCCATCCGCGGACGTTAAACAGTCCGGGTGAGGTAGACTCTGCGGTTGACGATTTGGTGACGAAAGTTGTAGGTTCCTATGAGGCATCATGTCCTCTTTACACGGACCAGGCGTAAGTCCAAACCTCCCTGGTGGAACAGGGATCTGGACTGTCAAAGACGCGAACTCCGTGAGCTCTTTAAATTGGCGAAAGGTGCGGACCAATTAGAGTGCTGGGTGGAATACAGAGATGCACTGAGATCTTACAAGCGTGACATACGTAGGGCTAAGCGAAGCTCGTGGCGAGACTTTTGCGGCAACATCGAAGGGTTTGGGGAGCCCACCAGACTAAGGAAGATGTGGCTAGGGATCCGTCAATGCCAAGCACTATATGTACGGAGAATGGGGAGTGGATAGGAGGTAGCGGGGAGACTCTTAATGTACTGTTAGATACTCACTTTCCGGGCTGCACTGACCTGTCTACCCTTGTTGAACCGGATATCTATCCGGGGGATACTGATGACGGCTTGATCACCCGGGAAAGGGTCAAATGGGCTGTCGACTCTTTTCAACCATATAAGTCACCGGGCCGGACGGTATATTTCCGGCCTTGCTGCGATATGGTGGCCACTGTTTGGTATCGTGGTTGGCCGAAATTTTCAGGGGTTGTCACATACTTGGGTATGTGCCTGTATCCTGGAGGACAGCAAATGTTTTATTTTTACCGAAATCGAGTAAAAGCAATCACTTGTACCCAAAGGATTATAGGCCAATTAGCCTTACCTCATTCCTCCTGAAGACTTTGGAGAGAATTTTGGACTTCCATGTTCGAGAAAGCTTGGAGCCTAATTTTCTATGCGAAAACCAGCACGCTTACACGAAGGGAAAATCTGTTGAGACAGCACTCCATTCAGTTGTTTCACAGATAGAAAGGGCCCTTCATTATGGGGAATTCGCCCTGGGAGTCTTCCTTGATATAGCTGGTGCTTTCAATAATGTGCATACAGATGCAATTTTGGAGTGTTTGGCAGGAACGGGAGCTTCTATGGGGGCTATAAATTGGGTAGGCAACCTGCTGGGATGCAGGATAATCTCAGCGGATTGGGGAAGCGCCAGACTGCAGAGGGTGGCGCGTAGGGGAACTCCCCAAGGAGGAGTTCTCTCCCCTTTGTTGTGGACACTTGTTGTTAACGGACTTCTCGAGGAGCTTAAGTGCGATGCGGCTTCAACGAATGTATATGCAGACGATGTAGCCGTCATTGTCACTGGCAAATACCTGGATGTCGTCAGTTCTGTGATGGAGACTACACTTGGGATCATTAACAGGTGGGCGACCAAAGTGGGACTGGGCGTAAATCCAGAGAAGACGGATTTGGTACTTTTCACTCATAAGACCAAGGTGGGCCCGTGGACCACACCTAGGCTAGGGGGAACCAATCTTGTTTTGAAGGACCACACAAAGTACCTGGGGGTCATATTGGACAGCAAGCTGTCGTGGAAACTCAATGTAGAGGAGAGAGTTAAAAGACTACAAATGCGCTCTATGCATGTAAGCGAATGTTAGGCAAGACTTGGGGTCTATCTCCCAAACTCATGCACTGGGTTTACACGGCAGTGGCTAGGCCAATTTTTCTCTATGGAGTACTTGTTTGGTGGAAAGCGTTAGAGAAAATGTCTTACTGCAGGCTGCTTGAGAGCGCGCAGAGACTCGCTGAACTTTGTATAACAGGCGCACTTCGCAGCACGCCTACCGCGGCACTGGATGTAATCCTAAATCTACAACCGATTAATCTAGTGGCAGGGGGCGCCGCCAGGAAATCCGCCGTTCGCCTTTGTGCTACGGGGCGATTTACGACGAGACCTTATGGTCACGGGAAGATCATTGAGGATAGGATCTGTAGCAGTGACTACACCATCCCGAAAATTGGCTTCACCACTGGCTTGCGTGTTACCCTGAGTAAATACGGCTGGTTGGCGGGACTTCGTCCTGACCACAGAACCTTCAACTTCTTCACTGATGGTTCAAAGATGGGGGAGGGGGTCGGGGCAGCGGTTTTCTGTCGAGAGCTGGGTATCGAGGAGTCATATAAACTTCCCGATTACTGCAGCGTCTTTCAGGCGGAAGTTATGGCGGCCAAAATGGCTGCTGACCTTGCTCTTGTTTCTGAAACGGAGGGCAGTTACGTTAATTTCTTTATTGATAGTCAGGCGGCTATCAAAGCTATCGCCGCCAACTTGACCCACTCTTCGATTGTCCAAGAGTGCAAGAACTTTCTAGGGAGACTTGGGTCCGGAAGGAGAGTCCACATCTATTGGGTTCGTGTGCACCGGGGTATTGAAGGGAATGAGGTTGCGGATGAACTGGCTAAACGGGGAGTCCATTTGCCAGTTGAAATGGCATTGGATGTTCGCGTGCCACTTCGGTCTCTGAAAAGGGATGTAGAATCCACGATGATGCGAAGAGCTGATGCGGTTTGGAGAAATACCGAAACATGCAGAGTATCTAAAGTCATGTGGAAATCCTACGATCCCGTAGCGACCGAACTTTTACTGTCCTTATCCAGGAGCGACTGTAGACTTCTGGTGGGGGTTTTAACTGGTCACTGCTGGACGGCAGTTCTTGCCAAGAGAGCGGGAAGGCTGCAGAGTGACGAATGTAGATTCTGTGGGGTACCGGGGGACAGAGAGACAGTGGAGCACCTAATGTGCCACTGTCCGGCTCTTGCACGCTCCAGGGCGAAATGTTTAGGGGACCACCTATTCCGAGATCTGGGAGAAATCTCAGAAATCGGAATCTTGAGACTTCTGTCATTTGCTAAGAGGGTGTGGGGAACTCTAATGATCTATGCGAGGTCTTTGACCGGCCAGCTCAACCTAACCTAACCTTGGCAATTAAAAACAACTATACCCTAGTAGTTGTATTTCAATTTAATTTAATTTTTGTATAAAAATATATATATATATTTTTTTAAAAAGCATAAAAAAATGGTATACAAAATTATCTGTCGGAATAATTCAACCTTTTCAAATAAACTGTATATCTTGCAGTTTTTTGGATCCAACATCCTCGTTATTTTCCATATATTTTCACAAATTAAATGTGTTAAAATAATCTTTTATAAAAAAAAATAAAAGGAAAATATAAACAAATTAACTCACTATTTGTCAGCTGGTTAATGTGTTTAATTATCGTATTTAATTTTTATAGCCTTATGGAATTTGGCTATATTCAATTGTTTTTTCATTCAAAATTTCAAAATTTTTCAAAATTTGTTTGCCAAAATTTTAAAGATCGCTGAAACTTTAGCGAAATTCTGGTACTGAACGTTATTTTAAATAACAGGAATTTTTCAAAATTCGACTTTCGGAGAACGATGTGGTCGGGTTTTTTTGCTTTCTATATAAAAATTTTATTTATCAAATTTGGTGGCAATCGGATAAAGAAAAGAAGTGCCGGAAATAGATTGAAAATTAAAAAAGTGTTTATATAGGTAAGAAATGACTTTTCCTCAATTTTTCTAAATTGTTTTTATTCTAGGTGATACATTTATCGATAGAAAAATAAAATTATGTTTTCAAAAAAGCTTAAAAATCCAAAATCCGTTACGAAATAACCCAGTAAAAAAAAATACCCAAACCACTAATGTGCCAAATACCACTTGACCAAGAGATTAAAGCACACTTCCAAAACGTTTTTTAGATTGATTACTGCAACATATTTTTTTTTATTTCATAGACACAGAGATAGGAAATATATTATTTGTTAGAATGTCGTTAATCTGACCTAGAGCGACGTGAATATCAGAGAATATTTTTCAAATCTCAAATCTCATATTTCAAACAATTTTCTTCAACAAAATCTAAAAAAATTGAGATTTGAACTTGTCTGCCTTGTTACATATATTTTAGAGAATGCAAATAAAAAATGTTTTATTTTTGATTATTTAAAGGAAATTGTGTTTTGTGATAATAACAAGGCTAATTTGTGTCTTAAAATATTAAAAATCGAAGTATAGCTACTTTTGTACCGTTTGTTGTTTCACTTTAAGTTTGTTCGATGACACAAAAATTTTTAAAAATTTGTACAAGTTTTTACTGGAATGTGTTCGTTTACACAAATACTCTGTAAAAAATAGTAAAAAGAGAGAGTAAAGTGACAGTTTGATGCTAAAGAACTTACAAGTTTTTACTGGATAAATTTTTTCCAGTAAGAATTTTTAAGAAAAAAAAACATGTGATTGAAACAATGTGCTTGTATTTTAGTTTACTTTTTTCTAAATTTGTCTTAAGGTACGTTCACATTAATCAAATATTTGAACAAAATATTTGTTTACATATTTGCTTCGAATTGTGTCAAATAAAAAATTATTTTATTTTATGTTCAAACTATGATCAAATATTTGATGGTTTTTGTTTCTTCAAACAGCTCTCAAATCGTGTCAAATAAAATAAATGAAAACACATTTGTCGAGCGTTCAGATTGAAACAAATATTTCTATTAAATATTTATTTAATCAAAGTGGTAAAAACATAGATTTATTTAATCGAAAAACTAACTGTTTTTTTTTTTAAATTGATCACTCGGGATCTCTTTCGGACCTAGCCTATTTATGTTATAAGGGTAAAATTTTGTCCGTTTTGGTCTATCTCGCTTAGTTTTGGAGATACTGGACATTTTAAAATATAGCCATTTTGTAAAATGGCTTGTATCTCGAAAACTAAGCATGATATTGCAAAATGGACAAAACTTTTGCAAACCTTAACAAAAAACCTTTTACCGACAACACAAATATGCACAATGTTCCGATTCCAACCATTCCCCGTTTCATTCCATATCGTTCCATTTTGGACCAATGTTCCATTCTGTTATCGAACTGATAGCATTTTTATTTTCACGTACGACAACGCAATTGTGTACAGTGCTCCGATTCCAATCGTTCTCCGTTTCATTCCATATCGTTCCATTTTGGACCAATGCACACTGTAAGGTTTTAACATTTTATCTTATCAAAATCCAATTTTTTGTATGTTTTTTTTTAAAGAATTTTTACTAGAATTGATTGATAACAATCCCAACTACATATAATTGCATTTGGAATTAAAAAAATTAACAGCCTTATGAAGTAACAGCACCTTAAACTTCACTGCAATTGCAGACTATTGCTAGACATAAGCAAGTTAAGGCGCGTAGCCCAACTTTGAATGGTTGTAACTTTTTTATAAAACGCAATATCTCCATGAAATTTTTTTTATTTTGTAGTTTTGTATATTTTTTATTAACAGAATTAATCAATTGTAAAACACGTTATCAGAATAAAAGTTTGAATGTTTTTAAATATGTCTCTTTTTAGAAGTTATTTTGAAATTTTTTTTTTTTTCATTGGACATAAAAATGATATACACAAGCAAGCACAAGTAGTCGCATTATTTGCATCAGATTACCTATTTTGTCTTCTTTATGAATCAACCAAAAAAATCTGCCCCAACTTGCCCCCCCCACTATTCCCGATCCAAAAACTGATCATGAATTCTTGTATTTCGCGCCAAAAAATTTTTGATGTTTGGCTGCTTGCAGAAAAAAATGAAAAA
Source organism: Delia radicum (assembly GCA_021234595.1). NCBI lineage: Eukaryota > Metazoa > Arthropoda > Insecta > Diptera > Anthomyiidae > Delia > Delia radicum. Next base: position 135,601,664 of record CM037853.1, read on the forward strand.
TGTCTGCGTGTATTTGAATTTATTTCAGGAAATATTAGTACTGGTTCAAAACAAACTCTTAATTTGCAAGAAGTAAAACTTTTTTTTCAAAAAATTTGCGCACAAATAAACTCAAAATGGCAGATATCGAAAAGAACAAAACTTCGATTTTTGAAAACAAATACTGGTTGGTTGACTCTAGAAATTGATTTATCACAATTTATTTGTGATAAAACCATTTCTTCTTCGGTTTCTACTAGTGGAAGGCCAGAGAAAAAATTCCATGAGTGCTCAGAAAAAACAAGGAAAAGGAAAGCAAGAGAACTTTTATATACGGTTGATCATAATCAGTTATTTATGGCAGCCGAAATGAAATGCACTTAGATGGCAAACGAACATCGAGAGCTTATAACTGCTTCTCCAAAAAGGGGAACACTTTTACAAAAAAGTAGATTTGTTTCAGATAAGCCCATGAGCCTTTCTGCTGATCAAGCATTAGCAATGATAATAGATATCGGTTTATCTACACATGGCTACCAATTGTTGAGACAACATCATCTATTAACTCTAAAATGTTTCCCTGTTATGATTCTATAAAAATTTCCAAGCGTGCATGTTATCCAAATGGAATAACTGTAACAGAATCATTCGCGAATGTCAGCCTCCAATCACTTATTGGCCATACAGTCTTAAGACTTTGTTTGGCCTTGAAGGATACATTTTTTTTGATAGAAGATGATTTTAATGAGGTGACTTTTAAGATCAAATGGGGTTGTGACGGTGCTGACCATAATCGTTACAAGCAATCATTTCCTCAAGAAAATATTTCTGACGAGAGTTTGTTTAGCATATCTATGGTCCCCACTTGAAAAGTCTTTAGAAAATATTGGTTACAACCAAAAAACAATAATTTGGAAAAATCCTACACCATCGTCAACTAGATATTGTCGGCCTATAAAATTCGTATTTGCAAAAGAGACAAAAGACCTTATTTTGAATGAAGTTAAACAAATAGAAAATCAAATTTTGTCTCTTTTGCCAACTATAGTTACTGTTGAGCATAAGAAATTTAAAGTCACAGCCAAGCTATGATTGATGGAAAAGTGTGCAGTGCTCTCTCAAATTATTCATCATCCCAAGCTTGCTATTTATGTGGGGCTACACCATTAGCTATGAATAATCCAATTGCGATTTTAAATAAAACAGTTGACAAAAACATGCTGCCAATGGGCCTATCCCCTCTCCATGCATGGATTCGCTTTATGGAGTGTTTGTTACATATTGCGTACAGATTAGATATAAAAAAATGGCAAATACGAGGAGCTGATAACAAAGCAAAATTATTAGAAAGAAAGAAATATATACAAAACCGATTCAAAAATGAAACAGGATTGTTGGTGGATATGCCAAAACATCATTCTGGCAATTCAAACGATGGCAACACTGCCAGACGTTTTTTTCGAGATGCCGAGAAGTCGTCAAATATTACTGGTATTGATTTGGAGCTGGTAGAACCTTTTCATGTTATTCTTGAGTGCCTGGGATGAGGCTATAAAATAAACTCTGTTGATTTTGAAAATTATACAATTGAAACAAGAAATCTATATTTGGAAAAATACCCATGGTACTATATGCCAGTAACGGTACACAAAATACTTTTCCATGGTAAAATAGTAATAATAGACAGTTGTATTTTACTTATTGGCCAGCTTTCGGAAGAAGCCCAAGAGGCACGAAATAAGGATTGCAGAAATTACCGTGAAAACTTTACACGCAAAACATCCAGAGAGGACACAAATACGGATTTGATTAACAGGCTCTTAATATCGTCGGATCCATTCATCTGTAGTTTGCGAAAACCCCCAAAAACTAAAAAAGGAATTTTAACACCCACAATTTTGGATTTGCTGCGAGACCCGGATGTTTATATTGCAGAAGAATGATATGAAACATATATATATATACTTTTCTTATTCTTTTATTTTTTTTTTTTTTTTTTTTTCTTATAATAATTTATTTATATTTTTTATTTTTAATAAACTTTGTACTGTATTTTTTTGAATTGAATTAAAAATAAAAAAAAAAATCTTTTTTAAAAAAATAACTTTTTTATTTTTTAAGGTACACATATCGTAACTTTAAATGCACAAGGACGTTAGTAACATTGGTATTTTTTTAATGGTTATAATGTTTTTTCTATTGAAAGTATTCATTTTTTTTTTGTTAATTGGTCCGTTTGCGTTTTAGGTAACGAGATATGCATGCGTAATGTGTTGTTTGATTAAAACAAGGGTATTGCAATTTTCCCCATTTGTCCTACTCAAGATAAGGCAATCTTGCTATTAATTATAAACCAATTTAAAAAAATTATATTTTATCTATTATGGGAAGTGGGCGTGGCAATTGTCCAATTCCGCCCATTTTTCTACAGAAGTTGTGTTGTTAGTCATATATTACTTGTACCAAATTGCGTGACTGTACCTTTATTTGTTAAAGAAATATGCAATTTTGATCACCTAGAATGTTAAAACCTCACACTGTGCAATGTTCCAATCCATTATCTGAGTGATTAAATTTTTTTAATATCTATTTACACTTCAGTTTTTTATAAAGACTTTTATTAATAAATTTATTAAAAAAAATTATAATTGACGATTTTACCACCTTTTATTTGCCATTGTTTGTTCTTACATTTTTTTTTGTAAGATCAAATACATATTTACTCAAATCTAAAGAAAATATTTGATAGCTAGTGTTCACACTATGGTTAAGTTTGTCAAATATTTATTTGAATGCAAATAATTTTGTTTGACCAAAATCAACTGATTTGCTTTTTGACACACAAAAATATTTGTGTTCAGATTACGGCAAAGAAATATTTCATGTTTTTTGTCAAATATTTGACTAATCTGAACGTACCTTTACTCTCTGTAATTTTGTTACTGAGTAATTTTTACTGGACTTTACTGAAAAAGTAATCGAACATACTTTTTATCATCATTACTTGAGTTTGAAAAAAAAATATCATTAACCATGTTGACATGAGACCCAAAATGACCAGAGACTTATTTATTTTAATTTACAAAAATGTAATATCTTTAGTTACTACTACGAAGCAATGTGTTAAGCTGCTGTGCTAAATATTTTGGATAAATTGAACAATGTTAACCCGTGCCTAAAAAATATGACAAAAATATTGGCCATTTTTGACGTCACTTTAGGATTAACGACATCCTAAAAAAATATATTTCATATCTCACAATTTATGAGTCCATTAAATAAAAAAATTATAGTGCTGTAATCAATTTAAAAAACGCTTCGGATGTGTGTTCGAATTTCTTGGCCAAGTGGTATTTGACACATTAGTGGCCTTTGGCATTGTTTATTGCAGGGTTAGTTCCTAACCGCTTTTGTTTTTTATACCTTTTTGAAAACATAATTTTTTTCTTTATATCGATAAATTCTCGACATTAAGATTTTTTTTTTTCAAACACTGAAAAACGTAATTTTTTCCCCATGAAATTACATTTTTAATATTCAATCGATTTCCGTAACGGGACGACTTTTCTTCTTCCGATTGGCGTCGCATTTCAAATTAATTATTTTCTTTTAGAAGGAAAAAATCCGAGCTATCCTTCGCCAAAAATCGCCAGAGTACATTCAATAGTGGAAATACGTAGATTTTCGCAGTAAATATGTAATTTTCTGTGTAAATTAATTGAAAGTCCCATGATGAGAATTGTGCAAAAACATTATACAAAAGTTGCGGTGTGCAGCTTCAAAAATATTGGAATGTAAATCTTTTAGAGCTCATTTTAAAAGCAAGGGAATTCATACCACTTTTAAAATAAATAGTTCATACTTGGATATTTTTAAAAGTTTTAAAATTTTTGGTATTAAAAAAACTGAAAAAAATTTTATGGTACATCAATGAAGCTTCATACACTCTAAATACTGAATGTAAGAAACTTAAATCCGCTCGCGTGCACCACTTTGAGCACAGACCACGAAAGTTATATCGGTATAAAATTTAAATAATTAAAAAATTGTCAAAATTTAAACTGTTGGTAAATTTCCAAAGTTGTTGCAGATATCTCTTTCTCTTATCATGTATCAGATACAAACTTATTTGTATCTAAAAAATTTTGTTTAAATTTGTAATTTATCTCTTATGTGTAAAGTGATATATGGATAAAAATGTTTTTGGTGCCTTATGTATCATTTTTTGAAAAGAACAAAGTACACATAAGTTTAAATTTGCGGACATCACAGAATTTTCTGAATTGTTTCCTGGTCATTTATTACTTGATTTAGAAATAAGCCACATTGCGAGCTTGTTGTCCTAGACATTGGCAACTAAAATCCGTTCGTGTCCGTTGATTTGAATGAGCACTACAAAAGTTATAGCGGTTTTTACATTTTTTAGGCGTAGTTTTGTAAACAAGAGTTTTAAACGTTTACGGAAAATTGATACCGATTTTTGCTTAAATTCTTTCAAAAAAAATCCGAAACTTCATTTTAAACTTTTAGCGAATTCTTCGACAGGTCAATTTTATGTCCTTTTAAAAAAGTCATATTTTTTAAGAAACTCGTGATTAACGCGAAATTTATAGCTGATAGACAATTTTTGATGGCAAACTCAAATTGAGCTCTGTCATATTTTTTTACCAATTGTGAATCCTATTAAGTGATACGAAAGTAGATAAATAAAATATTGAAAGCCCCATGTACTCTATAATATTTTACAGACTGACGGTTTCTATACTTACTGCAGTATTGTCAGCATAGACTTCAGTGAGCCATGGTAAAATGTTTTAAATTACAAGTAACGCGTAACTCACTCACGATGGCTTATGATCAAAAAGTTTGCACGCTTAAGTGTATAATACAGACAGAAACATTAAACAATACAATTATGCAAAATTTATAGAAAATACCGAAAAAAAACAAAAATTACGATTTTAGAGATGTTTCTTTGCTAAAATGTATAAAATGGTAAGCTAGCAAAAGCACACAATATTCGGACTACCTGGCAGTAAAATTAAATTTTTAACTGCCGTTTTTGTACAGTTAAAAATTGAAGAAATTATTGCAAAATTTAGACAGTTTCGCCAATATCATATTTTTTTTTTTAAATGTCCTTATGATGGTTTTATTTGTATCATTATTAAGTTAAGTTTATAAATGTTGTTCGATGGCGTACTTTTTAATAACTCAACAACACTAATATGAACTACAAGAATCATCTGCATGGTATTAATGAATTTTTGCATAAGAGCAACTAAGTTACCCATGAGCTACTCCATTGAAACTTTTCATTAAACCAATGCAAATTTTCATAACATTTGATGGAAAATATCACTCTCATTGAAAAGTTTTACTAAAAAAATAGTTTATTTAGTTGACTGAAAATGTTCATTACCCAGCAAAAGCTGTCATTACCAAATATGTGGATATATAATGGAAATTTATAGGTTTGCACAACTTAATAAATGGCGTGTTTTGTGTGTTTGTAAGTATTCAAGACTACCCGCTCGCTAACAAAAAATTAAATATAGATTCTAAATAATAAGAGATTTAAGATTTGGCTATTGAAAGTTAGGTTAAGCAGTTATTCGTCTGCTAACTTTATTCCGAAAAATAAGTAGTTACAAAAACGAGTATAGAAAGCTCAAAAATCCCTATCATAGTGAATGTTAAAAAATGAGATTTACGAATTCAAAGATTATTTTCGAATTAAAGATATTGATTTTTAATTACTTTCTTGTAGAATACCTGCTTATAATGGTGACCCATTTTGTCCGCTTGTTGGAATTTGCTGGGTGCTCTCAAAAATTATGATAAAGGGCGTAATTTTACATACATTCCCCATATTTCAATACCCTATGACGATGGAAAGAATTTGCGACGTCATAAAATATGTTGACGAAATGGGTCAAAATTCCCAATATTTATAAATTTTAACTTTTTTTAAAACTATATATATAATCCTAAAATTGCGTAAGATAATAAGCCTCATAAAATCAAAATTTCCTAATTTTGCATAAATAGGACTACAAGGCCATCCAAAGTTCAAAAAAGCTAGAAAGAAAAAGATAAATAACTTTTCATACATCCAACCAATACTAATGTGTTATACATAAAATGAAAAGTATTTCAGGGATATTTCATATGATGTATCGTTATTGGTAATGCAAACAGTAATGAGACGACATTACCAATATTTTGCAAGGGATAGCTTTCGTCCGTCAAAAATCTCTATGTGGGGCAACCAAAAATTCCAAAAAAAGAAAAACTTTAAAAATTTAATTTTTTTTAACTAGTATTTTTGTCAAAAAATTCCAACATTTTGTAAAGTACTTTAGCCAAATAAATGAAAGTCCTAAATAAATAAATTTGTGAAAATTTGATTGTTAAACGCTTTTGCATTTAAGCTGACTGTATAATGATATACTTCTGCAGTCATTACTTTTTTAAAAATTTTTGGACATTGTAAAAATCTGCAAGGGTTATGGAGGACATCAAATGTTTAAGTGCTTAAAGTTTATAATAAAAACGTGACATTTTACTACAGGTACCATTAAAGTCCATTTGCTGTAAATAATAATTACAATTTTCAAAATTGTAATAGTAAATGTTTGTAAAGTTAAACAAAAACCATTTCTCAACATCTGAATTACCACCTTTAGCTATAATTGAATTATAAAAAAACATGTTTAATATTACGAATACATTTTTTTTGGAACATTAACCAAATTGGGTAATGTATTTTTTATAATGACCATTACGTATTTTTTTAACCCTTGAGACCCAAGCTACATGCACAAAATTCTTGATTTTTCAAGCTTAACGCAAAATAATTTAAAAAGTATTATACTTACCCTATAGTTCTACATATTTTATGAAATATAATTTAGTTAAAATTACAATAGCACTATATTCATCGCAATAAATCTACTAGTATTTAAACTATTCTCAATTTTTGGCCAAAAAAAAAGCAAAGCTCACAATTGAGAGCTTGGGCCTTTATCGGTTAAATAACTAAACATTTTAATTTATACAAGTTTGATATAATTTCTATCAAAGATAAAAATTATGTTTTTTCGTTTACGCCCCTCTTTACATTTTGGTTTTGTTTTTAAACAAAACAAATGTAAAAATAAAAAACGTGTATTATTACCAAACGTAGACCTTGCACATAACAAAAAAGTTTTCAATTTATTTTTGATCAATGGAGATAATCTTTTTTGAGTTCATATATTAGTTCTCATTTAGTAAGAAAACTAGTTTATATGAATGCTTGATGTTATGCATAAGATTGTCACTTCTTTCAAAATGTGTTCTGATGATGGGAACCTAGAACATTCCCAAAATAGATTTATCAACACATTCCTGAAAGTGGTCAATTAATAAATTTGAAAACAAAAACTCTATAGATTATTTGTTAGGATAATATCCTAATAAAAAAATATAGAGTGTGGCCTCGAACTTGAATAATTTTCATTTTCATTGCATATTAAAACTTTTATGGCGAATTTAGTTTTGTATGAATTTAATTTCTTAGAGAAGAACACAATAAAAAATTAAACTATATAAGAGAATAATAATTATTATTATTATTTGACATAGAGTTGCTATATTTAATTATTTATTTTTTTTTGTTTTTTTCTGCATTTTGTTTTCAAACAAAAACATATATTTTCAGGTAACAATACGAAAACGACACATACATTTTTACTATTTACAATACATGTACAAAATACAAAAATATGTGTATAAATGAGTGTAGAAAAATAGCAAATAGCCAGCGCCTAAATTTTAATTAATCGCATTTTCCTTCACTTTAATTATTATCTTTTGGCCACAACACACTAAATAATAATAAAGTTATACTTTTAAGTCGAATTTTGATTTTAATTAAGCGCTTAGTTTTAGCACCCAAATTTGTCGATGGTACTCTCAAGTACTCAACCCGTCCTCTCTATTTTCTTCACCAGCTCTGCCCAACTCAGAGTAAAAAAAAAACAGTTTTTCTAAGAGAAATTTAGATTGGTTTGGCAAAAATTAGATTTGAAGGTTAAAAACTGTGTTCGAAGGTGTTAAAATTGAGTCTGATGCTTTGTTGCCAGATTTTTTTTATATATATCCTAAATCACCCAACAAAAGTTATAAAATCTGCTATATCCTAAGAAAGAAAATATGCAAAAAAATCTGCTTAACTTAAAAATCAAAAAGTCTTATATTTTATATGATAATCAAAAGTTATAAATAAACTTTTTTGCAGTATTGTAACTTAAAAACGTTTTAAAAATATTTTTTTTTAAATTCTATAAAAACTCAATTTTGATTGGATAAAAAAAAATGTCCTGAAAACAATTTTTTTACAAACAGAACATACTAAACAGCATTTGATATATTAATGAAATTGTTATTTGGTTTGTTATTGGTTTTATGTTATAAATACAAAACTCATAATTTTTACCAAAACTGGCAAGCGCAACTTTTTTATTTTTCAAAATTATGGAAACCTCCCAAGAAAAAGCTTTCCACTTGTATCTAGACACAGTTTCTGACGAAAGTGTTGCTACTCGACTCATTTGAAAGAGAAATGGTGTTTACTGAGTTGCTATGAGAGATATTCCATCTCTTTCAAATAGCTACTCTATGATTTGATGGACACACTTCCGCAATTCCCAAATTTTGGACTATTTTGTTCAGATTTAGGGCAGGAATTAAACCGCATTTCTACATATGTCAGTTGTGGAACCACTACTCCAATTAAATCACAAAATCCAATCTTACAGATGTTTACCAATGATTAGGCAAAAAGGGAAGATATTTCATCTTTTTGCCCCTTTCCATCGGAATATCTGGCAATACCGTCTATAGATATGTCTACTCGTTATAATGTACCCACTAGGTTTTTAACTTTTTTTCCGAATTATTTGTACCTTTCACCACGTGATGGACGATTTTGTATTAATAAAAAAAAAATCGCCTTTTCGGGTCATTTTGAAATAAAAAATTCCCGCATTAGCTCATTTTCTAAAAGCACATTTTAATCACCTATTCACCATTAAAATTGCATTATCTGACCAAAATGGCTGCATACAATATTTTAAACTACTTCTTAATGTGTTCGTTGTTTTGCGAATTTTAATACCCATATCGCGAAACAACGCTAAAATATTTTTTTTTATCAAAATCTGTTTATCAGCACCAAAATAAATAATAAATGTTTATCAGCACCAAAACTTGTAATATAGGGAAAAATCAGGTAAACAAAATACTAGTGTGAACTAAAAATATTCCATAATTCGTTTTGGTATACATCCAAGCGTCGGTAAAATTTGATAAATGCAAAATAATCAAAAGCTATAACCCCACATACCAAATTGCAGGTTCCTCGCTCTACCGATTTGACCAAGCCGCCAAGGAGAGGGGTTTCCCTAAATTAGCCCCCATTTTTACCACGATCTTGACCAGAAATCTAAAGTATGTCATATCCATTTTCTGTCTGTTTGGGAAGCGAGAGACCTTAGCTTTTGCCTCGAAGCGTCGAATATATTGTGAAATTCCTGATATATCCTTACTAGAGTTAAAAAAACAGTCTAAAGATAGATTCTCAAAAAATGTTAAGACCATTTCTTTATACTTAAAAGAATGATAAGTATAATGGTGTTTTCTTTTCTGGAAAAAGTGTTGCCTTCTTAATGTGCAACGTTTTTCAAATGTTGCCCTCGCCCCATTAAAATGAAGCATTTTTACAATCAGAATAGAACACAATTTCATCACATATTACATTTATTTAAACAAATTTGTTTTTTAGTGTTGTTAAAGTTCGGGTTTGAATCCCAGCAAACTTTAAAAAAAATTTAATGTTTTTTTAATAATTAATTTTTGTTTTTTTAATTATTTAAAAAATTTGGATTTAGCTCCATACATTTTTTTCAATTAAATTTTTTTTATAATTTTGTTTATAAGCGAATTTCAGATTAAAAAATTATTAAATACTTACAAAAAGAAAAAATTAAAAATAATAGCAAAAACAAATTAAAAAAAATCGTAAATTAATTTAACAAAAAAAAAATATAAAAAAATGTGATACCAATATGGGTTCGAACTCGGGATCTTCTGTATCAGAAGCCAGCACACTACCACTCTGCTACCAAGGTGAGAGTTTTCTCGCCAAAAACTTTGCAATATACACATAAGATTGATAAGCCAAAAAAAAACAAGGCAACATCCAACCCTGTAAATTTTTTGAGGGCAGAAAATGTTGCATTTTTTGCCTTTTATAAGGCAACACTTTTAGAAACAAACACGGTACTCCTCTTAGAGTGTTCACATCATTTTAGAAAAGACATGAATAAGGAAATTTAAGGCAAAGTGCAAAAAAATGTGACATTTTTGTCAGAAAAGAAAACGCTATAAGTATTTATGGTTACTGCACTATTTTATGTATTAAAATAATGCGAAATAATTTAGTTATTATTTAGTAAGACATTATTATATGTATTAAATCAATGGAAAGAGTAAGCTGGTGTCATTTCTGCTGTCATTACTGGTAGTCTAAAAACTAATGATATTTCATTACCATTTCTACACTGGAGCGTAAATAAAGACAACAAACTTTTCGAACTATTTTTTACACATTAAATTCTTTGTAGTGAGTTTAATTTTCATATAAACCAGAACGTATGAGTGTTATTATTAGTACTCATATAATTAATATAGAGTATACGCAAAAAGTGCGATAGCCTTAATAGTTTAATGATCAATAAAATGTTTGAAACGATTGCTATTCTACGTTACTTACATTTTAGTATTGACAACAACAGTTCTTTTAAAAAAAATGTTTGTCTGCCTTGATATTTTCTGCCCAAGCGTTATAGTGTTTTTGTACTTTAAATAAAATTAACCAAGTGATAAAATAAAAATACATTTAAATCTTTAAACCTGAAAACCATATACATGCGGTGATAAAGGGCTGGGGGAAGAGGACACCCCTCCCCCCCCCCCATGAAAAAAGAGTAGAGGCAAAAAGGGCCGAAAAAGAGAAAGATAAAATTAAAGCAAAAAAGAAAAGGAAAAAGGAAAGAAGATATGTCAATATTGAAAGTTTCTGCAACATTAATAAACTGAAATATCCAGTTAAAATTTCAGGAAATGTATAGAAAGGAGATAAAGATGTAACTGCATCTTAAAAAGTACACACTTTTATGAATATTGCTCATACTGAATTCAATAGTGTTTGTGAATTTTCTTTACCAAGCTATCTTATCTTCGAAATCTTTAAAAAATTTTTACACCAAAGCTTTTCCCTAAATCAAATATTTTTTTGAGTTAGAACTTTCTCAAAGAAAAAAAACTAAAATTGTGTATTTTTTATTAGACAATCGCTTTAGGTTTTCCTTTGGAAAATGTCCCGAAACCTACACAGAAATTTTAATATTTTATCAAAACAAGTTGTTGAATTTTATTTTAAGGTATTGCAAAGGTTTGACAAGGTATTGCAAAGGTTTAATCCCATAAAACTTTTGAATCAAATACACATGTTACCCAGGCAAGCCAGCCGTACATCCTAGTGACTCCCATGGTGATTTAGAATAAAACACACACGGATTAATTTACAATGTGTATTTCTATTAAAATTCCTACATTAAATTTAAATAATTAGGAATATATTTATATTTAAAAAATAAATGTCATGGCTTGTCATAAAAAAAATTAATTATACATATATGTGGCGTTTCATCTCAAGTGATCCAACTTTTGAAACCGATGTCTTCCGATCGGGATGAAATTTGCAATAATGTTAGTCCTATTGGATAGTAGTTTAGACACAATTTTTATCCCCTCTGAGTCAGAGGGTATTAAAATTTGACATTTTGGCCAAACTGGTGTTTTTTCTCATCCTTGTAACTTATTACCTATTGTTCTTAGCAAAAGTTGTCCTAAATAGTTTAGATAGCTATTTCTTCAATCTTTTTTTGACTTTTTTTTCGAAATATGCCCATTTTTTTATTTTTATTTTTGTGCTCAAAAGAAAGCTGAGGTCTTTTCCTTTAAGAGATTTTTGGTCGCTTAGTGGGATGCGAGTAAGGTATCTATCAAAATAAATGTTTTCGTAACTCAAGACAAATGTTTTTCAATTTTTAGCAAATGCACTATTTTGAATTTTTTCCTATTTCTATGTAAGTGTTTCTAAAACCTTAAAAATAAAATTCTACTGAGAAACTAGACAAATTAAGCTTTCCGACGGTATGTAACATACCTAACTAAAATTTCATACTCTCGATACTGTAATACCATATGATCCCCAAATAGACACAAAAAGCTTAAATTCTTCAGTTTCTCTTTAGTGCGCCAATTCACTTCCTGAGTTCAGTGTTTCAATTCCAAAATTTTCGGGTACTTTCATTTTATAAAAATCCAAATCCATAGTTTTAATAAAATTTAAAATCATCGTCATTTATCAATGAAATCAAATTATTGAATTGTTTTCTTTAATTAAAAAATGTAGGTAATGAAAATAATTTCATAACAATTGATGCCAATGCCATGGTAATTCCGTCAGTTAATTAGTCCATCCAATTCATTATTCACATGTATGACACAAACGTAAAAGTTAACTAAGTAACTGTACACATATTTTAATAACATATTGTTCACTTTATGTATGTGTAAATGGTTTAGTAAACAAATATTAAACGCCAAAAAACTAAAATTTTTACAAACCTTAATATGTTAACACAAGTGTGTTATACATGTCAGAAATGAGTTGTACAAAGCAAATGCCAAAACCTCCACACACATTTAAAAATATCGATACACACTTTTTGACAAGCTTTGACACAAGTGCTGTGTTATACACAAATAAAAGTAAACAAAGATTGAAATCAACAAATGGTGGAAAAAATAAATAATTAGAAAAAAGCAGTTTAAATGTATTTTTAGTGTGTGTCGAACAATCAAACGATTTTTCTTTTATACTTTTTTGACAGACAAAGAATTTTGTAACAATTCTCATTATACTTGTGTGAAGTGAAGTATAAGCACATGTATTATAATGTAAATCAATTTGGATGTGATGACAATATTATGATGTGTTGTATTTTATTTAATGAATAAATGTGATGGTCTTATCTTTTGTTTAAATTTTTTTATTTTTATTTCTTTGTCTGAAACTTAAGACTTACATGTATGTTATGTACGCAATAGATATAAAACGTAATAAATAAATAGCAAAAACTTAAAACAATGAAACAAGGAATTTAAATACAAACATACACAATTTTAAACAATGTATAACATTTTACTCGTAAATGTAAGGCTTATGTGTATATTCGTTAACAACCTATACACTTTAGTATTATGGTCCAAAAGTATTTGGAAAACAATTTAACCCTTAATTCTTCATAAAATTTTCTAGTTTTACAATAAAAATATTTACAATGGAGTTCAGATATAGCGAGTTTGCGGTGAACGAAAGTTTTGTTTCATTATAGCCATACACTCAGAATATCATTAAATTTACAGTCAATAAAGAATTTCATAACATACATGAAATTTAATTACTATTATACAATGTTTCATAACTTTCTTTTCAAAAAATTTCATAGTTTTATTAAAAAATCATTATATTTCATTATTTATATTTTTATATCAATAACATTGAAGTGATTATTTTCTAATGTGGGTGTTGAAGTGTATGACAGCGTGTTGGACTGACAAAGGGATGGTCCCGGGCTAGATCACTGGCGACGACAATATACATTTCGAAACGTAATATGTATGAGTTTTCTATCCTATACCACTTAGCCCTACCGATAACACTAAAACAAGTGGAGAACAACAACTGTTCCAAAACTTATCATCTCACACAATTACACTGTTGCTGTGTTTGAAGATCTTTATCTCTCCCCCTCTCCCCTTTTCAAATAAAGCAACATTAATATATTGGAAGTATTTCCTGATTATTGCTTATCTTAAAAAAAAAATCACTTGGGTCAAGTGTAGCATGATTTCTATACAAATGGCTTTCGTTACAAAACCAATTTACATTAACATATTTTACACTGTCATTGCTTTAAAGCAACACCTACTCTTAAGGCCCGATAATTATGGTAGATATTATAACGCAGTAAAAAGAATGTGATATATGATATATCCAGATATAATATCATAGCTATCGTCCATAGAGGCGCAACAAGGTCCATTATGATTCCCGCAGTCCTTCTTATTCCTCTTAAAAATGTGTCCAATCACGAGATCCTATTTGACGTACTGATGTAAGAAACAAAGGTCGGGGATTCCTTCCGCGAATATCAAGAAGGTCCTGAAAGATATAAGAGCCCAAAATATAAAATCTCTTAAAAGAAAGTGCAGTGCATGAAGTGATATCTGTCCTCCACAGTCTAACCGCAACAAGTTCATGTGCCGTCATTTGATTTCCCAATCTTAATCATATGCTTAACTAGGGTGTTAGTGAACCCTAATACGTGGTATAACCATTCGGAGTTGTCTTTGTTCATATCCAAAAGAATTCCATAAAGATTTTGTATGTATGCTACGATCTGAAGTTGTCCATCTTCATAACCAATTGCTGCCTTATCCGTGCATAGAGAAGAGAGAGTGGGCAATTGACGCCCAAGGCTGCTGCCTAGGTGGCTTGCGCGTTTTTAGCAAGTTCTTCCTAGTATATCCTTGTGTTCAGGTAAGCCGCATAACGTAACTCTATGGTTCTCGTTGAAAGCCTTTGCTGTTCAGGTAAGCAGCATAACGTAACTCTATGCTTCTCGTTGAAAGCCTTTTGATATCTGTGGCAGACGCTGAATAAAATGAGCTAAAATTGCGCAACGCCTCCCCTAGGTAAAATACAAAATTAAGGCATTAATTTTTGTATATTTTCATAATATTTTGTAATTATATTGCTTTTTATTCATTTTAAACTTTATTCTGAAGATTAAATTCTGAAGTGTGTAAAGCCTTTTTGTATTTTTTTATTTCATAAATTATGTGAAGCTTTTCAATATCTTAATTCGAATGATTTTTTTTTTTTTACTTTCACGAAGAGTTCTATTTATTCAATAAAGCTCATTGTCCGGTTGTTTTATAAAGCATGATTTCATTTTATTATGGTTTTTGCATACTGAAACGTTAATTTTTAATACAACACAAATTAGTTGCATTGGGCTTCCATATGATGAGCTTTAACCATTGAAAAGTATTTTTCGTTTAATAAAAATGTTTCATAAATTAAGTGAACGTTTCATTAATTCAATAAACAGGTTTTTTTATACCACGCATAGAATTCTGTCAGTGTATTTTATAACTTTATGAAATTGTTTCATAAATTCTATGAATCGCTCCATTGTCGAAACGATTCATTCATTTTATGATGATTTGCGTTAATTCTATGAAGATTTTTAAAGGAGTTGACATTAAGAAACCCCGTTTCATATATTATATAAAAAGTTTAAATGGGCGAATCCCGTTGACAAGTTTCATTCAAACTATGATTAGAGTCTTAGAGAGTTCTCTCCGATCTTAATAAATTTGGAAGTGTGATCCTTAAATTAAAAAAAAAAATAATGAAGAAGTATTTTTATTATCATTTGCGTATGTTTAGTGGTTAAAACGTGGGAACAAATTGTTTTGACTTTAGTAAATTTCAGAAATGTTTCACTAAAAAAATATGTATGAAATGTTTCCTTACAAAAATTTTACAATTTTTAACTCTACATTTTAACCACCAAACATAAGATTGGGTCGCTTATAAATTAAGGAGTCGCTTATTTTTTCAACCTCTATCACATATCCAAATTTGCATAAGATCGAACAGAAACCCTTATGGAAATTTTCTTGCAAGTTAAAAAAAGGCAGATTTTCGCTGTATTTAAAAAAGTTATTAAAGGGTTCCTTTTCATAATTTATACAGTTGTTGAACATCTTTGATTCCTCCAAATTTGACACTTGTAGCTCAAACGTGGTAGTGGGTCACTGTTGCGATAACTTGTTTACAAGAAATGGTCTAGAATATAGTTGAAAAATAACTAAGCAGTTTTAAAATAAATACACAGAAAAAACTAAAAACGGGTTTCAATTAAAAAATTTATTGAATCAATTAATATTTAATTGATTTTGCACCTATCACGGCAATGATACTATCAATTAAACCTTTTATGAAAATTAAGAAGGAAAAAAAAGTTATAAATAACTTCTACAAAAAAAATATGATACTTACAAAAAAGTGTGTATCTATACGTTGGTATGTGTGTTTTTTGCAATGCTGAGTCTGTTTGTGTCTGTGCTTGTTTTGTTTGTTAACTTCAAATGTAGTTGGTATTTTATACTGAAAGTTTTCTAGTTATTCATACAGTGCATAAAAAAATAAAATGATAATTGCGTCTAAAATAAAATATGTATTTATATATTTAAAAATTTAATAAAAATATTTATTGCTGCAATTAAATATTTGTTTAGAAACAAATTAAATTAAATTCAAATCAAATCTTAAATTAGATATTTTGGGTTGATAATTTTTTCTGTGTACCATGAAATTTTTGAATAAGTAAGTAAAATTTAATGCATTTTACAGAAAAAATTTTAAAATTAGGGAAGTTCAGGTACAATTCCATAGTATATTGAAATAAGCCAATAAATGTTTATCAAAAAGAGTAAAAATTTAATTGTTTTGTAAAATTTAAAAACTAATTTTTTTTAATATCTTATTTCACGACAAAAAATAACGTTGATTTGGAAAGCAGTAAATACATGTGTATGCTTCAATTGGGAAGGTATTTTATTGTTCTTCCCTGAATTCATTCTTTTGAAGCAGTAAATAATGCATTCAATGAAGCACTAATTTTGACAATACACAAACAAGAAGCACATACCAAGTGGGACATCGCAAACAAAAATCATGCCTTCTGAAATTGTTTCGGAATACTCGGTAATTACATAATGCCTTTCAGAACTGTTTCTTGGTAAGCACTATTTTTGCTATTTCTTTATGCATTTCTTCTTAAAATTATTAAATTAATCATTTTTCAAAACTCTATAGAATTATAAATAATCGCATTATCTCAAACCTTTCCAAAAACTTTCCAAAAAAGTTAGATTATAAAATGAATTTTAAAAAGTGAAACGATATACATATTGGGGATTTAATCTCAAGTGACCGAGCTCTTGAAACCGATTTCTTGAGATTGGGATGAATCTTGTACTTGTAAGTTGAGTCCTATTGGGTAGTAGTTATGGCACAACATTTCAGCGGGACCGGTATAGGACTCTCTGAACTAGGTCTAGGACTCTACAGCTAATTACATATTGTAGTTAAAAAATTTTGTCTAAAATGTTTTCGAAAAGATATTCTTCAATCTTAAAGAAAAAAACATTTTTTTTACTTATTTTTCAACATTTGGTTTTTTTTTTTAGAAAGCTAATAGGGATACCTAAACAAAGCGGAAAGCGGAACGTTTTTAAACTAATAAAAATTATAACAAACTTGTATAAAAGGCAAAGTACCGCCTAGTTTACTTCCCCTGTTTTTTTACAAACTAAACAAAATATAAAAAGGAGAGAAAAACAAAAAACGTGCATTGAATATCCACCAGAGGTGGACCTTGCACATCAAACACGTTCTCAATTTATTTTTTTGATCAATGGTTATAATCTTTAACTTCAAACTCATATGTATATTAGTTCTCATGTAGTGAGTAAACTAGTTCATATGAATGTTTGATGTTTGGCATGGGATTGTTACCGCTTTCAAAACGTGTTCTGATTCCCTGAAAATTCCCGAAATAGATCTATCAACACATTTCTGAAAGGGTCAAATAATAAATTTGAAAACAAAAAACTCTATAGATTATTTGCTAGGACAATATCCTAATGAAGAAATATAGAGTATGGCCTCGAACTTGAATAATTTTCATTTTCATTAATCAATACAGCTAAAAAAGAGTTTTATAAATTGGTTGATAATAACTTGTTAGAGATTTTAAAATTGTAACAACAAGAATTTGTTGCATTTAATAAATCTTTGGTTTGTATTAGATTTGATACTCTTGGACCATGAAGTCTGTTTCTGCCTTTGGTTTTAATCAGATTTTGGTATGAAAAAATTCTCTCAACGTTGT
The DNA here is from genome assembly GCA_021234595.1 of Delia radicum. Taxonomy (NCBI): domain Eukaryota; kingdom Metazoa; phylum Arthropoda; class Insecta; order Diptera; family Anthomyiidae; genus Delia; species Delia radicum. The sequence continues at coordinate 135,619,789 of CM037853.1, forward strand.
CAGAAGAATCTGGAGAGGATAAAATACCTGCAGCAATTCTGGAAATATCGGGAAACATATATTTGTTTAACTCATTTTTAATTTTAGATACTTTTGACCAGAAACTACACTCAAAAAAAACTTTTGCTGAGTTAGCAAAATTTAGTCAGGAGGGTGCTAGCAAAAAAATT
>CM037853.1:135620058-135636698 GCA_021234595.1 Delia radicum
TATCCAGAAAGTGTATTTGATACGAGTATTATTTTTGATAAAATATTCATTGACCTTCATATATATTTCAATATATCCATATAAAAACATCATGACGTATAAATTCATTTTATTGTTATGCGTTTTATTTATTACTCATTCGCCTACGTATTTGAATTAGCTTGTATATAGAAATATTTATGAAGGACAATATTTAACGGTTATTTTCTCCAAAACAAATACGAGTTTCACTATGAAACTTTCTGGATGGATAGAAAACACATTTAGCCCATTTCTTAATAAATAAAGAAATAAAAAAAAACTATTCAGATTTCTAGATAAATTGAGTTTTGTATTATTCTAAAAAAAAAATTTGATTGCTTTTTTTTATTTTATATTTTTTTTAATTCTCCATAAACTAATATATAGATACAGACGAATTTTCCAAATTCAGTTTAATAATAATAATAAGTAAAATACTAAAAATCAGTGCAAATTTGGTCAATATTTAACCCAGCCTACTTCGCCCATTTTTGACTTTAATAGAAGAACAAATATGTTAGCTTGGCACTGCTGCTCGATATACTTTTTCCTGTAGCGGGGCAGTTGGCTTAGAAAGCAGCATATTTGTTTAGTTTATACATTTATATTTTTTCCAAGGTTAAGTGATGTGGATTCGCCTTTGCCGCCATTGAAGTTTTTAGAGACTTTAATAAAAATGAATGTCCTTTTGTCACGCAATCCTAAACAACAATGACTTACGACCAAAGGCTATTTCAAACAAAAAATATTAATTTAAATATAAAAATAAAAAAATAAAAAACGTTTTAGTATTAAATCCCACATTTAATAATATAAAACAAAAGAATAAATCGAACTTGCTCTCGTTATTTTGCCCTCATCGACGCAAATTCCTCCTTAACAATAATTCTATGACATCAATTTGAAGTCTGCAATCCAGGTCCGCTGTTTTTTAAAACATTAATACACAACCAAAATCTAGAAGTTATTAAAAACTACCTACATTTAGGTGTCAAATTAAATACGAATTTAATCAAAAACTAGAAGGTTTCAAAAACATCTAACTTTTGGTTGCAGTAAAACAGTTATACCCGATTATACTACCACCCAAAAACTAGTAGTTTTTAAAAATGACTTATGGTTACTTCCCGATCAAAAAAAAAGTTATATCTGAAATAGAAAATTAGATCTCATTTGATAAAGATCAATATTTATACTTATCCAAGCTTATATCAAAATTGGGGTATCCAGTAATATCCGATTTGATCTCTCAAATATATTACTGGATTAGAACTAAAGAGATAAATTCTATATATATATATACATATATGTATATATATATGGAGGACTTATTAAGTTTTATGGTAGCACATCTCTGTAAAAATTGTTTCAGATTTTGGTATAGACAAGTATAAAGGTTGTACACAGATTTTGCAACTAGATCTGCTGCCTCATTGCCTGTGATACCGATGTGGCTTGGGAGCCACAGTAGCTTAAAACTTATTTTTCATTTTTATTGCGAGTTGTTGTAAAGAAATCATTAATTCATTTTTATTATTTTGATTTGAAGCGGCATCAAATACCGAACGGCTATCTGTGCAGGTAAGGTGGGGTAATATTCCCATTTCTGCGTACTTCCGGCTCCATCGGTAATGACAAAACCAACATGTTTTGTAGTCTTTGATCCATCTCTGAATATATAGCAACATTGCTATATTTGTTAAATATTTCGTTAAATAATAATCTTAAGACTATAGGAGATGTCTTGTTTTTGTTGAAGGGTTTTCAAAAAGTTATTGGATTCTTACAGGAAGGTTGGAATCCCAGAGGTGGAGTATAATCTCTTATATTATACTTTTTAACAATTTTAATAATGTTGTGTAGAGTTGATGGGTACTTTGGAGTTGTTTTCCTCTTTTTTAACAAGCTAATGTGCTTGTGGAATAGTGATGAGTTAGGGCAAGTAATTTGTGCAGTAGACTATGCAATAGACTTGGCGTGAACACGTAGAGGTTCAAAGCGACCTTCTGCTTGAATGTTCTTGATCAGTGTGGTGCGAAATGACCTCAGACTAGTTAGTTATAATAGCAGCGTTTAGAATACTTTCCACAATTTTAAAGGTTGTCTTGGAAGTTTTTTTGCAGATGACTAAAACATAGCCAATTTTAGACAACATAACCGAGTTCACTAATCTTATCAGACTGTTGGCTTTTAGTTGATGATACAAATTTAATGATGTTTAATCTATTGATTAAATCTGTTTTTAAATAATTTCATTGATTCTTAAAGTCATATCAATATTAAGACCTAAAATTTGACAATTTTTTACATTTTGAATAGAAAAATGTTTGAAAATTATGTTAATTTCATTACAGTTGCGTTTTTTTGCAGACATGCAGATGATTCGTTTTTTCAATCGAAATATCTGCACCCAAAGTTATTGGCCAATTGTCAACTTTAAGTAAAATTTTTTGAGAAACTTTAGCTATTTTCTCATTTTTTTGTTCGTTCGATATAACATAGAGATCATCAGCATAAATGCAGTGGTTTATTCTTTTATCTATGTTTAGTATACGGCTTAAGTCATCAAAGGCAATTATAAATAGAGTTACCGACAAGGGTGATCCTTGAGGGATGCCGTTATCCAGAGGGAAAACATATGAAAAGGTGTCATTAACACGAACGGAGAATTTTTCTCTTTGTAACAGTTGCTGAAGTACAATGTGAATTCCTATTCTATCAAATGAATCGATCTAGAAGGCATCTGTGGTGCTGAGCCCAGATTGGAAGCCGGTTCGGTTATGTGACAAGAGTTTGTGCTTTTTGATGATCCAACATTAGGTGCTTAGAAAGGATATTGTCTATTGGTTTGTTGCGCTGTGTATAGTAATCACTGTTTGTGTATAGTTAAATGAAAAAAATATTTCTTTTCCATTTGTTACTAAACCACACATTTCATTTTCATGGACGTGTTATGAGTGTCTGATCTATTTGAAAACTGAATACTAGAGTGAAGTTAGCCCGTTTTAATATCCCACTTTTTTAGAACAAAAAAATGGGCTAACTTCAGTAAATTGAAGCTGGCCCATTTTTTTTATTAAGCTACAAACTTAAATTTAAGAGCAACAAAAGAAAAATGAATAAAAAGAATAAACTCACTGAACAATAACAAAAAAGTAAAAAAAAAATTAAACTATAGGCAAGAGCTGGGCATGTGGAGCCCTTTTAGTCCAAAAGGGGGGCGGTTGAAAAAGGTGAACGATGTATTATCAGGGCATTTATGTAACTCCCCCACCCTTTGTTAATACATTACACGTAGAATGTGCTTATGTTTACATTTTAAAGATTAATAGTTTAAATTTTAATTTTATATTGAATTTTTAATACAAAAAATATTAACAAAAAGTAACGGCTTGTTTTTACAAAACAAAAAGTAACGGCTTGTTTTTACAAGACAACGTGTGGCACCCGAATGAATACGTAATGAAATGAGTATTTATAATTCGTTCGTCTGACTTACGTTTGATTACGTAAAGCTTTATGTTTTGTCAAACAGTAAGATTGCCAAAATAATGTTTTTCGCATTTTGTTTACTTTTTTTCATACACAAATAACTCATTTTTCGTTGGTAGATGGCAACCCAACACTGTAAATGAAATATAAACAAAAACAGCTGTTTTTTTCTTGAAAAAAAAAAAATTATATATTTTGTTTAGAAAACATAAAAGTGGTGATAAAAAATATAATTTATATAAAAAAAAACAAAAACATTTACAAATAAAAATGATCGGATCAATTGCCATGGGTTTTGATGGTGATTTTTTTTTATTACAATTTTTTGTTAAAATTTTTTTTTTTTTAATATTAAATTGTGTTGCCTTTTTTTTTTTGACAAATACTTTTTGTGAACGTCTGTTTTTGACGTTTGTGGCGTTTCAAATCGCAATGTGGAAACCAAAAAAAGAGACGAAAACAACAACTCTTACGTTTTCACTCAATTCAAAGTGACATTTGCGATACAGAACCACAAAATGAATTTCTTCACTCATTACACGAATTTTTTGAGTGACACGTCTTACAAAAACAGCCCGTAAGCTTCAAATTAATTTCAATGGTTCATTTTATGAAAATATTTTTATTATTTCAAGTTGTATACATTAAGGTGGGTCGGTCCCTATACAAAAAAAAAACAGTTAAGCCAGTCACCCCCAGGATTAAAGATAAGTTAAACACGATTCTAGAAAAAAAATTTTTTTTTACCACGACCCTAAATACCGCCCATTTTGTTTTTTGTGCACTGCGTCGCCATTTGAAGTCCCATCTTAACATAATGCATATCGTTGTTGATGGATTGACAATAGCTACATTTCTCTCTGTTGTGATTTTTGACTCCGACTTCAAATTCTAGTTGAGATTTCCGATATCTGGTTTCCCCCCTATGACCAAGTATTTTTAACGAAAAATATTTTTTTTTTTTTAATTCTATGAAACTTTCGCTTTGAAAGTGCATATTTTTTTCACAAACAAAAAAGTTGCGGAGGTTTGAAAAAATCAAAATATAATAATGGCTCAAATTCGACTTGTTAACATTTACACAAACAAAAATATTTTTTTTTCAATTTTAAAATAATTTATATCAAGTTTTAATATTATTTTAAGTCTCTCAATTTAAAATTTTTTAAATATAAGTAATGCAGTGCGAAATATTTTCTGTTACAATACAAACGTTTGTTAGTTTAGTTCAAAAATATGTTTGTAAAAAATAAAAATTCGCATTTTCTTACTGGTGACCCGCGTGGTATTACGACCTGTGCTACTGAGAAAATACATTTTTAAAAAACACAAAATGTATTTTGAACCACGTGATATTGAAAAAACAAAAATTACCAACAAACCGCCGAATTATAGAATATTTTTTTATTTTTATTGTGCATCTAATATTTACAAAACGAAAATTTATCGAGATACATACAAGCTATAATAAAGGGTCCGCCAAAAAACTTTTTTTTTGAAAATGCTATAAAAAAAAACTACTGAATATTTTCTCAAATTTCTTTTTTTATTTGAAAGTACAATCCTTCCGGTTAATAATGGAAAATAATTTCATTCAAATGGCTGCCTCGGCTGGACATGCAGTATGAGCTTCATCTGAAAAGATGAGTTTTTTTGGCAAAATCGGCATCGGAAAAAAAACGTTAGATGGCGGACCCTTTAGAAGTGCTTTGTGAGTTATGGGAAAAACATCTATTCCAATAGTTAGTAAAACCATAATTAGAAAATTCTTGGTTCGTCTTTTTGGCTCACATTATGAAATTATTAAAAAATTGTATAAATATGATGAGAACAATTGGAATAGGTTATTTCAAATTTCAAAGTGCAAGTGTGGAATTGAATTAAATAAAATATGTTGCTTATTTTTAATAAAGGGTCCGCCATATAACTTTTTTTTTTTTAAATGCCATAAAAAAAAAAACTACTGAATATTTTCTCAAATTTCTTTTTTTATTTGAAAACAATCCTTCCGGTTAATAATGGAAAATAATTTCATTTCAAATGGCTGCCTCGGCTGGCCATGCAGTATGAGCTTCATCTGAAAAGATGATTTTTTGGCAAAACCGGCATCGGGAAAAAAGAAAACGTTAGATGGCGGACCCTTTATATTCTTCTTTTCATCTTATTTTGCCATTATTTTCTAATTATATTTTTTTTTTAAATATTTTTTTTAACTTGTTCCTTGAAAATACCTGTATAACTAATTTTAATTTTATTTTTTGTTTCGTCAAATAAATCTAAAAAAACTAATACATACATATAAATATTATATACCTAATGTGTTTTTAATAAACTATTTAGAATCGAAAGCAAAACAGAAATATTCAATGAAAATAACATAAAAAGCACCAGCGGATCTGGATAATGTTGTCTAGTTTGGTCTATAGTTACATAGTATATCTTGAATGCTTAGACCTCTGTAACTTTTTTGTTTGTGAAAAAAATAAGTAAGCGAAAGTTTCATAGAATTAAAAAAAATAAATATTTTTGGTTAAAAATAATTGGTCATTAGGGGTGTAGGAACCAGATACCAGAAATCTCAACTAGAATTTGACGTCGGAGTCAAAAATCTCAAAAGAGAGAAATGTAGCTCTTGTCAATTCATGAACATTATGTTACTATCGGACTTCAAATGGCGTCGCAGTGCACAAAAAACAAAAAGGGGCGTGGTAAAAAAAAAATGTTTTTCTAGAATCGTCTTTAACTTATCTTTAATGCTAGGGGGTGACTGACTCAACTTTTTTTTCGACCCATCCTAGTATACATATAATTTTCATATGCATATTATTTTGTTATTCCATCATTTTATTCAAATGGCGACGCAGTACACAAAAAACAATAAGGGCGGTATGAGGGGCGTTTTCTAGAATCGTCTTAAACTTATCTTGAATCCTAGGGGTGACTGAATCAACTTTTTTTTTCGACCCATCCTAGTATACATATAATTTTCATATGAATATTATTTTGTTATTCCATCATTTTATTATTTTTGTATGTTTTTATTTATTTCAAATATCATTAACATAATTGTAGTAAGAGTATTTTATTTTTATTTTAAAATTTTGGTTTTATATTTTCATTTGTTTGTTATATAAAATTATAAATTTTAGTTAATATTTACAATGAAAAAAAATATATATTTGTTATTTCTTTTAGTACATTTTTTATTTTAAATGGTATAATACAAACATTTTTACAGTTTTTCTTTTTTTTCTTTTTGTATAATTTCTACCAGTAATAATGCTTTAAAATTTTATATCAGGTATTTCATTTTGATATTTAAAATGTCTTGTCTATCTCTTTTACAATTTTTTTGTCCACAAAATTTGTTTAATTTTTTCTTTCCAATGTTTTATATGTATTTAGGCATTTGCTTAAGATTATTAAATTCTAGATTTTCCACAAATTCCCTTTCCTTATACTCCTGGCAATCTTCCTTGCCTTTGTTAATCATTTCAATTCTCTCAATTTTCTTTCTATGTATATTATTATGTAACTTTTGCCAAATTGATTTATCCACTTTAATTTAATTTAATTTATTTATTAATTTCAATAACCTAGCCTGAAGGCCATAATCGGTTACAAATTTCTACTAAATTATACAAAGTAAACAATAATATTATGCAGTAACTCATTAGGTTGAAATCCTGTAGTACTATGAATCGCATCGTTGTATATTTGAACGGATTTGTATATAAGGGATTTATCATTTAAATCCTTATCTTTCTGCTCTAATTTAAAAAGTCTCACGTGTTCATTTAAAGTTAGAGGGAAACGCTCTATATACGCATTGCCCGTGTGTGTATTTGGAGAAGTAAAATGAAAACCTATTTTCTCTGAGTTCCCAAAAAAAAACTGTTATAAGTGCTGTATTAAATTCATTATCAGCTACAATTTACATAGTTTTAATAAAATCGCAAATCTCTCTCTAAGCATTTCGACAATAGGCAACGAGTTTTTTTTCATTCAAATAATGTATGGATACATGTTTTGTAAGTTTATCGATACATATCAAAAATGTTGTATTCCTATCTAAAAACCATATATCGATATTTCTTATATCATTTGATTTCACTGGCGTTTCAGTTACACATAATTTCGTTTTTATAGGCCGTCTATCAAATTTACGCATATTAGATGTAACACAATTATTAATAAATCTATAAATTTCCATTTTCAATTTCGGATAATAAACAATATTTTTCAATTCTAACAATGCTGCCTCTATACCCCTATGATTTCTATTACTGTGATATTTTTCAATAATCTCCAAAAGATTCTCTCTATCAAAAATATCATCAATAAATCTAGAACATCTAACGAGTTTCATTTTCTTGGCATTTAAAAAATAATAAACCATAAAAATAAATAATAAACTGTACCTATTCCACATAAAATTTTTCTTTCGTATTTGTAATTATTTCCTAAAGTAGCTATAACTTGATTCTTATGATGATTTGAATTTTCCTTCACACTCTGAATTGTCGCTAATTAAGATAACAGATTGTGCATCTTCCTGCAAAATATTACCGTCTATACGACTCAAAAAATCAGCTACTTGGTTATTTTTGCCTTTTATATATTCTATATCAAAATCGTATTCATTGAGCTGAAGTTTCCATCTCTGTAATTTCATATTCGGTTCCTTTAAAGAATACAAGTGGGCGATGGTCAGTTTGGATTTTAAACCTTCTTCCGAATAAATATGGCCTAAAATATTTCACCGACCAAACAATCGCTAATAACTCTTTCTCTATTGCGCTATAATTTCTTTCACGATTATTCAATGCACGGGACGTGTACACGATTGGATGCCCATTTTGTGAAAGCACAGCACCTAATGCACCATTACTGGCATCTGTTGTCAACTCAGATAATTTATTAAATTTATGATATGCTAATACTGGATTTGTACATAAAATTGCCTTTAGCTTATTAAAGGAATCAATGTATTTTCGATCAAGAACATCTATAAGCGATCCCGTTTTCAAACATGCGATCATAGGTAACGCTATTCGGCTATCATCTTTAATAAATTTTTCAATAGTTAAGCCTAAAAATTATCTTATTTGTTTTATATTCTTTGGTATAGAAATTTTCTGTATAACATAAATTTTCGGAGGATTTGGCATAATTACAGCTGGTGTGATAATATGTAATATTCCGATTCACGCTTAAAAAAATTACACTTATCAACTTGAACTTTAAGATTGTACTCCGACAATCTCTGAAAAATTTTCTTTAATGATAAAATATGCTCATTAAGTGATGTTGAAAATACTAATATATCATCTAAGTAAACCACACATATATTATAATGTAATCATGTAAAACTTCGTTCATCATTCTCTGAAAGGATGCTGTTCTTCAGCCCGAAAGGCATTCTCGAAAATTCATAATACCCTATTGATGTAGAAAATGCGGTTTTATGCCTCTCTTCAGGTATAATTGGAATTTGGTAAGATCCTTTAGCTAAATCTAAAGTACTAAAATATTAAAAATTTAATAATTTCGCAAAGAGATCCTACATATTTGGTATAGGAAATTTATCCTCAATCATCACCTTATTCAATATTCTATAGGCCACGACCACTCTCCATTCCGATTTCCCGAATTGTCCATTTTTTTGTGAACAACCCATATAGGAGCATTATACGGATTTTGTTATAATTAATGAATTTAACATTTAATTCACTTGCCTTTCCACTTCCCCTTTATGTATTTCCGGGAAACGATAAGTCCTTGAATATAGAGGAATATAATTTTTCGTTGGTATTCTGTGTTTATATTTCCCAAAAGAAGAAAAATTTTCCCCTTCAAAATAAAAAACGGGTTTAAAATCTTTAATTATTTTCGGTTGCTAATTAATTTAATCTTTATTCAAATTTTCAATAGTCAATTTATTGGTCAAATAATCGATTTTTGGTTCACTAAAATTTATATGTATTATTATCGAATTAAAATGTGAATTGTCTTTCCCAGTATACTCTCCTGTAGAGTTATTAAATATTAATGGCAATATCGCATTAGAAATAATTAAAAAGTTTTTCTCTAAATCTATTTTTACACCTAATGGTTTCAGTACATTGCACCATATTAGACCATCGAAATCACTAAAAATCTAACATTTCTATATCACTAAAAATCTAACATTTCTATATTGGATCCAGGTAAATTAAATTCTCTAAATAACTGAATAGATATTTTTGTTCTAGTAACAGTTCTGGAACAGATAGTATTTAAAATTACCGGACGCTCAAGTCCCGTCTGAAAAGAATTGTGAAATAAACCTCTCTTTATTATTGTTGTGTCTGATCCTGTATCTATTATTAATAATCTAATAGGGGCTATTCTTGTGATTACTATTATACATGGTAATGGGGTTGGGCCTGTAATTGAAAATTTGATACCTACATATTATCCACATGCATTGGTACTGCTCTATTAATAGTAGTTCGTCCTGAATTCCTTGTACTAAATTGTGTGCTATTATATCCATTATAATTTCTAACATCATTTAACAAATTTTTTCTTTATATTCTTTACTAAAATGTCCACTATTATTCCCGTTGTAATTTCCATATCCTTTATTATCAAAATTCCAATTATTATTTCTATTAAAAACCGTGTTTAAAAGTTTTTAATTTTCCATGATAATCATAATTATTTCTAGGAAAATTTCCTGGTTGAATTAAAATTCTGAGAATTATTTACTCTGTTAACTCTTCTATTGAAATTTCTATTTTGGTTATTAAATTTTGACGAAAACGATTGCAAAAATCGTTGATTTTTAGTGTAAAAGTATTGTTTCTATCAGAATTTCTTTAGCTTTTAAAAAATCAGTGGGGTTCCTAGAATTTAAAATTAATTTTGGCTCATTTGGCAATTTACTTATGAAAATTTTCATTACCATTCTATCATTATTTGTACCACTGTGCCATTGTGCATTATCGGGATCAATGCTTGTTTTTTAAATTAAGTTTAGTTAATAGGGAATACATATATTCATAAAAGTCACGAATAGTAGTTCTTAGTTCTGCTGTTTTAATTCTATTTATTATACTTTCTATTCTTCTATTCTGCCAGATATATTAAAATTAACTCTTAAGATTACCTTAGTATTTTCTCATCTTGTAGGGTTGGTTGTTGTTAACTAGAGTGATGTTGGCTTTTCCAACACAATTTATTTCGAATACTTAAATCAAATCCATCACGGTTTTCAGCGTCAACACGTTGCCGAATTGTATCAACATTGTTGATAAACATTTGTAGCTCCTCTGGCATTGTTGCCAACTCGGGAAAGAACGAAAGCACCGTGAGTAGTGCAAAAACGGGTAAAAAAGGGTAAAATTTTACAAAAAAAGGGGTAAAAAAGCACCAAATAAAATTTTTTAAATATATTTAAAAAATAACTGTTAGTAATGTAAAACTAGGGAGAAAATTCTATAAAAAAGGGTAAGAAAGCACTAAGTCTAACTGAAATTAAAAAAGAAATGGTTTGAGATAAAAAAATTTAATTTAATAACATTAAATAAAAAAATATAACAATTCATTTAAACATAAAATAAAAAAATAACAATTCATTAAAACATGAAATAACTTTTTTAAAAAGAACATTTAATAACAATATGTTCAATTTAAATTAAATCAATTTCGTCTTGGCATTTATTAGGCCACAAAACTGTTTTTATAAAACATTTACAAATCAATATGTTCAATTTCAAATAAATCAATTTCGTCTTGGCATTCATTAGGCCACAAAACAGTTTTTATAAAATATTTTGATTTTTTGTAAGTATCGTTAGAGTTTATTTTATTATAAACATTGGAAGGTAGTTTATAACTGCTACAAAATCCATTTCCAAATTTAAGACCGCATTTAATGTGTAACAACGCATTTGCTGAATTTAGTGACATCCGGTTTCTAATTTTTATTTTAAACAAATTCATCAAACTAAATGTCCTTTCGACCTCCGCGTTTGAATAAGGCAATGAAAGTAATTTTAAAACAAACATTGTGAGTTCAATAAATGGGTTTTCCCCCAAAGAATCCTTGAAGTTGTGGACTTCTATCCAAAACTCATCCGTCCTTTCTGTATTTTTCCATTTATGTAGCTTAGGATTTGATAGACAAACTTCGATTTTACTAATGACATTTGAATCATTTATAAAATTTTTCATAAAATCTATGATATCATTTGCATTGTTTCTAAAAATATTATCCACACTAAATAATGATAAATTTTGTAATAAATTAAAATTTTTTGGAAGCTTTCGTCTTAGCTCTATTACAAGATTTTTTGTAAATTCTATTAAATTATATGTTATGATTTGTTTGTCATTTGCACTTATATTATATTCGTTGCATGACTTTTCAAATAAGTAACCAAGATGACAAAACTGGTTAATATTTCATTCAAATTACCTTTTAAATAACACAAGGCAACAATTTTGAAAAAATTTTAGGGGCTTTGAAAACCACTATACAATTTTGATGTATTGTGGTCCCAGTAGTACAAATATGGTTCAATTTTGAAATTCTATGGAGAGGTTTTTTTTTAAAAAATTTTTAATTAAAATTATAAATTTTTTTAGACGTGTCTCCACATAATTAATGATAACTAAAAAAAAATAAGTCCGATATTATTCAAATAAATTTAGAAAAACTGAAATTTACATAGCCTTCAATCCGTTAATATATTGCGTTTCAATCGGCTCAGTAGTTTTGGAGTTATAATAAAAAATTGAGGGAAAAAAATATTTTTTTTTACGTGAAAATAGCAAATTTTTTTGGTTAAAAAAAATCATAAAAAATCGAAAACGGCAAAAATCGTTCAGATTTATTGCTTTATCGCAAAGCCACATGTAATAGGAACAAAATGAGATATCGATCATAAAAATCGATTGATTTTTTTCGAATTTATTCACAATTAAGTGAATTCGCTCATTTTCACCAAATTTTAGTTTTTTGTCTGATATACATAAAATTGAGTAGTTAATGTTCTTCTTTCGATTGATTGAATTTTGAAAACATTTTCCCCATGCTATGTACAAATTTTCACATCAAAATGCATTACATAGTAACATTCGTGTATTTTTTGGCAAAACCCTACCTAGAATATACTGATTCTATTCTTCGGAAAGACATTTGTGTTGGATGAGCTTAAATGTAAATAAATAAATAAATTAAATAGTAGAAAATTTATATTTTATTATTCACATTTATTATAATAAATAAAACAAGAAAATAAATAAATAAATATGTATTATAAACTACAACTCTGAAATTTTCTTTTAGTCGATTTTCTACTATTGTTGAATAACGAAGTGTTACTCTGAATACTCCAGCAAAAATCAGCCATCATGTGTGCATCCCAGCGACCCTGGTATCGTTCCTCCATTGTCCGGATATCTTGGTGGAATCGTTCGCCCTGTTCTTCACTCAAGTCTCCTAGATTTTCAGGAAAACGATCTAAGTGACTGTGCAGGTAGTGTAATTTGATGCTCATGTTGCATCCAAGATTCTGGAAGTGAGTTAACATCTCTTCAACGTGCGCAACGTAATCATCACCCTTGTTATTTCCTAAGAAATTTTGAATAACCCATACAAACGAATCCCATGCATTCTTCTCAATTTCTGACATTGAACTGCCAAATTCAGTATCGTTCACCAATTTGCGAATTTGTGGGCCATCAAATATGCTTTTTGTACTTAAACAAAAATAACACTCGGATGCGTGGTTCGCTGTTTCTCTCCATAGCATAGGCTTCAAAATTTCCAAGTGTCGTCTGTAAAATGAAAAAAAAAATTGAAATCAGGAATATGAAGAATTCAAATTTTAATTAAGAAATATTGTAATTATAAAATATTCCAAATCTATTAATTTATACTTACTTTACGTTAGAAGACTTCATAGATAAATTCAATCGACATGGAATGCATATAGTACTCGGTGTCCAATGCTGGTTCAAATTGTGCGGATAGATATTATAGCAATCTTGATATGACTTTTGCAATGAAGTTAAGAACCACTTCCGTTTTTTCCCGGTGATATATTGGCCGCACACATAACAAAATAAATCTGGATCGTTTTTACATGAAAATGTTCTGGCTTTCTGGCTCATTTTTATTAATATTTGAAAATTGTTTTTAACTTCTAAGCTGTATGACTCTAATTTTTGTGTAGGTATTAAATGATGTTTGCGTTATCGCAAACACTTCTTGAATGAAATAAAAAGGGTCAAGGAGATCTTATAAATACTGATACTATAATTTGGGATAACCCTTTGTGTGGATACAGTTTGTGTGTGCTGCAAATTTTTTATTATTCCCAAGAATCCTAAAAAACATTAAGGACTTTTATGAAAAAAAAAAAAAATTATCCGTTACAGGTAGCTAACGGAAAATAAGAGCACTTCAGCGTACACGCACATTTATTTACTATCCTACCGCAATCGTAAAAATTAAACAATCTTTTGTTTATTACTTATTTTTTTTTAATTATTAGAATCATAAAAATGTCATAGAGGTTTTTCCCAAAGGGGTTTTGCCAAAATGCGTGTCGTAAAATGCACCTGTGTTTTTATGTTCTGCATTTTCATTATGTAGGTACAATTTTCTACAGTGCTTGTAAATATGCGATACCTTCAATTAATTGTAAATAAAAATGTAAAGCATGCATCGATTTTTATGATCCATATCTAGTTTAATTCGCATGATATGTAGCTTTACTACAAAAAAATAAAAAGTAATATTTTTTGCAGTTTTCGATTTTTTCCAGATTTTTGTTTTTTTTTTTGCTAACAATTTGTTTCATAACTTTGAAACTATTGATCGCATTAAAAAAATTTGTACAGTTCTTTAAAGATATTGTAAACCTTAATTTTTGTAAATTTAATTTGACAAAATCGGACTAGTTGTTTTTGAGTTATGACAACATAAGTGGAGAAATGGCTCAAAATATTGTCAATTTTAAAAAAAAATTTTTTTAAAAAAAATTATCCATAGAATTGAAAAATTTTACCATTTTTGTACTTAGGCAGCCATGATGCATCAAATCTATATAGTGGTTAGTCAAGCCTTTTTTTGCTGTTGACCTGTGTAATCAAAGACTTCATTTGGCACGATTATTCTGTTTGTAAGACTTTTCAACAAGCAATATAAGCCGTTGTATAATTTGACATGGTCCGCGTTGTCAGCCTCAAATGCCAATGATAACCACCTGGTATTGGACACCATTGGAATTTTTTGTGGATTCAAGTTGTCGTTGTTTAACAGTTTGAAGATTTTGGCATAAGCTTTTTGTCTAATTGAGGAGTGAGCAAACCAGTTATGAGATTCCTTAACAAGAAATTCTAAATTATTTGGAAAACTTTTTTCAGTTGCAGCACACACAGCTAATTGTAAGGAGTGGCAAACACATCGGACTAAAATCAAATTTGGAAGATGGTACTTTTTTTCAATTTTTCGATGCAAACCATTGTGTGCTCCCGTCATTACTGCAGCATTGTCTGTTCCTATTGCTACTAAATGTTTGAAGTCCAGCTCCAAAATATTTAGTAGCCGCTCCAAACCATAAAGGATATCGTCAGCAGTACCTCCTTGTAAATCAATTAAGCCAAGGAATGTTGTAACAAACATGTTTTTTTTAGAGCTGAAATATCGAACGACGACACCAAGCAATTTTTCAATTGATATATCAGTTCCTTCATCTAAAATAAGGCTAAATGGAACACCGTTAATATCTCCGACTATATTTTCAATAAAAAATGGAGCTATAATATTTGTTATTATGTTTGAGCACTTTGTTCTATGCAAGTTGAACTGGATAGCTTTACTATCCGAAAAAGTGTCAGTACAAATATCAGACAAATGATCGATACAAGAAAAAGATGTATGTACTTCTGTATACAAACATAGAACGCCTTGGGCTTTTTGAGTTTCCTTAGGCTCCCTTTGTTGAAAAGATAGCTCCGGCAGCAACGAAAAGCCTTTGCTTGGATTCATCGCCTTTCATGCTTTTTCGTTTCACTATGCCGCAATAAATCGCTATATCGTGCCATAACTTCACAATGACAGCAAATACAAAATGCCTTTGAACTATCCTTTGCAGGTCTTAACCATTTCTTAAATAGAGCGTTAGTCTCCCAAGCTTTTCTATACTTTTCAAATTCAATAGAAATAAAAAAATTCATCGTTGTACAAAAAAGCACTAAAAGCACTGTCAGAAATTATAAAAAGCACTGTAAATACCCGCTTTTTAAAACGGGTATTTTAAAAAAAATCTACGGGTAAGAAGAGGTAAAAAGCACCAAAAAATACCCGAAAAGCACCGAAATGGCAACACTGTCCTCTGGCTTTCCGTCAAATTGAGGAATATTTGCTATCAGCTTGGAATTGTTGCTTGTTGTTGCCATGTTAATGAAGTTGGGATCTATATTTTTTTTACGATATGATCTTACGACGATGATGCTTTTTGTTTAAATGTTAACTATAATTGTTGATGATTATGATGTTAAGTTCGTAGTTTTTTATTTTCTTTATAGTTGTTAGTGATGACATTAATGATGAATTTCCTGATTATGATGTTTTATTTTATTGTTGTATTATTTTTTTTATAGTTGTTGTTAATAGTGATGTTTATGATGATTTTGTTGTATTTTTTTGTTGTAAAATTTTAAGGATTAAGTAAACCTTTTCCTTCTTTTTTTCTTTTTGTTTTTTCTAAAATTTTTGATAATTTGTATACTATTATTCTTTTTTTTACTTAACGTTTTATTTCAAAGTTTTCTTATAAGCTTAATAAAACTCTCTTATTTGAAATTTATTTTGAACAAATGTTGTTGTAAGTTTGTATTTTTGTTTTTGTTGTTTTTTTTTGTTTTTAAAATTTAGAGTGCTTAGCAAGTATTTTATTTGTTGTTATTTAGTTTGTGATGATTTTGAATGTATTTTTTTAATATTCAATTTTATCACTTCATTTTTTGTATATGATTTGGTTTGTGAATGTTTTAGTTTTTGTCACTTTAACTACCCGTATTCATAAGGTTTCGTTGTTATAATATATTCTTAATTTTTGCTCTTGTGA
>CM037853.1:135636798-135678673 GCA_021234595.1 Delia radicum
TTACGGTTTACTCGTTAGAATCGGTGTAAATACTGCCACCAAAGTTGTAAAAGTGGGAGTAAACACAAGGTTTTCAGGAATAATTAACCTACCATGGGGGAAGCTGTACTAAAGGGATACATTAAGTAAAATTAAGCAAAATAAAGGTTTACGGTTTAAACACACGTAGGTTTCTGATCGGGACCGGCGTAAAATAATTCACTGTACCATCATCTACTACATTTGCTACAATATATGCAGAAGATTTTTTGGGCTTGAGGTAATTGTGCGCGAAACTAGAGGTTATTTTTATTTATTAATGCTCTGCAAGAACCTCCCATTTTCAGCTTATTATAAATGTCCTGTAATTTTTAAAACTATTAATGACTTTCCAAATTGACAATACGGCTTCACCCAGCTTGTATCGGTATTATCCGATTTTTTGTTTGTAAGTGCATATTAATTACGGTTTTTTTTATAAAAAAAACATGTTTTGAAGATTGAGAGATATCATTTGAAAATCAAGCCATCGACCGCAGGAAAAAAACAGAAAATTTGTTGTTCTTTCACTCATATTCGTTGTAAAGAATTTTCAAGGACCAATTTATTTTTTTTTGTTATTATTGTCGAATATGTCCAACGGCATAGCGACAGCCGATTCAAGCCAATAGTGTAGGCGGCGGCGTCGGCTTGAAAAAAATAACCTGTTGTCGGTGGCGGCTGACGAGCGGAGGCTTGCATCACTGTAATTTTTCAAATAATTTGGACAACGAAAAATACTTTTCTTTTGCTTGGAACAACGGAAGTTTTAATTCTGCTGACTTGAAAAAAACTCCCGACAAGATACAGTATTCGGCCAAAGCGAAGTTGGAAACAAAAGTACTACTGTGGGCAACCATTTCGGCAAAAGGCGTATTCTAAACTTTACATCTAGTATTCAAAAGCTATGGCTGTAAACGCGGCTGTTTACGTTAATAAATGTTTAGTAAAACTGGAAAGATTTATTAGAGGTAGACACTCTAAAGCATACACCCCATGTTAAACATTTTAAAGCGATGGTTTTGGTATTTTCCTCAAAAAAAATTTTTGTTCAAATAAATTTTCTTTGTTGTAAAAGATATTTATATGTTAGAAAAGTTGAAAAAAAATTAATAACAAAGTTGAAAAAAAGTTGAAAAAGTTACAAAATAAAGTTCTTATCTTTTTTTCAACTTTTTTTAAGCTCAAAAAAATGTATAATATATCTACAAATAAAGTCGGAAAAATTTCGCGAGTGTTAATGAAAAAATTCAAAAAAAAAAAAAACGGTAAAAAGCGGTAAAACCGCCCATGACGTACATTGCGGCAAACCCGTGTGATTTGTAGTATCAACAATTGATATACATACCACAGATTGTCAAGAGAAGAACAGCGTTGCGGTACAACAAATTGTTATAAAACGTAGCCGCTGTTGATATCCCGCAAATAAACTAATATATGAAACTATTTATTATTTGCAATTTTTTTTTATTGCAAATTTGTTATACACAGAGCAATAAATGTAGTAATATTTTAGTACAAATTGTGTTCAAATATTAAAATTTTTTCGCTAATTCGCACGCTATTATTTGCGGTGTTTGCAAACTTATATCTAAATTATCGAAATCCTAAACAAATGTATATCCAAGGCAAAAGGGACAAATATCAAATTAGAAAAGTTATTTTATATGGCGCCACATATAAAAAATTCGTGATTTCTTAAAAATTTTTTATGGCATCATAACTTAAAGAGATGATCCTATAATCCAATTAAAATATTTGACAAATCGCGAAATTTTGAATAAATTTTAATCATAAATATTACTACCGATTTTGACCTCGGTAATTTTAATTCAAAAACGTATGTATAAAAATTAGCAAACTAAAAAAGAATGGAAAAGATAGTTATATTTTAATATATTTATTTATATACATTATGTAATACGCGGATGCGCTTAATACTTAATGTTACCCCATAAAACATTTTTTTAAAGTACTGCTTTAAATGACGGACACTGTGCCGTTTTTTGTGATACTTTGTTTGCAACCACAACTTAGCGGTTTTGTTGATACCACAATTCATGCAAGTTTATAACACCGAGAAATTTCTTTCGATTTTATTTGTGGCAATATTTGAAATTTTTTGCGCTTAAGACTTAAGTTGAAAAAGATGGTATTTGTACTTTTTTCCTCTTTATATTTTTAAGTTTATTATTTAACAATAATTTTTTTGTTCGTTTTTTTACAGCTAAAAATAAATTACTAGTTTTGTTTTTTGTACAGTTGAAAAAAACATTTAAGTTTCAAATATATATATTTCTGTTAAAACCAAAAATATAACATTTTCCGGTCTGTGCTCTAAAAGCGACATGTTATTCTAGCCAGATTTAGCAAGAATGGCTTGTACAGAAAACGCCAATCCTCCAAACTTCCCAAAAGCAAGTCTAATTGAGGAATTTTGGGGTCTTTTTACTAGCAAATGCATGAAAATTATGGGGGAGCGAAAATTCACTGCAGAATTGAAGAAAATGATTAAAAGCAGTGTAAAAACAATTGACATGAATGTCATCCAAAGCATGATTG
The DNA here is from genome assembly GCA_021234595.1 of Delia radicum. Taxonomy (NCBI): domain Eukaryota; kingdom Metazoa; phylum Arthropoda; class Insecta; order Diptera; family Anthomyiidae; genus Delia; species Delia radicum. Next base: position 135,639,379 of record CM037853.1, read on the forward strand.
GAGGTATTAAGCATAAAATACACCAAATAGGGTGTTGTGGTGTAATGGTTAGCGCGTTGGGCTGTTACACAGATGGTCCCGGGTTTGATTCCCGGTGACGACAACATCAATGTAGAAAAATAATATGAATGAGTTTTCTATCACTTATATATATCGCTGCGTCCACCTTCGGTGATCCCATAGCACTTAACCCCCACCGAAGTAAAATAATGAATCAGGGCTATGAAACAAAAAGCTTCAATAAATTTACCAACTCTACATCAGGTGGCGACCACAACTGTTCGTATATTTTCAAAAATAAAGCAAATGAAACATATGGCTAGGTGATACTTGTATTTCGATCTGGCTAAAGATCTCATCAGAACCTGAAATTTTAGAAAAGCTAGAACCTCCATAATAGGCAGAACTTTAACAAAAAACTTATTAATGATCAATTATGCTGCAATTACAAGCGTTTTAAATTTTTCCATTACTTTTACAGGAATGCTTTTTTAAAAGAATTTAATTAAAATAATATCACATGAATACTCGATTTTAAACACGTTACAGCCATTTTAACAGTCAGTTTATAATTTGTTTATTTTTGCGTATACTTTATATGATTACTTACGACAACACTCATACGCGATGTAGGCCAATATTCTAAAGATTTTTTAGAATCACTCCCAAGAACATTTGAAAAGGTTTTTAACTTAATTTTACTTAAAAAAATTAGTTAGAAAATACGAACTGTAATATTTTCTTGGCGTACAATTGACTACTGTTCAATGACAGAGTCCCAAAGTCAAAAAATCGATTAATATAAAGTCCGTTTAATATTTATAACCCATGTCTGAAATTATACTTTGTAGCTCTATAAAATTTAAACTAATAAAGTTCTGCCACAAACTTAATTCAGTACCATATAACATTTTAAATTATATTTTTATACGAATTTTTATTCCATTTTTAATTGCAAAATGTTGGTATAAAATATCTTAAAAGAAACTTTTAAAAAAACTTGTGTATACAGTTGCGTTGTTTCTTTCGTTTTTGTTAGAAAAACAATTTTCATATAAGTTTACTTTATTTTATTTAAAACAATATCTATCGCATATTATAAATTCAAATAAACATTTTATAATCTGTTAATGAATTTAAATAGGAAACTTATGTTTTATTTAAAATAATAGAAAGTCCGGCTAACACGAACTATTTCTATCAGTCCCACAAATAAAACTTCATATAGTTTTACATTTTTAATACGAACTTTCTAAAATTGTTTATTGTCTAACACGATTTTTCAAAGTTTGACAAATTTCAAACAAAAAATATATAAATTTTTAATTAAATGTTTTCGCAAGCAATTTTTCTAAAAAATCAAAGTGAGAGAATTTGACAATTTTTCAAATAATTTTAAAATTAACTAAAAAAAATGTTAACAAATTTTACCTCGGTTAATATATATGCACCGCAGAGTGTAAGTTGAATTTTTTCGTAAGAAAAAAAAATTATGCGATACGATTTTAAACTTTTAAAGTTTTATATTAAAAAACGAATATTTTTATGATCCTGACAAGGCAATGTAAAATATGTTTTAATATATTAGCAATAATTATAAAAAAAATTTCAAAATTTAAATCCTAAAACATTAATCACCTTCATAAATACACACTATGATTTTTTTGGTTCCCTATTTGGAAAATAGTCGAAATAATCGAAAATATAAAGCAGTTGAGGGCACGTTAATGGCACGTTAATTGGCTCCAAGCGGGCAAATTTGGGATTTCAAAATCTTACGAAGGACCGCACTATATTAAACTAATCAACAAAAATCAGCAATGAAAAGCGGTGATTTTTTTTAAGAATTTGTTCTACTTGGGTGGTCGTAAGTATTAGGGAAACACCAAGGAAATTAAATTTGTATTCAGCATTTTTAGGATTGAAATTTTTTTCAAAGTTTTCTCCCCACCCATTTTATTTTCCAAAATTTATAATTTTTAACAAAAATCTTCTGTCCGGGCTTAAATTTTATGCTGTATATATCAAGATGACGATACCAAATATTAAGAACACTCAGTTTCATAATCCGAAATTTAAAAAAAATCTGAAATCAGATTGTAATTTTTTTATTACACTCTGAAATTATTTTTTTTTTTTGGTCAAAAGTTTGTCATTTTCAACCAAACGCCTGACATTCGGTGACTGTCCAAAAACTAGTGAAATTACATTTAAAGTTTTTTTGAATGACTTTCTTTCAGAAAATATTAAAATTTGTGTTATCAAACAAGTTAACGAAGTTCCAAGAAGATTGTAAATAAATATAAATATTTTTGGACCAAAAATTCAAAATTTAAAATTCAAGTATTTTTTCACGACTAAACCCTTAAAGCAAATTTAAAAAATATTGCTATCTCTTTTGCTTGAATTATAATAAAAATGTCATGGCAAAAAACAAAATTTATGTTTTAAATTCACTATAACCTAGTTGTTCTTTGTATTACACCGTATATTAATCCAAGCTAAACATTTTAGAAATCGGTAACATTTACAAAAGTTACACGCCCAAAACGATTTATTATGCACGAGTCAACTTTGAAAGCCTATAAGTACACACTGTACCGAAACCGGGTGACCTAATCACAATATTACAAAAGTTTAACACTCCTTTACAATTTTCAATATGCTTTGCACTGATCGGATCAGTAGTTAAGAGTTTTATATCTATTACCGTTATTTTTTTTTTTTTTCAAAGACCCCACTGTGCATGGGTTTACTCACTAAGAGATGATGCTACGATGTATGGCAGTGGGTTTGAAACACAAAAACGACTAGAGCATTGAAGAAATCATTCCGTAATTCCCGTTGTTTGAGACGAATTTAAATTTTGGGAATGAATTCCCACACTAACTTTAATGAATGGAATGAATTCCAATTCTTTTTCACTCGATTTGTCTTGACGAAATTCATTCCCATTTTTTTAAATCCTTCATGAAAATTATTTTACCTTTTCAGTATGGAACTTAATCTAGTTAATTTAACTTTTTATCAGGGAATTCACTCCTTAGAAACTGTATTATTTAGGAATTCATTCCATATTCATTTAATTCCCTTAGGGCATTAATTTTTTTGTTGACCCTCTAAGGATTAACTTTTTGATTAAGTCCCTAGGGATTAATCTTTTTCGTGCAATTCCCTAAGTCTTAACTTTTTGTTTAATTCACTAAGGACTTTAATTTTTTGTTTAATTCACTAATTACTTAACTTTTTGCTTAACTCCCTAGGGACTTGACTTTTTGTTTAATTCCAGGGCCTAAAACTATTAAAGCACGATAACGCAGTTAGTTAAATACAATAAATCCCGATCTGTATTTCAATATTTTATAGTTAATGTTTTCGAAATAACTGCTTATATGGTTTTGTAACGAAAATTGATTATTGGGCAAAACATAAACAATGGAACAAATGCATAAATAGTAATACCTTTAAAAACCTACACCCGATTTTTGATACAAAATTAATTTTGTATTTAAAGTTCAAAGTTTGCAATCAGTGTTCTATAAATCCAAATCGCGATTTTTGGGGAAGGGTGGGTCATTATTTTTTAATTTCTATATATGCCGGAAATAGATTGAAAATTAAACTGTTTTTATATGGAAAATTGCTTTTTTTCTGATTTTGCCAAATTTTTTCCACGTAGTAATAGTAAAAATTAATCGATATGAAGGTTAGATTATGTTTTCAAAAATATATGAAAATCTAAAATCGGTTAAGAACTAGCCCAGTAATAAATAAAGATACAGAGCACACATTTTAAACATTTTTTTTAATTGATTACTTATATATTTTTTTATTCAATAGAATCATAAATTGTGAGATATGGAACATTTTTTGGGGATAGGTTAACCTATCTTAAGATGATGTTAGGTTAGGTTAGGTTGAGCTGGCCGGTCAAAGACCCCGCATAGACCATTAGGTCCCTAGCGTTACCAGATAAGAAACGATAACCCCCACGTTAGGTCAGTCGTCAGTGATGGTAGCCAGAGTTCCCCACACCCTCTTAGCAAATGACAGAAGTCTCAAGATTCCGATTTCTGAGATTTCTCCCAGATCTCGGAATAGGTGGTCCCCTAAACATTTCGCCCTGGAGCGTGCAAGAGCCGGACAGTGGCACATTAGGTGCTCCACTGTCTCTCTGTCCCCCGGTTACCCCACAGAATCTACATTCGTCACTCTGCAGCCTTCCCGCTCTCTTGGCAAGAACTGCCGTCCAGCAGTGACCAGTTAAAACCCCCCACCAGAAGTCTACAGTCGCTCCTGGATAAGGACAGTAAAGTTCGGTCGCTACGGGATCGTAGGATTTCCACATGACTTTAGATACTCTGCATGTTTCGGTATTTCTCCAAACCGCATCAGCTCTTCGCATCATGTTAAAAACGGAAAAAAATTTTGGAATATTTTTCAAATATCCAATTTCAAGTTTTAAAAAATTTTCTTCAACAAAATTGATAATAATGATATTTGAACTTCATAGAATTGGCGGCAAATCCTTATCTCTCTCACTTACCCGTCAGTAGTCCTCAAAGTTAAAAAAAAAAAATATTTTTTATGTAGAAGCAAAATTAAAATTTTTTTGACAAGCTAAATGACGGACAAGCTAAAAAATTTTTTGTAACTTACTTGTTATTTCATTGGAGATCACGAAAATGAAAAAAAACACAAAAATTCCTTCGGCCAAAATTGCGTGCAGAGAAAAAACATAACGTTATGATAGTTGAGGAGCATCATATTATGAATGCGCTGCTCCAGCAATTAATATACAGTGAAATTTCAAACGCCATGATGTACAACTTCATGTATTTGTTGTTTTTTGAACACAGAGGCGTATGAAATTTCCTTGTGTATGAATTGCTGGACCCGTGCATGATTGCAGCAATCATATTATGATCCTAAATGGCGATGAAATCATTCTCGGTAATCATAATATGAATGATGAGAATGATTTCGGATTTGATTTCGGATTTGATTAACAAAAAAAAATCACATAAAGACACATAAGAGAAATGTATGAAATCTTTATTGGAGTAGATGGAACGATCTATATAATTCAATGTTTAAATATGATTTCATTTAAATGTTGACCGCTGTGCTACGCCTCAAATGGTTCATACGCTGGGTGCAATTTTGGCATGCACTCTCTCAATATATCGGCCGGTATCTCACGAATAAATTCGTCATTATTGCCACTATAGACATGAGCCTTTAAGTAGCAGCACAAAAAATCTAGGCATCCAATTGACCACCCCAAAACGTCAAATAAACTGTTCACCGAACTCGCCTCTCAATTGGGCCATTGTTTCTCATGCTGTGTGGCATTTGGCACCATTTTTGGGCAAAAAAAATTTGTAATCATCGCACGGTAGCGCTCGCAATTCACAGAAACGCTCCTGCCTTCGTCGTCTTTGCAAAAGTACGGACCAATAATGCCACCGTCTCATAATCCACACCAAGCAGTGCATTTTTCGGGATGCATTGGCAGTTCGTGCAATGCTTCTGGCTGCTCTTCACACCAAATACGCCCAATTGCTGCGCACAGCGTCGAATCGATAATTCACGGTCAACAACAACTCTGTCGGATACAGCTGTGATATTTTCCTCTGTCCGCATTATGCGTATACGTGTTAGTAGTTTAATGTCCAATTATGTAAATTTGGTGCGAAATTTATTCAAAGATTCCGAAGTGCACGATGCACTTTCTTAACAGAGCATGAATTTTGATAATAAAATTCAATAATTTGCAAGCTTTGTTCGTTTGTAAATCGATTTATGGTTAAATTATTGACCACACTTAATATGTTTAACAGTTAAAAATTTAATGGCCATACAAATTTTTTGGCAAAAGGCGCATTTTTAGCTTTTTTTTCTCTACTTTAACACGGTTATATCTCGGTATACCGTACAGAATATCTCTTTTTAGCCTAAAGCAAAGTTGTAGATTTTGAATAGAAAAAAAAATGCGGAACAGTCCTACCCGAAAAAAGTGCATCCGGTGGCTTTAAAATCGCAAAAACGCACATTTTTTGCTCAATAACTGGATTACAAATCCACAAATATACAGTTTTTTTCTTTATAAACTGTATTTTGCATGAAAATAAGAATTTTGATTTTTTTTTTTGTTTTTGTTTTCACCTTTTTTTGCTTCCACGCATAAATAACATGTAAAAATTTCATACTTTCTGTGAAAGAATAGCTGTAGTATGACTCGGAATTTTATTTTCATGCAAAATAAAGTTTATAAAGACAAAAACTGCATATTTGAGGATTTGTAATCTTGTTATTAAGCAAAAAAGATGGAAAATGAAAAAAAAAATTAAAATCCACATTTTCATTTTAATGCAAAATAATGTTTATACAGCATATTTGAATCCATAAATATGCTGTTTTTTGTAATTGTAATCCAGTAATTGAGCAAAACATGTGAAAAATATGCATTTTTGCGATTTTTAAGGCACCGGATGCACTTTTTTTCGGGTAGGACTGTTCCGCATTTTTTTTCTATTCAAAATCTACAACATTGATTTAGGCACAAAAGAGATATTCCGTACGGTATACCGAGATATAACCGTGTTAAAATATAGAAAAACTGCTAAAAATCCGCCTTGAGCCAAAAAATTTGTATGGCCATTAAATTATTACTGTAGCCAACTTGACAAAACGAATGATGCAGAAATTCTTATTTTTGGGGCTACTTTCACGTGCAATTCCAAGAATTGAGGCCCAAAATCATGTGTTGAAAAATGTTGTACCGTGATATTTGTGTACCTCCAAAGTTTTGTCATTCTTTGAATGACATCCTCAGGGAGGCTAACATTTTTCAATAATAATATTGCATAAAAATAAATTGTGCATAAATACTAAAAAAAAAATATTTTACATAATAAAAATTTTTATATAACACATTAACATATAACGCAAACATAACATCAAACTACTATTACCAACTTAGGTTTCGTAGGGTAAAAAATATATGAAAATAAATGTTACATGAACAATAACACAAGGGAACAATGGTTCTGTTGATTAAGAACTGAATATTGTTTTTAAGGTTATTTGGGACGCTGAATCCAAATCTGCACTTGGTTTTTTCTATCAGCTCGACTTTTCGAGATATACCGTTATATTCAAAATTAAGGCACTTCCGCTACATATATTGGAATAACTTGAAAACGGTTCACCATATTAAATTAAAAAAAAACCGAAACTCGCAAACAATATTCTCTTTAAGCCGTGCTTACATCGTTTTTAAACTTTCCAAGTAGTTTTAGAGATATCGTTCAAGTCTTGAAAAAAAAATTAAAATTTTTTGTTCTTTAAAAATTCCTAAAAATAAAAATGGGACAAAAATCACAGTTTTGGTCTAGAAACAGTTAGTTAAATATATTTCGAATGAAATGAGCTTTATTTCATTGCAATCGGTGCACAACATTTGATTTTGTTCACCATTTACTGAATTGATATAAATCGCGATTTCCATAAAAAATAACAACTTTTGATTTTGTTTATTTCTATCAGCTATACTTTTTAATTTAACACAAAAAGAGAATTTTAAAGAAAAATAAAAAATTTTAATACACAAATATTACAATGTAATTACAACTCATTGAAAAATTTTCTTTTATAAGATTTTCTTAAATAATCTTGTTTAGAGGGATTATTTTTAATGCTCCAGCAATAGTCCGCCATCATATGCTCTGTTACGGTAGTATGAAACTGTTGTTCCTTGGGTTAAGAGAATTTTTTGCTTTAATCGAGAAGCAAGAATTTCAGATGCTTTTTTAGAGAGTCCAAGGTCTCTCACTAAATCACTAAGCTCCTCCTGTTTAAATTGCTCGCGTTCAGAAGAAATATCTAAATGGAAGTCATCTGATCCACATTCAGAAATTGGTGAAGGAACATTTTGTCGTAAGTCGTGAAAATTGTGTGTAGATGTAGATGGTTGTGATTCTGAATCCTCATTAGAGTACAGGACTGGTTCGGTAATAGACAACACGTTAGGATAAATCCATTTAGACCGGTTTGTTTTATTAATGCCTGTTATGTTGACAGCGCAAATCCAGATCATTGGTGTTTTATACTTGAACTGGGTCCGTTGCTTGTTTGCCCATAACCTTAAATACTCTACACAGTTTTTACATACAGTATTAGGAATCCAGTACTTGTCACGGGTTTCCATGGTAAATCCGAAGTAGTCAAAATAATTTTTTTTAATAAAATCTGACACACTTTCTACCACATATGTTACAAAAATATGTTACAAAAATATGTTACAAAAATAGTTGGGATTGATTTTACAGGTGTTTCTTGACGTAGTCATAGCCCAATTTTGACATATATTTCAAAGTAACACAGTTTTCAATAAATAAAACAAGGGATAAAAATCAAAAGTTTTTTGTGTTCACTGATGAAATGTTCTAGGTTAAAATTTTTTAATATTTTTTGTCGTTATACTTTCCGCTTTCGTAAACACTTGTTGAATGAGAAAAATTGGTTGAATGAACCCATATAAATACTTCGTAGTTTTTTACTGAAGTACCTAGAAAAAATTATATCCACAATTTTATTGACAGTCACTTATGAATGAACACATGTGTTAATGGGAATTTCTTTAAAAAATCATCCGTTACCAACGGTAAACCATACATCAATAAAAACAAGTGCACTTTTCTTTTTTCTCTTTAATTGACTGTGAACTGACTAGGTGTCATAAAGGAACAATACAATTTATAGGCGTTATGAGTTTGCTACCGCAACCATAAAAATTAAATAATCTTTTTTTATTACTTAATTTTTTTAATTCTTAGAATCATAAAAAACTAACTTATTACATACAAACACTTACACATTAGAAAATGTTATTTTTGTATGGAAATCGCGATTTATATTAATTCAGTAAATCGTGAACAAAATCAAAAGTTGTGCACCGATTGCAATAAAATAAAGCTCATTTCATTCAAAATATATTTAACTAATTGTTTCTATACCAAAACTGTGATTTTTGTCCCAATTTTATTTTTTCGGAATTTTTAAAGAACAAAAAAATTTTTTTTTTTAAAAAAATTTTAATTTTTTTTCAAACTTGAACGATATCCCTAAAACTACTTGGAAAATTTAAAAACAATGTAAGCACGGCTTAAAGAGAATATTGTTTGCGAGTTTCGGTTTTTTTTTTTTTAATTTAATATGGTGAACCGTTTTTAAGTTATTCCAATATATGTAGCGGAAGTGCCTTAATTTTGAACATAACGGTATATCTCGAAAAGTCGAGCTGATAGAGAAAAACCAAGTGCAGATTTGAAATCAGCGACCTCAAATTAGTAAAGATTTGCTACAAATTTCAAATCAACACAAAAAAGTTCAATTTTGTTCCCTTGTGTAATTCTTAGCCGCTGCCCTCCACTCTGGTCAACACAACATTTAAAACATATAATTTATAACAAATTCCCAAACATTTAAACAAATTCTAAATTTTTGGTGTTGCAAACGTGTTTAATGAAATTCCACGGGTGCCCAGTGATTTGCCAGAAGATACTTGATTAGATGTAACACTGCTAATTTCTGACTGCATTGTTTTTGGAATACTTTTATTATTTCCAGTACAAAGTTACGCTGGTAAAATTGTCTTCACTTCAGTAATGAATTCCCTTATACGAGTAGTTTTAATGACAATTGTAACTCGTCCATTGAAACTCTTCATAGAATCTATAAAACAGGTTTCATTAAAGAAAATTTTCATGAAATATTTGTAGAGTTTATGAAAATCTTCATAAAATTAATGAATAATTCCGACAATGAAACGTTAATAGATTTTATGAAACAGTTTCATAAAATTTTGTAATATTAACAGTTACTTGAATTATCAAAACTCTTCACGACTATCTTGAAAAATGCATTGAAACTAAGCCAATGAGCCGCTTCATATAATTTTTTAACTACTTAACTACGTAGTCAAAATAACGTGGACGTATATATACGTCTTAAGCAATAGGATAAAGTTTCGGTTAAAACGTATATATACGTCTTAAAGGTTAAGCAATTTCATGGAAGTCCAAAATTAATACAACATTACATTAAAATAATAAAAAAATACATTATAAAATATGTTGAGCACTTGAGAACTAAATCTTAAAACTGAAGTTTTAAATGTATAAACATTAATGAAGTTATAAAATTGTATGAAAAAATAAAAAAATAAGTCTTTGAAATAAGTTAATAGATCTAAATAAAATTTTCATTAAATTTATGATGAGATAATTTATAAAATCAAATGAATTTTTTTTATGAAACTATGAAATTTCATAAAGAATGTCTTAATATAAATAAAACTTCTTGAATATACAGTGCACTCGCGAAAATATCGACACCCTAATATGTGAACACCCCAAAATATGACTACTCTAAAATATGAACTTAGTGCCAAAGCTTTAAAATATGAACGGCTTATTTTTGTATTTTTAACGGATTTTATCAACCTACGCAGTGTTTAAATCTAAATCAACAGGGTAGTGGTTTAAATTTTTATTCAACTGTATTATAATTTTGGGATTTCCCTAGCTGTTTGATTTTAAATTGTCTTCACCTGTCAATCAAAATACACGTTTTAGTTAGTGCTCAGATTCAGCTAGAATTCCTTATTCGTTTTGTGAATATAAATTTAACGTGAAAAGTTCTTAAATGTGCATTAAAAAAGCATAAATTTTTAACTTTAAAAGAAGAAGCATAAATTTTAGAACATTTGGGAAAAGGTGCAAGTGTACCTTTTAAACTGTAACTTTTTTAAATAAATAACTTTTAAATTTTTTTTTTTTTTTCAAAAATTAATTGTTTTTTTTAATCCAATGAACATTAAATAAAAAAATTTAACATAAGAAACTTCTATTTTTATTGGAAAAACTATTTTATATGTAACAAAATCTTGCAAAAGTGAACTGGCTTGATTTTAATTAGTTTATATTATCGCGAGTGCACTGTAATGAAATTCTTCATTGAATCAATCAAAAAAATTCTATAAAATTATTATATAATATCACGAAGAATAATTCTTTCAGTGTACAATTATTAAACTCACAAAATTCTTAAATAGTACATATTATAGATGCAGCAACAAACAAAAAACTATTTTTGTCACCCTGTGTTATCATTTCCAATCATCACAGGTTTCTTTTAATCTTTGCAAAAACATAAATGTATAGTAGGGTTATAACTTTTAGCATTTTGACAAATATAACAACTTACATGGTATACCTGTGTATGCCTTGAGAAAATATTTAGAACATTACCTAGAAACTTTTGGAATTACTGACTTTCCATTAGTAATAACAAATTTACACGTTTAAATGTTCGTGTGGTATAATTAATTCGTTTCGATGCAAAATTAAATAAATTTATTTTTACTGAAAATTTGACAATTTAAAATAATATTCGATATAAAGATTAAAGGTTTGAATAAAAAAAAATTGACAACCCTTGTCCTGTAAGTGAGGAGTAACATGCACATGCCCTTGTTAAAAAATTAGGGTTTGTAATAGAAAAGTAACAAGTTACTTCTTCATTACAAAGAGTTTATTTTTAACCCCAAAACTTCTAAAAAATGTAATTTATAAAATTTTTAGGCAAAACATTTTAAATTTTATTTTAATACCTAATATAAAAAAAAAATCTAAATTTAAAAAAAAAGAAACGAGTTACTTTTATACTGGAGGTAATATGTGTTTTGCAAGGTGATACCAGCTGAAAACCAGTTACCGACCTTTATTTCGTATTCCCAACTTATCAGCGGGGTACCAAGGAATAATAAAACGTTTAAGTGGCGTACAAAGGGATTCAATAATTACCAGGCTATTTACTTGCTTAGTCATTTTTGTTCGAGAAGTCCCAAAATTCATAGGTGTTTATTACCCTCTCGATTAAAGAAGAAATGAGAATAATGAGTTACCTGATTGGTTGCTCAAAGTGAAAGAATAAGTGGTTAATTTTATAAAAGGAATAAGTTGTTACTCACAATTATAGAACAAGTGGTTACCAAGGAGTTATAAAATAAGTGTTTACCTTGAAATTATTTAGTTTTTTAAGAAATCTTTAAAAAAAAAATTGAAAATAAAAAGTTTTTCATATAGAGCAAAATTAACAATATAAAATACTTTGTTCAATTGACACATAAATTAACCACTGACGAGTCACAGGAGGGGGACGAAACTGCGGCAGTCTGGTGTATCCCTTGTGTCCGTAAAATTTTTCAATAAAAATGTTTTCTTCTTCTTCTTCCTGTAAAGAGACTAACTAAAGAAAATAACTTTAGTTTGGCAAATTTACTAGAGATTTTCTTAAAACAATTAATGAATACAATATTAGGATAAGAAGCTATGAAATCCATACGTATGTCAAAATAATCGTTATTCGAATTCTCGTTATTTTGCTATTACATATAAGTACTTCAGTACCACGTTTTTGCGGGGATGATCTTACTTTTTCGCGGTCGATAAAAAATTTCCCGTACAAAACACAATGAAGTTTTCCTTAAAAGGTTTTTAATTTTTTAAAAATGTGCAGAAACTAGACGTTGTCCGATGTTTGCTCTTCAAGGCTTGATTCTTATGTATTTACCACACCACCAAATAATCAATATTTCAGGGAAATCGAATGAAGTTGTAAGGCCGCTAAAAATTGCAGTTGTTTTCGAATATTTTGGATTGTATTGTATTGTATACAAATTAAACAAAAAGTACACTCAAATAATTTTTAGTTTAAATTATTTGAAAGTGCAATTTAACATAAATGATAAATTTCATTTAAATCCAATGTTTCTTGTTATTTATTTTTAAATATTGTTTAAATAACTAACAAATCCATAATAACAAATGAAATGTAAGTAAAATTAAATGTTACAATTTTAACTACATATCAGTAAAAATAAAAGTTATATTCAGGTATTTGAAAAAAAAAAAATGTTTCATTCGGGAATTTTTTATGAGTTCTGAATAAAAATTGGTTCACCTTTAAGATTTAAGAACAAACCTTTGAGATTTAAAAACAAACCTTTAATAAATTTTAAGCTGTTTCAAGGTATTCGCGTTTCTTGTGTTTGTGATTTGTGATTTGTAGGAAAAAAAAATATATTAAAGGGTGAAAGGTAGTTAGGCTTAAGATCATCGGTTGTTAAACATTATATTTTTTATATGAAACTTTTTTAAAATAAATCCAATAAAAGATTTTTTAATTCTTAAATAATATTTACAACAATATATTCTCCAATATATTTCTATCAACTTGGTTGATCATTATCATTAAAAGAAATTAATAATTTCTTTGAGTTACAACTTTTCACACTGTGTAGTTGTCAACACAGAGTGGAAATTCTACGGAGTGAGGGTTTTATAATATAAGACACCAAACTGTAAAATTAAAAAAATAAAATAAAAATTAATTTTAATCCGAAAAAGCGCGAGAACCGCTATTTTATTTAAAAGTTTTACTTTATAATTGTTATTATCGCCAAAATATTTTATATATTTGATGTATTATGTTCTGTGGTATTAGATTTAATATATTATTAATAATTTTTAAAAAATTTTAATTTTAATAAACTCTCGTCGGAACTTTATCGCTATTTAGCGACCTTAAGATGAAAACTTTTGTTCAACGATTCGAGTGACGTTTTAAGGACTCGACTGCTGGTCCAGATGGTTTACCATTAAGTTTTATTTAGTTGATATTTCCACTAATTAATACGCAGCTATTGTGTCTTATTAGCAACGTTTTAACAAGTTCTATTTTTCCTGATGACTTTAAATTAGCCAAAGTAGTGCAGATTTTCAAAGAAGGTTCTATAAATTACATAAACGATTTTACACCAATTTTTATTGTTCACATTTTATCTAAGATATAAGAACATGTTATGAAAAAACATATGATTGAATATTTAGATGGAAAAGTTTCATTAGTCTTTATCGATTTGGGTTTCGTAAAGGTTTACAATACATCATCACTTTTAATGAGTTTTACTAATTCCATTAGAAGAACGGTTAATGCTCGTCAAGTAGGAGGTTTATTATCGGAAGCCTTTGATCGAGTTAGTTCATCAATTTTCATATGTAAACTTTGTAATCTTTTAAGTTTTTCTCGAATGGCCTGTCATTTGGTTTTTTCATATTTGAAAAAAAAAATTATTTCAAAGGCCTAATTTTTTTATTTTTTCATAAAATTTTATAGTTTTATTAATTTTCATACATTTCAAACTTTAGTTTTAAGATTTAATTCTCAAATGTACAACATATTTTATAAAGTGTTTTTATATTTCAATATGGCAGCCTTTTATTTTGGACTTCTATGAAATTGTTAAAAAAAATCATATGAAGCGGTTTATTAGATTATTTCCAATGTATTTTTCACGACATTAATGAAGAGCTTTATTAATTCTAGCTTCTTAATATTAAAAAAACTGTACGAAACTGTTTCATAAATTCCATAAACGTTTCATTGCCGGAATGATTCATTAGTTTTATGAAGATTTTCATTAATTCTACAAACATTTTATAAACATTGACCTTAATGAAACCTGTTTCATAGATTCTTGAAAAGTTTCAATGGACAAGTTTCAGTGACAATTTTCATTAAAGCTATGAACAAATTCACTACTGAAGTGAATATAATTCTCTCAGTGTACAATATTGTCCATAAGTTGATGACCTGTAATTTGTGTCGCAAGAAACAAGTTAAAACCCTAATGTATATTCGTATCTTTCATTTTGTTACACTATGATTTTGGCTTTTATCCAATATTGTTTTTGTTCACTTGAATATGAGTGGCTGTAATTTCTTTTGGCATTCAAATGCGAATTAAGGCCAAGTGCTTTCTTAAACATTTGTGCGGTATAGTGTTTTTTGCCTTCTTTGTTAGTTTTAAAAGCTACACTAAAAAAAATTAATTTGCATAAATTATTATTTGGCGTCATAACTTATTATTTTGTTTGGCGTGGTCGGGTTTGTAAGAAGTCACTCTTACCCGCTCGCTTACAAAAAATGAAAAATAAGAAGTTATTAGATTGTTAAAAAATAAGTAGTTACAAAAGTGGCTACAAAAAGTTAATTAATGAATTAAAATCCCAATTCATACTGAACGTTAGAAAAGAAGATTTAGTGATTAAAAGACTTCTTCTTCTGGCAGTAGCCTCCCAGGTCAAATTTTAAAAATATTTTATATTGATAACCAATATGATCACAATTAACTACCCACTATGTACAAAGTGAAGGTGTTTAATGACATTTTTGTAGAATGCCGCACAGTGGGGTATTTTAAAATAAATAATTGCAATAAATATAGACCTTCTTACCTACTGATCCGATCGCTGCGAATCAAATTGGAAACAGTAAAAGAGGTGTTAGTGTTTTGTAATATTTTAATTGGGTACCTTGGTTTAGTACAGGGTGTACGTACAGGTTGTAAAATTGGACTACTTCGTGTATAAAATATCTTTTGTAGAGTGTAACCTTTTTAAATGTGAACCATTTCTAATATATTTAGCATGGAGTAAGGTTCGCTGTAAGGTAAAGAAAAAACGTGCTTATAGTTGTAGGTTATATGCTCTGCTTTAAAAGTTGATTAAATTTAAAAATAAAAACTTTGTTTGAAAACAAAAAATTCTCAATTTCATTTTTTTTTTTCATTTCTCTTAAGTTTTTTGTAAAATTTTTCCTTAACTTATAAAATTATTTTTCAGAAATTTAACACATTGTACAGATATAACATAATTTAGCAGAAAAGTCAAACATAATATACCAAACACTTTACTTATAATATTAAAATTATTGTGTATTTACCAATGCTTCCCCATAAAAGAAATATCAACTTTTTTAAATTAGCCTTAATAGTTTAGTCGTGAAAAATTCTTAAAAATTCAAAATTTAAAAAATTTATGAATAGTTGTCATTTTTGGCCAAAGAAGTTTTTACGTTCATTTTCAATTTACTTGCAACTTTGTTAAAAACCCAATACAAATTCTAAAACTTTTGAAAGATTGGCCCTTGAAAAAGATTTTAAATGTAAATTCACTAGTTTGTGGACATGCACCCTACGTCAAGCATTGGTCGAAATGACAAACTTTTGTGAAAAAAATTAACTTTACACTGATAG
This sequence comes from Delia radicum, assembly GCA_021234595.1. Taxonomy (NCBI): domain Eukaryota; kingdom Metazoa; phylum Arthropoda; class Insecta; order Diptera; family Anthomyiidae; genus Delia; species Delia radicum. The sequence continues at coordinate 135,655,544 of CM037853.1, forward strand.
AAATTTGTGCGTAGTATTAATGAATTCCTTCATTAATCCAATGATTTTTTTCATAAAAAAGTCCCCAAAGAAACGTTTCATTGAGTCAATGAAAGGTGTTTCATTAAATCAATTTTAATGAATGGTTTCATTAACCCAATGAAAATTTCATAAAGTATATGAAATTTTTTTCATTTATCCTAGCCTAATCATTATGAAAATTTCATGTGTTTAATGAATAAAATTCATAGTTTGTATGAAATATTTTCGTTGATATTTAATAATTTGCACTTTTTATGATTATCATTCGTTGATATTATTTATAAGGTCTGGTCTTTATAGGATCTATACAATATTTTTATAAAAAAAGTTCAAAAAGTTCGAAAGTAAACATCACAGGCTTTTCTGCAAAAGTGATGGCAGATTTTTATTAAACTAGCCTGATTCGTTACTCGGAATATGATGACATGTAAGATAATTTGTGTTAAAAGATGACATATTTTCTTATATGTCGGTACAAAATATGTAATTTTTTATCGATCTGGCTTGGAATTCTGTAGAACGACAAAAAAAATTTTGAAAATTTTTCATTAATTTAATGAATTTTTTTTATGAAATTATGAAAAAATCATAAAAAATGTTAATGAAAAAATATCAATATTAATGAATTTTCATTCAGTTAATGAAAATTTTTCATTGAACCAATAAATCGATTTTAATGAAATCGTTTCATTGATACTATGAAGGAAAATTCTATCAGTGTAGTGCGTTTTAAAAAAACTGCAACCCAATTTCAGAATTTTTTTGATTTCGGAATATAAAACAAGGTCTTCTGAATGTTTGGTACGAATATTTTGACATACGGCTTGTAATTAAAGTCAGAATGGAAGTTTTTGTGAAAAATTAAAAATTTTGAAAATTACACTTTTTTATCCCAAGGAAAAAAAACCAATTTCAATTAGTTTTCGTATCTGCTGTTAATTTGTTTTAATTACCAAAGTAGTATTCTAAAATCGTACTTTAAAAAAAATTTAACTTTTTAAACTGATTTCTAAATAATGAAATGCAAGTTTTGCATAAGTTGGGCAACTTGTTTGCATTTACAACAAAATGTTACCCCAAAATAATGTATTATACTTACAACTAGCTAAACTTTTTATTCTTCAAATCCTAAGATGAATATCAAAAATCACACTTCGCACCTATGTACCGTATACGTATGCTGGAGGGAATTTTTACTACAAAACTATTAAAGCTAATTGAAGTATTATTGACACGGAGAAGTTTTTGTTTTTGAATCGATTGAATAATAAAGTTTTTTGGTAGAAAAACCAAAAAAAATTCATTGCAAAAAAAAAAATTAATTTTTTTACGTTCGAGGCCATACTCTATATTTTTTTTTATTAGGATATTGACCTAACAAATAATCTATAGAGTTTTTGTTTTCAAATTTATTAATTGACCACTTTCAGGAATGTGTTGATGTCTTCCCATCATCAAAACACGTTTTGAAAGAAGGGAAAATCCCATGCAAACATTCATATAACACTAAATGAGAACTAATATATGAGCTCAAAGTTAAGGATTACCACCATTGATCAAACATAAATTGAAAAACTTGCTCGTTATGTGCAAGCTCTACCTTTTGGAAGATATATAATACACGCGTTTTGTATTTATTCTTCTTTTTAAACAATACCGTACTTTTTCTTTTTTACAAGTTTGATATAAAAATAAAAAGGAAATAAAAACAAAAACAAAAACAAAAAGCGTGTATTGCATATCTACCAAAGGTAGAGCTTGCACATAACGAACAAGTTTTGAATTTATATCAAATTATATTATGTCTCAGCTTAAAACGCAAAAGTTGTCAACACTGAACGTAAACACCATACGTCAATCTGGGTAACGTTGTGAAATATAGACGGAGGTGATTAGAAAAATAAACAAAATCTGAAAATAGAATTTTTGTGTTTGTTAGTGTTGTCACTTCTGAGTATAATATACAATAGCAGAAAGCTAACAGGAAAGAAAACTGCAATTAAGCTGCATTACATATGAGGCCATACTTGGGTCAGGACTTGGTATTGTTACGTTTGTAATGTAATAAGAGCGCAGGTTTGATTCCTACGGCCGCAGGTTGTTGAATAATTTATCATATAGAGACAATCTGACAATTATACTACAATCTGACAATTATAATACACTTTAAATGGAAAATCATTGATGACGCCTGTCCATAAAAGTCAGAAACTAGTCTAGTCTGATTTAAAAATTAATAGTGTTTATAATTTTTAGAGAAACACATTTGTTCTTCTTCTTAACCTCAATATTGCTAAATTAAAATTTTTAATTTAAATAACTTTTAAGTGAAAGCTAAAAATTTTAGAAATCGATCCATATTTACAAAAGTTACAGCTTACAAAAGATTTGTATACACTAGGTAGACAACTTTGACAACCTGTAAGTACACCCTGTACTAAAACAGGATGACACAATCACAATATTACATTCACAATTTCCAATTTGATTCGTACCGATCGGATGAGTAGTTTAGAATTTCTATATTTGTTACCATTATATTTTTTTTCAAACAGCCCACTGTGTGGCCTTATTCAAAATTTAACGTATCCACTCATAAAAAAGCACGTACAAATAGTTGAAAATTCAGCTCCGACAACAGAAAAAAGTATTGAATTTGAGCCGAAAGAATTTTCAATAAAGTTGAGAATTGCGTTCTGCTAAATTTAGACCTAAATTTTAGGTAAAAAAGTTAGTTAAAGGACAATAATTTGGCAGAAAAGCTGTTGAATGGAAATGAAAATACATCAATGTTTTCTGCTAAATCATGTTTTCTGCTAAATATTAGTGTGTTCAAACTAGGTAAAAAATTAAAAAATTAGTAGATTTTTTTTTAAATAAATGCTGCTAAAATAATTATCATTTTACTAATTATTTTTTTAATGAAAACAAATTTCTCGTATAAATTACAGATTTAAAAATACTATAGACTGAAAACAATCACTCGATTTCCACCACCCCTTCTGATTTCAACCAAACTTGTTATAGAAGATGTACATCGTATATAACTAAAACCTCGTGTAAACGTAGCTAATCATAGAGGATCTTGAAATAACGTCTCAAAATTGAGAAATTGAAAAATTTTAAAAAAGTAGACGTACATAATATACCGCGTCTTTTTAACGCCTTAAGCTACGAGTGTCATTGGTACCACATCTTAAAGCCACTTAAAATATGGTTTTTCTAGTGCATACAAATTACTTAATTCTCCACGGCAAAATACATTCTCTTCAAAAACCGCGATTAAAAAAACTGTATTTTAAAAAATTGTTTTTGTTTTAATTTTTTAGAAAAATATATGTTAATTAAAAATTACTTCCATATGCAGCATCCAAATCGATATGTGGAGCTCTTACGGTATCCTGAGCTACGAATAAAAATGTGAAAAAGTTAACTAAAAAGCCGATAAGTCAGAAACATGCAGGAGTACCACATATAGATTTGGTAATGCTATAGAATATATATAAAGTTTTTGGAAACCAGTTTTTTAAATAACATCGACTTGAACCACGGACCTTTAAAAAAATACATTTTACCTTTAAGAAGTGACCAGTAAAACTACTATTTAAGTAACTTTAAAATGAGGTATTACTGACTCTTGTAGCTTAAGCCGTTAAAAATATATGGGCAATTATGTGCAACTACTTTTGCAAAACTTTTATTTTTTTCAATAAATAATTTTTTTTTTGTAAATCTTTTTTTCTACTATATTTATTATATTTTTTTTAGATTTTTATCCATAACTTTGCAGCCCGTAATATCTCCAAATATTAATTTGGCAACGGCATAGCGGAATAAATTATACTTAATATATATTTTTTTGAAAAGTTTTTGAAATACTGCAGTTTTAACCACGAATGATCAATGAATGATCATTGGTTGTAATATTTTAGAAACCAATTTTGGCAAATAGTTTTGCTGGTGGTACATGCTTTGCAAAAAAAAAATAGTGTTTTCCTAGTACAATATTAGTTATTCCTTTGGTAGTTTTTAACACGGTGGGTTTTACAAAAATAGCAGAGGTTTGCCAGTACTATTTGTTTGGGACGGTTGTCAATTTCTACATTATTATACATTGCAGTATACACGATCTCATTTTAATACAAAGTATATATGAAGAGATAACAAATATCAAGTTATTTGTATCATAAGACATAATTGTACATGACGATATATAGCGCTATATTATAAATTTTCGTAAAAATAAGTATGAGATGACATATGGCCACATATACAATTACATATAATCATATCAAGCTATAAATGACTACTAGCTGAAGTGCCCAGTGTTTCTCGGGTCAACAGTGATTTTTGAATGCAGAAAAAAATTTAAGCTAGGAAAAGACGACTTAATTCTGTTGTGTTTTGCAGAATCAGTTAGGATTTAAACGTAAAACTTGAAATTAAAGATTAATGGAATCCTAAAATTAAATAAGGTTACAAAATTAAAAATTATTTTATCTTTAAAGATGTTGAATACAAAATGATGCTTTCAGTAGCAATTCACGACTATAAATCAATGTGCTTTATCAATAAAGATGTCTCATATTGATTTTAGTGCATGGTTTCGAAAAGTTTATCCTTAAAGAAATTTTTTTTTTTTGGTTTTTTTTATTGGACTTGTTATTGCCAAAAACGGTAAGGATAATCAAATTAAAAAAAAAAATTGCGCAAAAATCAGTAGGTATATTATACGGGGGAAAAAAATTCTTAAAAACGAAATGGGTTTTCCTAAAATGTTTTGATTGCACTTAATGCTTTCAAATAAAAAAAAAATAAGCTTTATTAAATATAGTGGAATTTTTTTGATTTTGACGTTTTTGATCAAAAGCAGGTATTGAAGTAGACGTAGAAGTGGGGGTGGTCGATGAAACCTATACTACGATCTAAGTTGAGGTCCGAGGATTTTTGAGGAAAATCCGTTCAGAATTGCATATTTGTATGGAGAACAAATAAACAGAAAATGAGTTTTATATTTATAGAAGAAGATATTTAAACTTTTTTAGTCATATTTACAAAAAATTTTTAGGATTTTCATTGTTAGAACAATAGGAATAAAATTATTTTATAGTATGCAACAACAGATCGATGCCATTTTGTTGCAAATTCTTTGATTCGGAAAAGTATTTGCTCAAAATCGATTTTGGGCTCCTGACTACAAACATGCATTTGCATAAAAATTGCTGCCCTGATTATAACGTTGTTTTTTAGTACTTAAAAAAAAATATTAATAATCACTACAAAAAAAAACCGTAGTTTTTCATGTTTTTTTTTGCAGTAAGTTTTAAAACTCATTTATATTCTAATTATAAGCGTTGTTAAAAAAATATATAAAACCCAGCAAAAAAAGTGAAGTACGTGTAAATTGATCGCTTTTATAACAACATGCAAACAAACAAATTTAAAAACAACTAATTTAAATAACACAACTAGCGTTTATTTAATGTATTTCGGGACAGCGTTAATATTTCTTTGAATTTCCCGGGATTCCCGCTCAATTAAGATTAATTAAATTTGACATAATGTATGCTTAAAAAGTTTGACGTTTATTTTAAAAATAAATTCGTTAACCCGTAACACAACACATGACAACAAAAGATCTGATCAATTCTTCATATATAAAACTAAAATTAGTTATACTGGAAGAATATTTGTGCAATTATTTTAATTTACGACAATATATAATAATCCATATTATCGTAGAGTCTTTAATTTGTATTGTTTCATCAAGAAGATTTCCTATTTAAAGAGTTAATGTGGAAAAATCACACTATCAGCTTTCCAGTTAAATAAAAGTTTTTAAAAATTCAAAAATTTGAAGTTGTGTAAACAACACATCCGCCACAGTTTAAGCATTTTTATTACGGTGGTTATTATTGAACTTCATTAATGAATAAAAATTGAATTTGAAAAATACTCCATACCAAATATTACATTTTTAAAAGTAGCCTAGTCCAGTTTTAATTGAATTAAGGGTCACCATATAAACTTAGAACTTTCCTTTTTTAATGTTGGTGAAAAACGATAAAATTATTACACCAACTTTGTTAGCATTTCAAGTATAAGCCGTCTATAAAATTGTACGCAATTATAATTCTTTTTTCATAATTTCATATAAAAACTGTAGTTTTACTTTTTTTTTGTAGAACGCATTTGATGAATGTATCTTTACGCTATTTTAACAAACAGTTTTAGGAAATTTAGTTGCAGTGTCTTCAAGAGAAAAGTTTATTCCAATTACTTATCTTTATTCTGAATCATTAGAAAGCATCAATACGAGTAAGTATGATAAAAGACTTAGAAAAGAGCCAAAATAGCCATTTTTGGCATTTTTATCCGCTGTTTCCTCAAAATTGTGATGTGATGGACAACTAATGATGCCGGATTTGGGATTAGGCATCAAGGAGTATGTAAATCACATATCGACATTCGAAACCAAGGAAGCTTGTCGAGGAGTGTTATCATACAAATTTGTAGTTTTGATTTTAATTAATTTTATTTTTTCGTACAAGATTCAAGCGATTTTAAGTTAACAATATATAATTTGTATTTAATATATCGTATACCAAAACGATAAATGGAAATTAAGAATTTCCATTTTCAATTCAAAATATAAATAGAAACTGTGAAACTAAAAAAAATATATATCTACGTTTACTACACTGATAGAATTTTCCTTAATAGTATTAATGAAACGATTTCATTAAAATCGATTCATTGGTTTAATGAAAAATTTCATTAACTGAATGAAAATTCATTAATACTGGTATTTTTCCACAAACATTTTTTATGATTTTTTCATAATTTCATAAAAAAAATTATTAAATCAATGAAAAATTTTCAAATTATTTTCAGCAAAAATTTTGACTTGTATTAAGAAAAAAAAATTTTTTTTGTACTAACTATCATTTTAAAATAAAAAATAATGAAAATTTCTTTTAAACAGAATTAACCAAAACTTTGATATAATTAAATTTTGCTCGTAATTTAACTACAAAAGTGGACTATAATCGTCGATCGTTCTACAGAATTCCAAGCCAGATCGATAAAAAAAATACATATTTTGTACCGACATATATGAAAATATGTCATCTTTTAATACAAATTATAAAAAATGTAAAGAAAGATTGAATGTAAAGAAAAACAGAAATAAATTAAAATTGTTTTTTTTAGTTCAGCTTTTAATATTTTAATGCCTGTTATTTATTTAAACGATATTTTCAATCATTAAAGTTCTTAATACACATAATTTAAAAAAGTGCAATAATTAAAATATTTCTTTTCAATTTATAACGAGCTTTCAACCTCCGTATATTTACAAAAATAAAGCAAATGAAACATATTAGCTAGGTTGATACTAGTATTTCGATCTGGCTAAAGATCTCATCAGAACCCGAAGTTTTAGAAAAGTTAGAGCCTCCATAATAGGCAGAACTTTAACAAAAAACCTATTAATAATCAATTTTGCTCCATTCTTGTCTTCTTAGTAATCAAGCACGTGGTTAGGTCTTTTCCTAACAAGCATCATGACGTTGCTAAACTTTGAAGACCAAAAATGTTCTATTTATATAAAAAAGTGTTTAGTTTGTACTCTGGCTCAAGTAATATTTTTTACAGTTATATTAATAATATTTCTTTTTTATGGATAAAAAAATTTAATTTCAAAAATTTGTAATTTTCGTTCTGAAATCTAATTAGCTACTTTTCAAATTTTATATTTTTCGAATTCGTCAAAAATTATGGGCTTGAGCAAATTTGTTGAGAAACAATATAATTTCCCCCACTGTGCTACATTGGTGGGTGGCCCCGGGAAAACCATTCGTGTTAGATTTTTTTTTTACATGTCATCCTATTTCAAGTAGCTAAAAATTTGCTGAATCAGGCTGAGTTTAATAAAAATCTGCCATCGCTTTTGCAGAACAGCCTGTGATGTTTACTTTCGAACTTTTTTATAAAAATATTTTATAGATCCTATATACCCCAGACCTTATAAATAATATCAACCATACATGGGCATACTGCAGTATATTTTTACTGCATTACGGCTGCCAGTAATCAGTAACGGTATTGATTACTGAAAAAAAAAATTTCAGTAACCAGTAACTGATTACTGAAAAAAAAATTGCAGTAAACAGTAACGTTTACTGATTACTGGAAAAAAAAAATTGCAGTAACCAGTATTTTTAATGTATACTGAAAAAAGTTGCAGTAACCAGTATTTTTACTGATAAAAAAAAACAAATTCAGTAATTAGTAAATTTGTACAATTTAGGCATTTTTTTATTTTTTTATTTTAAAGTTGTATTTTACTTAGCTAAAATACAACTTTAAAATTGTTTTTAGTAATTTCCACAATAACGACAGTTTGTTTTCAAATTAAACATCGAAAAATTTTCAATAATTGCTACAAATGTTATGAATTACTGAAAAAAAAAAATCTAACAATAGCAGTAAATTTATATGCATTTTTTTTTTTTTTTTTTTTTGACCGACTATTTACAACAACAAGAGAAATAACGTTTGTTTACCGCAATTAAAATAGTTGTCATTACTAAAAAAAGGACAGCATTCTGATGCATTTACATAAAGTATGGTAATCCCTACGTTAGCTTTAAACGATACATAAGACGTTTTGATGAACAAATTTAAATTAGTTTTTAATACACATTTTTTTTCGATTTAACGTCATTTTCTAACAATAACAGAGAGTTTTTTTAATTTAGGTCCACTTCAGCGAATATGCTCGCTAATGCGGTCCTTTAGAGTTAGTTTTTTAATATTTTTATATAACTTTTTATATAGTTTTTGCCACAATAAAATAATCAATAGCCAAAAAAAATCAGAAAAACTTTAGCTATAAACTGCTGTATTGTGACTTGTAATATTAAATTAATTTTTTATGTAGCCCAAAAACCAGATGTATGGCAATATTAGCTAACATTTCCTTACTAAATCGGTCAATAGTACTAAAGTATTGAATTTTAGATTCCCATTTGGATATACATACTTTGTGAACATTGTATGCGAAAGCTGTATTAATTATTTTGTATTATTTGTTTTGTTTGACAGAATGAACACAAAAAGTACGTATCTGGTAACAATTGAGTATAATGTTAGTACTAGGGTGATCGAGTATGTTTTTAAAACCGGTTTCAACCGGTTTCTTGTGCGTTGTCGGTTTCGGTTTTTTTTGAAAAGTAAAGTTTTTTTGTTTTTGCTGCCGACCATTATTTATTAGCTTCAATATATTAGAAACCGTAAATTACAAAATCATTACAAATCATTAAAAATCAGTTTTTTATAAAAGTGGTTCGTTCTTTTTACCTTAAATTACTCATGTAAAAGATTTTTAAAGTTTCCATAACAGCAAAATTTTGTATTTTTCTGTGTTACTTTGGAGTTGTTGCAGTGTTATGATTATGATTATGTCATATTATATTTAATATTTAATTCTATACTGCATGTTGTTACATATACACATGTATGTGATGAATAATTTCACTGAATGCAACGCCTGATATAAGTTACCTATGCACATTTTTTATTCAATACGATAAAGCCACATGTCCATTTTAATATTCAACAGCTTATATGTCCAAAACAATGATAAATTTGGAGATATATGTTACAAGAAAATTAAAAAAAAAAAAAAAATAAAGAAACGGAGATTCAAAAAAAAAAAAGATATTTTTATAATTTTGAAATAATTACAATTTATAGGCAGTGATAACTAAAAAGTTATTAAACAAACTAGTTAGACATAAAAATTATAAACTCTTCAAAACACATATTTCAATTTTCATATATTCGCTATATTTTTGGATATTGGGTGATTCGCAATTTAAATTTTTTTTTTTTTTGGTTTTTGGTAATAAAACAGTAAAAAGTGAAAATATCGCAACACGTCGAAACAGGTGTTCACTTATATTTCATTTGCTATCAAAATTTACTACTTTAATTTAGTTCTGGAGTTTCATGCAGTAAAGGGCTAATTTTTTAAAATAAAAAGTATGTATATCTTTTTTTTGCTAACATGTTTAAACAATATTTGTACATTAAACATTTGTTTAACAATTTTATTTTGAACAATAAAGGAGCGCACGTAAATAAAAATGTTAAATTATTCTTAATAACTGTATAAACTTGTAAAAAAAAAAATTTGGTTTTAGTTTACTTCCAATTTACATCTGGTTTTAAATAAAACAAAACAAGTGCAAAAATAAAAAGTAGAACAAAAACAGAAAGCGTGTATTTTATATCTACCAAAGCTAGAGCTTGCACATAACGAACAAATTTTCAATTTATTTTTTGATCAATGGTGATACCCTTTAACTTGGAGCTCATATATTAGTTCTTATTAGTGGGATAACTAGGTTATATAAATGTTGATGTTTGCATGGCATTGTCACTTCTCTCAAAACGTATTCTGATGATGGGAACCTAGAAAATTTCCGAAATAGATCTATCAACACATTCCTGAAAGTGGTCAATTAATAAATTTGAAAACAAAAACTCTATAAATTATTTGCTAGGACAATATCGTAATAAAGAAATATAGAGTATGGCCTCGAACTTTAAAAATATTCATTTTCATTGCTCAATTAAAAGTCAAAAAACATAATTTTTATTTTTAATAAAAATTATATCAAATTATAAATATAATTATTGTTTTTGAAAACCATCGGAATTTCTCAAGCTTTTCCAAAATTATTAATAATTTTGAAAATAATAAACTTAATTAAATTTCACCAAAAACAATTATATTTCTGAGTATAATTGTATAACATTCAAAAAACCTATTTTTTTTTTCAAGTTTAAAAAACCGATCAACCGGTTTTATTTTCAAGTTAAAAAACGGATTAACCGGTTAGTTTTTCAAGTCAAAAACCGAAACCGGATTTTTTCTACTTGAAAACCCGTTTTTTTTTTTTTGTTTAAATTGCAACTATCGAAAAGCGAAAATCTATTTTCAAAAATGTCGAATAAATGATCACCCTAGTAAGTACATATACATTGTACATACATTGTAGTTCCTACTTACTTTAGTAAAGCTTATCACTAGGGCTCGGAACTTAATGTAAATACATGTTTGTTGTTGTTAGCTGGAGACCAATGTTAAGCAAAGATCTTTGCGAGTTAACAAATTCGATTTGTTAATGCACATTTTTATTATATTTTGCTATAATGCATATTTTTGCATATTTTGCTATAAATGCATATTTTAATGCATATTTTGGCATTTTTTCTTGAATATTTTTGCTATAAATGCATATTTTGTATACTATCAGATTCATTTAGAAATAATTAGAAGTGATCTATAAAGTTTTGTCCTCATACAATATTATCAAATTATACTTTATATAAAATAATATAAAATTATATAAAATGGCCTAATTGTAATTTTAAATATAAGTATCGTGTAGTTTCAAATTTCAAAATCATAATACTAGATCTCTCAATATTAACACTCATAAATCTGTTAACGTAAAATTTTATTATAGTTTTCAAGCCACAAACGAGGTTGTTGTATTTATATACTATTCAACAGAAATCAAGAAATTTTCAAATTAATTACAATCGAATCGATAATAAAAATTGCATTTGTAATTGAAGAAGTTATAAATAAACTAAAGATTTCTATTACATTAAGATTTTTCGTTACTAAACATTTTACTGAAAAGTCGCAATTTAATCTATAGTTTTTATAAGTTCTAATGTAAAATTCCAATTATTTTTGTTATTTAATAAATTTCAGATTAATATATTACACTTTCTGCTGAAATTTTAAATATAAAATTTAGAAATGGAAATAAATTTTTATTTGCAAATCACAATTTAATTTCTATTATTTAGCATGTCCAAAGCGAAATGTATGTTTCAATTTAAAATTGTCGTTAAATGCTTGAAAAGGATTTGTATATGATACCATACATTATTATACGTAACATTGCAAAAAACCATATATATGAAATCATGCATATTATAGCCAGTATATAGCATATGTAGCCGTATATATATATGCCGTATCTACTTTAATATACACTTAGATATTAATATATATTTTACCATATCAAAACTTTTCGAAAAACAAAATCCAAGATAAAATTATATATGAACATATGCGTCATCACACATATCCATATGTAATGTATATGTTTTTTTTATAATATTACTCCGGCATTTTAAAATTTTGTTTTTGATGTTTTACTAAAGCTAAATTTTACACAATTCATAAATTTTATAAATAAAAAATTTTGTAAATTTTTACATATCATTTTTTTTATCACGAAGAGACAAATACAAGAAAAAATGCATTTACTAGTTTTCTGACGATATTTATTCGTAATATAAATTTTTTTAACCACCTATTTAAAACAAACATTACAAAAAGTATGGAAACTAATTTTGAAAACGTTGAAAAAAATCAATAATAAATATAATATTTTTAAATTTTAACTACACATTGTACGATTTTAAATAACATATTTTATGTACATAAAACATAAATATAAATGTAATAACTTCCGAGCCCTACTTATCACCTAAGCTCATTCGCAGAGATACATAAAATCACACAGGGTGAAACGTTTTGACATTTTGATGGTAGTATTAGTCACCTTCTACTAAAACCGCAAGCGTATTTCATCAATCACTCTGTTTGACTGCGAAATTTTCCAAATAGTTGATGAGACGATGGAATGCCGCAAAATTTACTTTTTTTTACTACTGATACATGTCAAAGTTTGCAATGTGTATTTTGCCTTTGGTTTGGCTTTCTACAAGTCAGTCATTTTGGCAGATTGTTTTGTGATATCAGTATAAATTGTCTTAAGAAGATTGGATAGCTGGAGTGGGAGGATGTTTGCACTCGTATGTATGGGGAAATTTTTTGGGTTTGTTGGTTAGTTGAATTTGAAACAAAAACTTTCACGATTAATTTCGTATTAAGTTCACGCAATGTGAATAGCAATCGACTAATGAAATTGATGGTAAACTTTCACATTATCTTACCTTACCCATATATATGAAATAACAAAACAGCTTCTGAAATCTGGTAATATTGTTTTTCTCAACATGATGAGTTAAATTGCTATACAGTATATCACAAAATATGTATAAAGGTTTAAACGAACCAAAATCTAACCACTTTGTTTTCTAAATAGAAAATTATCAAAATAGGTTTTGAAGTTTTTTTTATATTTCATTATATATATCTAAAGTATCTACCAAATTTAAAACAAAATAATTAGAAGTCAATTGGTAAGCAAAACTTCGCACTTTTTTTCGAATTCGTCCCACTAGTTTTTGAACTCTTCTACACTGATAATAATCCATGCATAAAAATACCACATAATTGTGGCTCCTGCATAATGACAATTGGCTAGGTCAGGCCAAAATATCGGTTTTCTAGTGTGAGCTCTTACAAATGGTAAACAGAAGCTTTCTAAGCATTATTCTCTATTAATTTCACCATTTATTGTAGCAGTTGTAAAGCAAAGACTTGATTTCTCCCACAACAATAAATTGCTTGCCAAGCCAGGAATCTTTTTCTGAAATTTGGACTTAGTTTTCTGTTTACATTGATCTGGAACATCACCACGACTACATGTTGTGTAAAAGTCTTGTCCTGCAATGTACCGGAAGATTGCAAAGGCAATATGTTTCATCAGCCATTATTAGTTAAAATTTTTGTTATCAATTATATTTTGTTAATTGTTTTTCGTAAAGACGTGGACTGCATGTTTTGATTATAAATTTTGTTTTGCATTCCTCTCTGGGCATACCTGAGCTTTATAACACTTGAGTTGATTCCTTTTTTTGACATTCTAAAACAAAATTTTGCGATTTCTTGAGTGAATACGCGACTGCTCGTATTGAAATGTTAAGACCCATTTTAAAAGCTCTTATTACCTTTTTCTGCTGCTTTTAGATCCTTTGGCCATGCTCACTACCACTTCCCCGCTTTTTTTCAATCTACAATCGTTCATTAAAGTTTTTTAGTAACTTTCTTTCCGTCGAATGTATTTATTTAACATTTTTTGTTATCAAACGTATGAAAACCACTTTTTTTATTATATTCGTGCAGAATAAGTTTTCTTTGATTAAGCTCTGAAGCGATTTTGACAAAACTATATTAAATTTCAAAAATCTTTTTATTGAATAAAAGGAGAATATAAAAGCCTACTTAAGTCATAAATTTTATTTTTATTAGTTTAGAAGATTTGTAGAAAACGACGATTAAAATTGGTTTGATTTTGATTTTTCTAATTTTTACAATTTTAATTAACACCTGTTACAAACCAAAAAGTATAAACTGATTGATAAGATCCCGTTATTTTATGTGCCGCGCTTTCTTACAAAATGCAATTATTGTGGTCGCTAAAATAAGTATGTATTACCTAAATAAAACTCATTTGAAAATTGACTTAATGGTAAAATGTTCTGTTTTTATAAAGGAAAACAACTTTACACATATAAAAAAAAAAATATTAAGTAATAAAAATAATTTTTTCGCTAAACCGAATAGTTGAAGAATGTGATAATAAAATTATTCAACAAAAATAATTCACAAAGAAAAATTGCCGGCATTGTAGGCAAAAGTAGTGGTACTGCACAAAAATAATAGAAAAATTAAATTCAGAAGGATTTACGGAAAAATAAGTAACGCTACGGGCGCCCAAAGTGTTTACTAGCCAAAAAGAGAGGATTATTGTCAAGAAAATTAGTGCGAGCCCAAAAAAAAAGTGCACCAAAAATAACAGCGGAAATTGAAGAAAAAGTTGGAAAATCTGCCAATCCAGGAACTATGTATATGCCGTGTCTTGCACAGAGTTGGATATAATGGTCAAAGTATTAGAAGAAAACATTCGTTAGCCAAGTAAACCGGCAAGAGAGAATATATTTCGTTAAGAGTACATTATCCGTCCAACAACATTCTGTAACCTTTAATTTTCTCTGATGAGACCAAAATAAATATTAATGGATCGGATCGGAAAAACAAATTCTAAATTAGAATTAAAAAACATGACTGGTACTGTAAAACTAGGTGGTAGTTCGGTATTAGTTTGGCGATGTATGGCGGAATATGGGGTCGGGAAAATTGTTTTTTATTGACGGAACTATGGACAAATACTTGAAAAAAGCGTCATACAATTAGGGACTGGAAGCTTCATTCATATTTCACCACACTTAGGAAATTATGTTGGGTAAAGACGACTGCAATTGTAGTCAAAAACAAATGAAATTTCATTTAAAAAAAGGACGACTTACATTTCATTAAATTCAACTAACATTGTCATTTGTTTTTTCAATGTTCAAAAATGACTAACATTGTAGTAAAAATGAACCACATGGTAGTAAAAAATAATCAAAATTTTTTTTTTTTTATTTTTTAAATAACAAAAACAACTGTAAAAAATGAATGTAAATCATAAAACAGTCATTTGATGTGAGTGTTTTTTTTAAATGAACTACAATGTTAGCTACAAATTTTATTTGTTCTACAAATGACTTACATTTACATTAAAAATAATGAAACTGTATTACAACCCAAACAACTACATATTTTTAAAGCAGAAGTTCTCTGAGTGCAGGACAATGATCCAAAAAATATGGCTCTCATTGCCAAGGAGTGGCGGTTGAATAATATAAAGTAACTCAAAAACTCCACCTGAATCGCTAGATGTTAATCCCATCGAGCACAAATGAAATCAGTTTTGTCGTCAATACGACAGCGGGAGATAAAAGATATGATCTCAAAATATTATTATGAAAGAATGGTCGAAAATTCAAAGTTCTATGACTCAACTTTTAGTCCATTCAATGCAATCACGGCTTTAAGAAGTACCCCACTAAATACTATCTTTTTTCACTATTTTCATGGTCAGTGTAGCAGTAATAAAAAAAAATATAGGTCATTTTACAGATAAAAGTGTAGTAATAATATTAATAACATGGAAGCAGTCAGTCAGCAGGCAGGTTATCTTAGAAATTCGTTGTTGATAATCTCTCGTTAAGAAAATTTACATGTTTCAAAAACCTCATGTTTATGCGTTAATCTTCAAACAGTGGTCCACTTCTAATCTTCGTTGTTTAGGTAATTGTCTTGCATCAGCCTCTTCGTGACGTTATCTGCTGGACATTTTCGAATTCGGTTTAACAATTTTATACAAAATTGCTAGTTTGTAGCGTTATCGACAATCGTGTTGTGCAACAATTGAAAGATACGTGTTATCATCCGTCATTGTAGCAAACTTGCGTTTATCGCGTTGTTAAAATTTCCCTGAAATATCCACCATTGCGCCGCTCATTTTCGCCTTCAAATGTCTGTAAATTTGACGTTGGCCGGGGATCACCACGCGAAGGGCAAACCTTTTTTTTCGTTAAAAATGGTGAACAAAAAGCATCTAGTATAATGAGTCGACTTGATGTTTTAGCACCTTAAAAAATATCTTGATCCCTTAATTTCATTAAATGTTATAAAAACACGCAATCGTTTTTATTACAAGTCGAAATATCATACATAGTGCATAGAAACTTTTGTGATGTTAATTTCATTTATTTTAAAACTTTATATCATATAATTACATAACTACAATAATTATTATTTTTTTTTTTTTTTTTGTTTTAAATAAGCTAATAAGGGCCTATAGTTGAATAAATAAAACAAGTTTATTTAAATTTTCCCGACGTTTCGTCGATTATATGTCGACTTTTTCTAGGGATTCGTCTATTTAATGAAAAAACATAAAAATTATTACACAATTACTTCACCAAAAACAATAAGAACTTACAGTATAGACGTTATTACATTAAGCTGGATTAAATTTACATTTTACATTTAACATTTAACATGTAACATAAAACATTTAAACACAAACTTAATAAAAAACATCTTAACTTAATATCACAAGCTCAATTAATGGCAACTCTATAGCCCGCGTTCATGTTGTCAGTGTCTTCCTTCAAATTCATAGTTTTGTTTATTTTCTTTGTATGTGCAAACTTTCCTTTGTGTACCTTTTTCTTTCTATGTTTTCTTTATCTATAATTTTGACGTTTTCAAAGTCAGCTGGTGTGGCCTGTTTGAAGTATGTGTTTGTGCAAGTGCAGTCGATTCTTTCCTTTTAATTATATCTGTTTTGTGTTCACCCATTCTAGTAGATAGTGCTCTCTTTGTTGTCCCTATATATATTTGATCACAAGTATGTTCGTCGTCTCCCTTACACTCTATTTGATAGATCACATTATTTTGTTGTTGGATATCAATCGGTGTTTTTTACATTGTGTAAATATTGCACTTAATGTTTTGTTAGGCTTATACGCAAAGCTTATAGTTATTTTTTTTTTTTTTGTTAATATTTAATACTGCACTAAGTATTATCGAACGATTTTAAATTATTTCATTTTAAAAAATGTAAAGGCTTTTTTTATTATAAAAATATTTAGTTTATACAGCTGTATACTTATTTTTGTGATACACTGTATGTATGTATGTGTATAATTTTAGTAAAGTGGTACTTATTTGTTAATTTTAAAATTGCCGTTCACGACTAACAACAGTTAAGTTAAACACATACTTCTGCTCATAGAAATAAACTAGTAAAAATAGCAGAAAAAGTTACAAGAAATCAGTTAAAAGTTAAGTTTGCAGACTGTTTTTTAATTTAGCAAGCAAAAACTGACACGCAAATGTTATAAAATGCTAATAACAGTAGATTGCTGATTTCAAAAAGGCAGATATTTATTTGCATTAAAAAAAATTAAAAGAAACCTATTTTGTTCGGCTTAGGCCGATTATTTTAAATTAAAATTAATAATTTACCAGTTTGTCCTATTACAGTTTTAAATTAATTTATTTTTAATTGCCGATATTTCGACTCAACTTCGTCGATCATCTTCCGGGAATATTTAAAATATTAAAGAAGTTAAGGTACTTTTATTTCTTCGCCTAATTCTGCTGTATTAAGCAGAAAAATGTAGGAAATTCATAAAAAATATTACATTCATAAAAACTATTGCATTGATCCATAAGACCTACCGTATAGTTATTTTGTTTCATTATTTTTTTTAACAAGTACGTGTAAAGTTTGCTATTTATTTATGCTCTTGAAAAAATCTGTAAGTCACCTACTTAAAAATTTTATACGTTTCAAATTCAGGTCATAAAAATCATAAATTTTAAATTAAAATAAAAAGAAAAAGTACTGATCTCTAAAACATTCTCAATTTTTTTAAAACTTATTATATAAAATTGTGTAAAATTTTATATAATTTGACCATATCTGATATACCCATTTTCGGATCGAACTATATGAGATAAGATCCCATGCGACACCATGAGATCACCTTATGTATGAAATTTTTCGGATCAGATGAGATGTGGGGTAGTTACACATGATACTATATGTAATCGTATATGATAATATCGGAACTTTCGTCGCGTAACTTTAGTAGTTTTAGTAAATAGTTTTACTAATTTTTTTATCAATGTAGTTTATTTGCAATAAATGTGAAAGAAAGAAACTTGATCGCCTTTTTAACCCCTAAAAGTTAGATTATACCGGACGAAAAAAGTAGTATATATAGTCATATATGTCTAAATATAATTATATATAATACATATGTCGCCATAATACTGTAAAAAAAATAAAGTAAAATAACTTAGAAAAGCTAAACTTAAAAGTAAAAGTTCAAATTCATTAGAATAAATAATATCTCATGAGTATAAATAGAACTTTAAGTCAGAAAACTAAAAAAACAATGCCCTAAAATCTTTAAAAAAATTAAAGCTACTTTGTCTTCTTTGATAATGATATACATATAAATATATGGTGCATTAAATTATCATCTTTTTATTTCCGGTAATTTTCGCACGAAATATTGTGGCATTGTGTTATAAACAGTTATGGGTTAAATTTGAGCAAAACGGAATAACTTTTTTTTTTTTTTTTTTTTTTTTTTTTTTAAATTAACATTTATTTAATCAATCTTAAGTAATATTTACATTGTTATGAGATTTTACTTAAAAGTATTACAACAATTGATATCATAATAATTAAATAAAGAGACTATACATATCACAGAGTTAAGGAAAAGTTGTTTGAAAAAACCTTATACCATCTTGAAAGTTATAAGAAATTAAAACAAAACACAATCTTAAATACTTTCAATATAAAAGGATTATGATGAGTGATTGTTGTACAAATTTCTTATTGTTCCAAATGTAGACCTTCTGCATTTTTCATTAAATGACAGTGTCAGTTCCTCGTAAATGTATTAAACATTTTGAAATCGAATCTTTTATGTAACAAGTCGGTGGAGAATCTTGGTGAAAGGTTATGTATTATTTTGAGGTTCTTATTTTGGATTATTTGCAGTTTTTTTGTGTGTGTTTTAGCAGATCTACTAAACCACACTTGGCAACCATAAGTCATGATCGGACGAATACACATTTTATATAACAGCAACTTGTTCCTCGAGTTGAGTGTAGATCTCCTGTTTAGTAGAGGAAAAGAGCACAACCACATTTGGTGGCTTTATTACATATATACTGAATATGTTGTTTGAATGTAAGCTTTTTGTCCAAAATTATACCCAGGTACTTTATATCATCTTTTACTGGAATCATACTTCCCTGGGATCGTAAAGATAAAGTAGGAACTCGCTTTGGGGACTTATTGTATGGAAATATAATAGCCTGAGTTTTTTCATGATTTACTTTTATCTTCCATTTATCGAAATTTTTTGAGTTGACTTAAGTGAGTCTTGCATTCTTTTAATTATTGCATTTGATACTTTACCATAGCAGATCAAAGCGCTATCGTCTGCATAAAAAGCTGCATCAAATTTTTTACGAATAGTTATATCAGACGTGAATATTGAATAAAGAATAGGAGACATACTGATCCTTGTGGTAGACCCGCATGGATAGGCCTTTTACTTGAAAATTGATTATCTACGCAAACAATAAAGGAACGTTTATATCCAAAAAACTTTTAATAATTTTCTGCAAATAGATTGGAAAACTGAAAGAGTTAAGTTTAAATACGAGACCATCATGCCATATGGAATCGAAAGCTTTTTCAATATCGAGAAAGATAATTCCAGTACTCTTACGATTCGATTTGTTAGTTTCAATAAAATTTACAACTCTCATAACCTGATGGACAGTGGAATGCTCTTTACGAAATCCAAACTGTTCCTTGTTAATAATGTCGTTCTCATTTGTGAAATTTGAAATCCGTTTAAGAATAATTTTTTCAATACCTTATCTATTAAACTTAAAATGCTAATTGGTCTGTAACTGGCAGGTAGTTTAGGATCCTTTCCATTTTATGAATAGGGATTATCTTAGCATTTTTAAAAAACTTTTGGAAAGTATCCATTTTTTAGCAGAAGTTAAATATTACACTTAAAGTTTGAAAAAAGTAGTCAGGCATATTTTTAAGAATAATAGCATTTACTGTATCAAGCCCAGGAGCTTTATTATTCTTCAATGTATACACAAAAGACTTTACCTCACTTTCATTTGTAAGAATAATCTCGGAACTGTTTATAGTTTTTCTATTAAGTAGGCGATTTATATATTTACAAACATTTGTGTCCATGGGTGAAGAACTGTTCATAGTAATAGTATGACAACTTTCAAATATGTCAGCAATTGCATTTGCCTTATCTGCTGGGACTTTTAAAACTCACCATTTACGTGAAGATCAGAAAGCGTTGAGTTTTTTTTACCTTAATAGCTTTTGTTATTTTCCAAACTTTTTGGACCCAGATGGCAGCTTAGAAATGAATTTGGACCAGCATTCGTTTCGATCTTTTCTAAGATGGAAATCGATTAAAATTTTAATTGCTTTAGAATAGCATTTATTTGAGTTCTTCGGTTTACATCACTACATCTTTGAAATTTGCGTTTGTATTTATTTCTTTGTCCGATCAGCATTTTACTTGTTTCCGAGATTTCTCTCTGCCAATTGTTTTTACGACCAACCGGTATTTTGTTAAAAGCTTCCTTTGCTATATATATTAAATTATTTAATGCGTGTTCAACGTTGTCAGTATTTAAGACATTTTGGTCTAACCTTTGACACCTAATTTCTTTCTCAACCCAGGCTTTTATAGCAGGCCAGTTGGCTCGGTGGTACAAAGGACCAGATAGAATTTTGTTCTGAAATTGTCCAAAAATAGAGCAGGTAACTGGTACATGGTCCGATTGAAGAATGTTTGGGTGTGACTCTAGGGTAGAAATGGGATACTGGAGTTCGACAAAAGAATATCTACTGTAGAAGGTTGTACAAGCGTTAAGTTTTGACCAAAACGAGTATGAGTTGAGGAACAATATAAGTAGTAGTTTGATTGAAGACTATGGCTATAAAGAACATTACCAGCAGTATTATTGGACACGCAATTCCAACTTGTATGTTGTGCATTTAAATCACCAAATATAAAGAAATCATTTGAAGAGTTTGTTAAAATGTCGAGATCATTCTTAAATTCACTAGTATAGTTTGGATTATAAGCAGATGTAAAAATTACTGGACGTTTATTAATAATTATTTCAATGGAAATATTTTCGACATATCGAGTTTTTAGCTTTGGTAGTAATCTATGTTCAAGATTATTTTTCACGGCTATAAGTACACCACCTCCATGAGTAGGTCGGTCTTCTCTGTAATTTTAAAACCTCCAAGGTGGAATTTATGGTATGGTTTTAAAAGGTCTCATTAAGAAGAAGTATATCAATTTTTTTTGTTGTATAAATTTGTTCAAGCTGTGAAACAGCTGATAAAGTCGTTATGCCTTGAGCATTCCAGTGCATAACATGAACATCGTGAATGACAGTTGAATTATAAGGCATGCTTAAGCATCATACCTAAAACTCTCAATTTGTCATATTTAGTCTGACATCTTTCGAGAGCATCAACAGCATCGAAGAATATTTCCAATAATCTATCATTGGAAATGTCATCGTTGTTGTTATTAACATTTCTGTTTTTAGAAACCTCTGAGTACGATTTTTTGTCATGAGAGCGGGGATCATATGTTTTTGGCACATGTCATGATTTAATGTTTGCGGAAAATTATTAGTAATACGTTAGAGTTAGCAACATTAGAATTTTTACGAGCAGGTGCACGAGATCTAGAAGTTATTCTGCTACGAATATCTAAATATTCCTGACGGCAGGGGCATTTAGGATCATCGGCCCTGTGATTCACATTTCGAAGATTCTTCTTAGTACAATTATACATTTATATATTACACTCATCATAAGAAGTTTATTTCAAAGTACACACGGAGTAATCGTGATTACTAGCACAAGCTGGACAAACATCGGCTCTGTTGCAATTTCTGGCACCATGGCCGTACATGGAACACTTACTACATTGTGTTGGACCCTTATTACCCTTGAGAGGTTTTCTCCAGAATACAGAAATGTTGTGGAAGTACCTAATCTTCATTACCTCTCTCTTTGATACATGTTGTCGGTCGAATTCAATTAAATATAAAGCGTCATCAACAGTTGTTCTTTTTTGTTTTATTTCTTTGACACTCACAGGTTTTATATTGTGTGAATTGGTAAATTCTTCATTGATAGTACTATAATCCATTTGGGGAGACCAACATAACCATTTTAAAACTTTTAGAGTCTTTTATCTCATGAGTATAGAAATTAAAATGTTTACTTTTAAGTGTGTTTTAAGGCTTCTTCATAAAGTGATAGCGACTCGGACATTATTTTTGTACCTACAGACATTCTTTTAAAGGTATATTTATTTCCAATTAGTTTCAAAACTGACGAAAAACTATGTGCAGTATCCACAATAATAGGGGGCACCTTTTCATTAATTGAGTAATGCTCTTCTTCTTCTTCATCGAAAGAATCATCAGATAACAAATGAAATTTGTTGGAACTTGTGCTAGGTCCATCAGACGTTTTTGGTAACTTGAATTTGGGTCTACTACTACCCCATGGCCTCTCCTTTTTTGACCAGACATTGCCAAAATCAAATTAAAAGAAATTATTATCTTTTATCGAATAGATTTTTATTTTTTATTTTTTTAAA
>CM037853.1:135678773-135741705 GCA_021234595.1 Delia radicum
AAAATGATAATATGTACTTTCAAGGTCATTACTACGGAATGGCTGAACCCATTTGAAAGATCTTGATACCATTGGAAAGGTATTTAAATTAGCTTTCGAAAAGATACACTATAAAAATTTTATATTACACTGAAATTTTTTTTTTGCAAAAATAAAACTTTAACCTGGGAAAACACTTCAAAGGCCAAGTGTTTTTTTCCAAAACAAATTTTTTTTAGAAGGGTCTATTTAATATATACAACATATCTAAAAACTAAAATGGCGTTTTCATTTCTTTTTTTTAATTTTTTAAGTAAATGCATCTCTAGTTAACTTCCTTATATTTTGATATCATTGTGTGACAAAAAAGAATAATGTAGCTATACTTTGAAAGTTATACAGATTTTTTGTAATTATAATAGATTAGAACAAGAATCGTATTATCATATTTTTGAGATACCCCAAAATATGGACTTACCCTTGGTAAATTTTTTTTATTTTTATTTTTTTAGATTTATTATATAATTTTGCGCAGCTCATACTGTTGACTTTCGGATTATTTGCTGTAATATAAAATTTTTACAGTTTATGTTTTCGAAAGCTAATTTAAATACCTTTCTCATGGTACCATGAGAATCACAGCTTGAAAGTACATATTATCGTCATTTTTCAAAAACTGCGATACCTTGCCACGCCCACATATTTTCAAAAATGCAATTTCTAAATATGAGGTTGTGTTTGAATAGGTAAACTGTAGCTGTATGCCAAAATTTCATCAAAATCTGAGAGGGTCGGGTTCAAAATGTGCCTTTTTTATAGGTTTTGATATGAAATTCATCAGCAGGAAGTTGTAAAGAAAAATTTAAAAACTCAAATACTTACCTATTTCCTTAACTTTCAAGAAAAAACATTTCAATTAGGCAACCCTACCTATAAAATTAATGTGAAAAAATTATAGCGCACTTTAAAAGATAATTTGGTATTTTGATATAAATTAATTATATAGCTTGTTTTTTTAGGACGTAAGGTAGTTTTTAGCATCAATTTCAGAAATTTGATTTTTCTTAACACATATCGCTTTGCCACTACTAAATCGCGGTATCAATTCCGTCAAAACGTACATAAGATAAAGATTTTTATGTTCTAGTATTCAAATCGAAAAGGGAACAAAAAAATTTATTTTTTTATTCACATTTATTTACATCAGCTACATTAGAAAATAAATCAGGAAAACCAAAATTCGAAAAAATACATAATAATATAATAATAATATAAATATAAGAAGTAATTGATTAATATGTAATGAATTAGTAATTAAGTAATTAAAACATACAAAACAAATAAAAATCAGGGACCGTAATCATTATGAGTTTTATAATAAAAATTACACAATAATGATTATATTATGAGTTTTAAGGATCTTCTTCAATGGTAATGATTATTTTTGAGTAATATAAATTAAAATCAGCCATAATCATTATTGTTTAGCAAAAAATATACAACTCAAAAATAATCATTATATATGATTTTTATTTTTTTCGCTCAAAATAAAACTCACTTTCATAGACTTTTTAAGGTGCCTTTCACAAAAATCCTCGAACTTTTAGAGTGTGTTCAACATATGACATGTTGAATTCCAACGATATAATAATATTTATTATTATTATTAATTTTAATAATTTTAATATTGTGCTCACTTTAGAATATTCCTTATAACTGACCGAGTTAGTAATAGTATTTTACTCGTACCCAATTTAAACCACAATCTATAAAAAGACTAAATATTCGTAAAATTAAAAATGATATGGAAAAAATTTAGTAGTAGTTTGCTTTCAATTTGAATTATAACAGATTGGAGTCTTCGTGATATTGATTTTTTATTTTTTTTTTTTAAATTGGGTATAGATTTACATACCAGCTTTACTATTCTTAATGCCCAGTATACATGCATATGAGGGCAATAACCAAATTTTTGGAATAGTACCACGAGTTGGGCAATGAAAGTGAGTTTTATTTTAAGCGAAAAAAAATAAAAATCATAAATAATGATAATTTTTGAGTTTTATTTTTTTTTGCTCAAAAATACTGATTATGGCTGATTTTTTTTTATTATTACTCAAAAAAAATCATTACCATTTAGGAAAACTTTAAAAATCAGAAATTTAAAAGTCATGACGGATATGCAAAGATTGTCAAAAAAATAATAATAATGGTGCAATATTTTTTTTTATGTCTGTTCTAAGTGATTTATTTTTTGATTTAAAAAAACGAACAATAATCATTATTTACGGTCCCTGATAAAAATAAGAATAAATTAATTTTAGGCAAAAACATAAATTTTATAGACATACATATATAAAAATATATATTAAAAATAAAAAAAAGGTTTAGATAGGGTAGGCAGGACCAATTTGCAAAGTTTTCCTACAAAATACCTGGAGGCAGTCGGAAAATTGTCACACACAAAAGAAAACTCCGACACATCGCTACAGGCACAATATTTGGCAACAAAGGCCATTAAAAATTAAAAAGTCGTTTTATTTTCCCTAATAAATATCTTGAGGCAGTCGGAAAATCCTCACACACAAAAGAATAATCCGACACATCGCAACAGATACAGTAGTTGGAAACAACGGAAATAAAAATGAAAGTTAAATCTCGCGTAATAATAACAATATTTGGCAACAAAGTTTATTCTCCCTAATAAATATCTGGAGACAGTCGGAAGATTCTCACTCACAAAAGAATAATCCGACACATCGCTACAGATACAAGTAGTTCGAAACAACAGAAATTAAAATTAAATCTCGCGTAATAATAACCGTGTTACTTTATGAATAGGATCGGACACGGAAAATAAGTTGCTGAAACACATTAAAATTTGTACATACACTCACAATATTTTTTCCGTAAAGACTACTGAATATACACATTAAATTAACTGAAAATCAGTTGAAAACAGGACTACTTACTTTTCGTTTAAAACAATTGTATTTTTTAGTTTATTTTCAACAGTTGAATATTACTTGACAAATCCATAAAAACAATAGATTGTTTTCGTTTATTTCAATACTCAATATAATACATATAACAACTTTTTGTTTCGAATAGAACATTTTAACTGAATATTTTAACTATTACGTAAAGTCTGTTTTTTTTTGTTTATTTTTGATTTTATTTTTTTCTGTTGAATAACAGACAGAACGTTAAAAAATATATTTCTTTGGTAATTTAACTGTATATTCCATTTGAAACAACTTTACCGATTAAACTTTTAAATAACTGTTGTTCTTTTATGGAAAAGTTCTTGTGAGTGTAGACATCGAAATGGATTAAATTCATCATAATTATATCTGCAAAACGAAGTTTGTATAGGAACATAATTCCTTGTTATACGGACTGGAACATTAAAATCTATGTTCCCAAGTAAGAACCGCGATTCAATTTCACCATTAATAAATTTCACCATTAATTAAAATATTTTGGATTTTAAATTTGATGGAACAAAAAATTGCCATTAGCTCAAAAGGCATTCTTGTATAAAATTCTTATATAAGATGATTTTTATATAATAAAACCGGTAAAAATGCGTGTTTTCAAAATAATCGCGGTTTTCTTTTAAAATTATAATGTATGAAAAAAAAAATATTAAGGATATTCTTACATTTTTTTAGTGTAATATATATTCTGAAATGTGATAAATACAATGAAATCTATAAATTGATGCAACTTTAATTAAATCATTCAAAAACTGTGATTTTAACTTGAGAGCCGATTTAGGACTCAATTCTGAGAATTGCACGTGAAAGCAGCCCCAAAAATAATAACTTCTGCATCATTCGTTTTGTCAGTGTCAAGGATAAAGTGGATACAGTAATAATTTAACGGCCATACACATTTTTTGGCTAAAGGCGGATTTTAGCACTTTTTCTATATTTTAACACGGTTATATCTCGGTATACCGTACGGAATATCGCTTTTGTGCCTAAAGCAATGTTGTAGGTTTTGAATAGAAAAAAGAATGCGGAACAGTCCTATCCGAAAAAGTGCATCAGGTGCCTTAAAAATCGCAAAAACGCACATTTTCCCCATTTTTGCTCAATAACTGGATTACAAATCCACATACAGTTTTTTTTCTTTATAAACTGTATTTTGCATGAAATAAGAACTTTGCTTTAGGCACAAAAGAGATATTCCGTACGGTATACCGAGATATAACCGTGTTAAAATATAGAAAAACTGCTAAAAATCCGCCATGAGCCAAAAAATTTGTATGGCCATTAAATTATTACTGTAGCCAACTTGACAAAACGAATGATGCAGAAATTCTTATTTTTGGGGCTACTTTCACGTGCAATTCCAAGAATTGAGGCCCAAAATCATGTGTTGAAAAATGTTGTACCGTGTTATTTATGTATCTCCAAAGTTTTGTCATTCTTTGAATGACATCCTCAGGGAGGCTAACATTTTTCAATAATAATATTGCATAAAAATAAATTGTGCATAAATACTAAAAAAAAAATATTTTTACATAATAAAATTTTTTTTATATAACACATTAACATATAACGCAAACATAACATCAAACTACTATTACCAACTTAGGTTTCGTAGGGTAAAAAATATATGAAAATAAATGTTTACATGAACAATAATTCTTTGCCGCTGCCCTCCACTCTGGTCAACACAGCATTTAAAACATATAATTTATAACGAATTCCCAAACATTTAAACAAATTCTATATTGTTGGTGTTGCAAACGTGTTTAATGAAATTCCACGGGTGCCCAGTGATTTGTCAGAAGATACCTGATTAGATATAACACTGCTAATTTCTGACTGCATTGTTTTTAGAATACTTTTATTATTTCCAGTACAAAGTTACGCTGGTAAAATTGTCTTCACTTCAGTAATGAATTCCCTTATACGAGTAGTTTTAATGACAATTGTAACTCGTCCATTGAAACTCTTCATAGAATCTCTAAAACAGGTTTCAATAAAGAAAATTTTCATGAAATATTTGTAGAATTTATGAAAATCTTCATAAAATTAATGAATAATTCCGACAATGAAAGGTTAATAGATTTTATGAAACAGTTTCATAAAATTTTGTAATATTAACAGTTACTTGAATTATCAAAACTCTTCATGAATATCTTGAAAAATGCATTGAAACTAAGCCAATGAACCGCTTTATATGATTTTTTAACTACTGAACTACGTAGTCAAAATAATGTACCGTGGACTTACGCAATATAATAATTTTACGCAATATAATAAAGTTTTTACAAAACGTATATATACGTCTTAGAGGTTAAACAATTCCATAGAAGTCCAAAATTAATACAAGATTACATTGAAATAATAAAGTACTTTATAAAATATGATGAATACTTGAGAATTAAATCTTAAAACTGAAGTTTAAAATGTATAAACATTAATAAAATTATGAAATTGTATGAAAAAATAAAAAGATAAGTCTTTAAAATAATACATATTATAGATGCAGCAACAAACAAATAACTATTTTTGTCACCCTGTGTTATCATTTCCAATCATCACAGGTTTCTTTTAATCTTTGCAAAAACATAAATGTATATTAGGGTTATAACTTTTAGCATTTTGACAAATATAACAACTTACATGGTATACCTGTGTAGGCCTTGAAAAAAAATTTATAGCATTGCCTAGAAACTTTTGGAATTACTGACTTTCCATTAGTATACAAATTCACACGTTTAAATGTTCGTGTGGTATAATTAATTCGTTTCTATGCAAAATTAAATATAATTAATTATTTACTGAAAATTTGACAATTTGAAATAATATTCGATATAAAGATGAAATGAATGTCGTAATATAAATAAAATTTCTTGGATTTACAGTGCACTCGCGAAAATATGAACACCATAATATATGAACACCCCAAAATATGAACATTTTTTTTTCTTCCATTGACTACTCTAAAATATTAACTTAGTGCCAAGTTAATATTTTATGAAATAATATGAACAGCTTATTTTTGTATTTTTAACGGATTATATCAACCTACGCAGTGTTTAAATCTAAATCAACAGGGTAGTGGTTAAATTTTTATTCAACTGCATTATAATCTGGGGATTTCCCTAGCTGTTTGATTTTAAATTGTCTTCACCTATCAATCAAAATTTCTAACATACACGTTTTAGTTAGTGCTCAGATTCAGCTAGAATTTCTAATTCGTTTTGTGAATATAAATTTAACGTAAAAAGAACTTAAATATGCATAAAAAAGCATAAGTTTTTAACTTTAAAAGAAAAAGCAGAAATGTTAGAACATTTGGGAAAAGGTGCAATTGTAACTTTTAAACTGTAACTTTTTTAAACAAGCAACTTTTAAATTTTGTTTCTTTTTTAAAAATTAATTGTTTTTTAATCCAATAAACAATAAATAAAAATTTAACATAAGAAACTTCTGTTTTTATTGGAAAAACTATTTTAAATGTAAATTAGATGCCATTCGCAAATATGAAAAATCTTGCAACAGTGAACTGGCTTGATTTTAATTAGTTTATATTATCGCGAGTGCACTGTAATGAAATTCTTCATTGAATCAATCAAAAAATTCTATAAAATTATTTAATTAATATCACGAAGAATAATTCTTTTCAGTGTTACAATTATTAAACTCATAATATTCTTTAAATAATACATATTATAGATGCAGCAACAAACAAAAAACTATTTTTGTCACCCTGTGTTATCATTTCCAATCATCACAGGTTTCTTTTAATCTTTGCAAAAACATAAATGTATATTAGAGTTATAACTTTTCGCATTTGACAAATATAACAACTTACATGGTATACCTGTGTATGCCTTGAGAAAATATTTAGAGCATTACCTAGAAACTTTTGGAATTGCTGACTTTCCATTAACAATACCAAATTCACACATTTAAATGTTCGTGTGGTATAATTAATTCGTTTCTATGCAAAATTAAATATAATTAATTTTTTACTGAAAATTTGACAATTTGAAATAATATTCGATATAAAAATTAAAGGTTTGAATAAAAAAAATTTGACAACCCTTTTCCTGTAAGTGAGGAGTAACATGCACATGCCCTTGTTAAAATAATAGGGTTTGTAATAGAAAAGTAACAAGTTACTTCTTCGTTACAAAGAGTTTATGTTTAAACCCAAAACTTTTAAAAATGTAATTTATATTATTATTTATTTTTGGGCAAAACATTTTAAATTTTATTTTAATACCTAATATAAAAGAAAATCTAAATTTAACAAAAAGAGACGTATTACTTTTATACTGGAAGTAATATGTGTTTTTGCAAGGTGATACCAACTGATAACCACTTACCGACCTTTATTTCGTATTCCCAAGTTATTAGCGGGTACCAAGTAATAATAAAACGTGTACGTAGCGTATAAAGGGATTCACCAATTACCAGGCTATTTACTTGCATTTTTGTTCACGAAGTCCCAAACCCCCTCGCTTAAAAAATATATGAGAATAATGAGTTACCTGATTGGTTACTCAAGTGAAAGAATAAGTGGTTAATTTTATAAAAGGAATAAGTTGTTACTCACAATGATAGATCAAGTGGTTACCAAGAAGTTATAAAATAAGTGTTTACCTTGAAATTATTAATTTTTTTAAGAAATCTTTAAAAAAAATTGAAAATAACTTTAGTTTGGAAAATTTACTAGAAAAATTAATGAATACAATATTAGGATAAGAAGCTATGAAATACTTATGTCAAAAATAACCAGTATCTCGTTATTTTGCTATTACATATAAGTACTTCAGTACCACGTTTTTGCGGGGATGATCTTACTTTTTCGCGGTCGATAAAAAATTTCCCGTACAAAACACAATGAAGTTTTCCTTAAAAGGTTTTTTAATTTTTTAAAAATGTGCAGAAACTAGACGTTGTCCGATGTTTGCTCTTCAAGGCTTGATTCTTATGTATTTACCACACCACCAAATAATCAATATTTCAGGGAAATCGAATGAAGTTGTAAGGCCGCTAAAAATTGCAGTTGTTTTCCAATATTTTGGATTGTATTGTATTGTATACAAATTAAACAAAAAGTACACTCAAAATAATTTTTAGTTTAAATTATTTAAAAGTGCAATTTAACATAAATGATAAATTTTCATTTAAATCAAATGTTTCTTGTTATTTAGTTTTAAATATTGTTTAAATAACTAACAAATCCATAATAACAAATGAAATGTAAGTAAAATTAAATGTTAAAATTTTAACTACAGATCAGTAAAAATAAAATTTATATTCAGGTGTTTGAAAAAAAAAAATATTTCCTTCGGGAATTTTTTATGAGTTCTGAATAAAAATTGGTTCACCTTTAAGATTTAAGAGCAAACCTTTGAGATTTAAAAACAAACCTTTCATAAATTTTAAGCTGAAAGGTTTGCGTTCGCGTTTCTTGTGTTTGTGATATGTAGGAAAAAAAATATATTAAAGGGTGAAAGGTAGTTAGGCTTAAGATCATCGGTTGTAAACATTATTTTTTTTTTTTTTTTTTTTAAAGAGAAGCAACACTCAGGAAATTCTTCCTATTAATTAATGTGTTGCTTTCTTTGGAAATTGGATAGTGGAGAGATGAAAGATGGTGAAAGATGAAGGGCTTCAAACATGGTTATTTATTATATGAAATTTTTTTAAAATAAATCCAATAAAAGATTTTTTAATTCTTAAATAATATTTACAACAATATATTCTCCAATATATTTCTATCAACTTGGTTGATCATTATCATTAAAAGAAATTAATAATTTCTTTGAGTTACAACTTCTCACACTGTGTAATTGTCAACACAGAGTGGAAATTCTACGGAGTGAGAGTTTTATAATATCAGACACCAAACTGTAAAATTAAAAAATAAAATAAAAATTAATTTTAATCCGAATAAGCGCGAGAACCGCTATTTTATTTAAAAGTTTTACTTTATTATTGTTATTATCGCCAAAATATTTTATATATTTGATGTATTATGTTCTATGGTATTACATTTAATATATTATTAATAATTTTTAAAAAATTTTAATTTTAATAAGCTCTCGTCGAAACTATTATCGCTATTTAGCGACCTTAAGATGAAAACTTTTGTTCAACGATTCGAGTGACGTTTTAAGGACTCGACTGCTAGTCCAGATGGTTTACCATTAAGTTTTATTCAGTTGATATTTCCACTAATTAATACGCAGCTATTGTGTCTTATTAGCAACGTTTTAACAAGTTCTATTTTTCCTGATGACTTTAAATTAGCCAAAGTAGTGCAGATTTTCAAAGAAGGTTCTATAAATTACATAAACGATTTTGCACCAATTTTATTGTTCACATTTTATCTAAGATATAAGAACATGTTATGAAAAAACATATGATTGAATATTTAGATGGAAAAGTTTCATTAGTCTTTATCGATTTGGGTTTCGTAAAGGTTTACAATATATCATCACTTTTAATGAGTTTTACTAATTCCATGAGAAGAACGGTTAATGCTCGTCAAGTAGGAGGTTTATTATCGCAAGCTTTTGATCGTGTTAGTTCATAAATTTTCATATGTAAACTTTGTAATTTTTTTAAGTTTTTCTCGAATGGCCTGTCATTTGGTTTTTTCATATTTGAAAAAAAAAATTATTTCAAAGGCCTATTTTTTTTATTTTTTAATAAAATTTCATAATTTTATTAATTTTCATACATTTCAAACTTTAGTTTTAAGATTTAATTCTCAAATGTCCAACATATTTTATTAAGTGTTTTTATATTTCAATATGGCAGCCTTTTATTTTGGACTTCTATGAAATTGTTAAAAAAAATCATATGAAGCGGTTTATTGGATTATTTCCAATGTATTTTCCACGATATTAATGAAGAGTTTTATTAATTCAACTTCTTAATATTAAAAAAACTGTTTCATAAATTCCATAAACATTTCATTGTCGGAATGGTTCATTAGTTTTATGAAGAGTTTCATTATTTTTACAAACATTTCATAAACAATGACCTTAATTAAACCTGTTTCATAGATTCTTGAAAAGTTTCAATGGACGAGTTCCAGTGACAATTTTCATTAAAGCTATGAACAAAATCATTACTGAAGTGAATATAATTCTCTCAGTGTACAATATTGTCCATAAGTTTGATGACCTGTAATTTGTGTCGCAACAAACAAGTTATAACCCTAATGTATATTCGTATCTTTCATTTTGTTACACTATGATTTTGGCTTTTATCCAATATTGTTTTTGTTCACTTGAATATGAGTGGCTGTAATTTCTTTTGGCATTCAAACGCGAATTAAGGCCAAGTGCTTTCTTAAACATTTGTGCGGTATAGTGTTTTTTGCCTTCTTTGTTAGTTTTAAAAGCTACACTAAAAAAAATTAATTTGCATAAATTATTATTTGGCGTCATAACTTATTATTTTTGTTTGGCGTGGTCGTGTTTGTAAGAAGTCACTCTTACCCGCTCGCTTACAAAAAATGAAAAATAAGAAATTATTAGATTCTTAAAAATAAGTAGTTACAAAAGTGGCTACAAAAAGTTAATTAATGAATTAAAATCCCAATTCATACTGAACGTTAAAAAGAAGATTTAGTGATTAAAAGAATTCTTCAAATAGTGTTTCGCAGTAGCCTCCCAGGTCAAATTTTAAAAATATTTTGTATTGATAACCAATATGATCACAATTAACTACCCACTATGTACAAAGTAAATGTGTTTAATTACTTTTTTGTAGAATGCCACACAGTGGGGTATATTAAAAGAAATAATTGCAATAAATATAGACCTTCTTAACTAATGATCCGATCGCAGTAAAAGAGGTGTTAGTGATTTGTAATATTGTAATTGGGTACCTTGGTTTAGTACAGGGTGTACGTACATGTTGTCAAATTGGACTACTTCGTGTATAAAATATCTTTTGTAGAGGGTAACCTTTTTAAATGTGAACCATTTTCTAATATATTTAGCATGGAGGAAGGTACGCTGTAAGGTAAAGAAAAAACGTGCTTAGTTGTAGGTTATCTGCTCTGCTTTAAAAGTTGATTAAATTTAAAAATAAAAACTTTGTTTTTTTGCCATCAGTTTTTTTTTTGGTTTATCTACCAAAAAAAAAACTTTATTATTTTGTCGATTTGAAAACAAAAAATTCTCAATTTCATTTTTGTTTTTTATTTCTCTAAGTTTTTTGTAAATTTTTCCTTAACTTATAAAATTATTTTTTAAGAAATTTGTCACATTGTACAGATATAACATAATTAAGTAGAAAAGTCATACATAATAGACTAAACACTTTACTTATAATATTAAAATTATTGTGTATTTACCAATGCTTCCGCATAAAAGAAATATCAACTTTTTTTAAATAAACCTTAATAGTTTAGTCGTGAAAAGTTCTTAAAAATTCAAAATTTAAAAAATTTATGATTAATTGTAATTTTTGGCCAAACAAGTTTTTACTTTCATTTTAAATTTTCTTGCAACTTTGTTAAAAACCCAATACAAATTCTAAAATTTTTGAGAGATTGTCCTTTGAAAAAAATTTTAAATGCAAATTCACTAGTTTGTGGACATGCATCCTACGTCAAGCATTGGTCGAAATGACAAACTTTTGTGAAAAAAAATAAATTTTAGTGCGTGATAAAAAATTTTTTGATTTTGGAATATAAAACAAGGTCTTCTGAATGTTTGGTACGAATATCCTGACATACGGCGTGTAATTAAAGTCAGAACGGAAAATTTTGTGAAAATTAAAAATTTTGAAAATTACATTTTTTTATCCCAAAAAAAAACAATTTCAATTAGTTTTCGTATCTGCTGTTAATTTTTTTTTAATTACCTAAGTAGTATTCTAAAATCGCACTTTAAAAAAAATTTAATTTTTTAAACTGATTTCTAAATAATGAAATGCAAGTTTTGCATAAGTTGGGCAACTTGTTTGCATTTACAACAAAATGTTACCCCCAAAATCATGTATCATACTTATAACTAGCTAAACTTTTTATTCTTCAAATCCTAAGATGAATATCAAAAATCACACTTCGCACCTGTGTACCGTATACGTATGCTGGATGATAGTGCAACGTCAGAGGGAATTTTTACTACTAAACTATTAAAGCTAATTGAAGTATATTGACACGGAGAAGTTTTTGTTTTTGAATCGATTATAATAATAAAATTTTTTTTTTTGTAGAAAAACCAAAAAAAATCATTGCAAAAAAAACAAAATTAAATTTTTTACGTTCGAGGCCATACTCTATATTTTTTATTAGGATATTGACCTAACAAATAATCTATAGAGTTTTTGTTTTTAAATTGATTAATTGACCACTTTCAGGAATGTGTTGATATATCTATTTCGAGAATTTTCTTGGTTCATATCATCAAAACACGTTTTGAAAGAAGGGAGAATCCCATGCAAACATTCATATAACCTAGTTATCCCACTAAATGAGAACTAATATATAAGCTCGAAGTTAACGATTATCACCATTGTTCGTTATGTGCTAGCTCTACCTTTTGGAAGATATATAATACACGCGTTTTGTATTTATTCTTCTTTTTAAACAATACCGTACTTTGTCTTTTTTACAAGTTTGATATAAAAATAAAAAGGAAAATAAAAACAAAAAGCGTGTATTGCATATCTACCAAAGGTAGAGCTTGCACATAACAAACAAGTTTTGAATTTATATCAAATTATATTATGTCTCAACTTAAGACGCAAAAGTTGTCAACACTGAACGTAAACACCATACGTCAATCTGGTAACGTTGTGAAATATAGACGGAGGTGATTAGAAAAATAAACAAAAATCTGAATATAGAATATTTGTGTTTGTTAGTGTTGTCAATTCTGAGTATAATATACAATAGCAGAAAAGCTAACAGGAAAGAAAACTGTAATTAACCTGCACTACATATGAGGCCGTACTTGGGTGTGATCGCTAAACGGTCAGGACTTGGTATTGTTACGTTTGTAATGTAAGAAGAGCGCAGGTTTGATTCCTACGGCCGCAGGTTGTTGAAAAGTTTATCATATAGAGACAATCTGACAATTATACTACAATCTGACAATTATAATATACTTTAAATGGAAAATCATTGATGACGCCTGTCCATAAAAAGTCTGAAACTAGTCTAGTCTGATTTAAAAATGAATAGTGTTTATAATTTTTAGAGAAACACATTTATTCTTCTTCTTAACCTCAATATTTCTAAATTAAAATTTTTAATTTAAATAACTTTTAAAGTGGAGGCTAAAAATTTTAGAAATCGATCCATATTTACAAAAGTTACAGCTTACAAAAGATTTTTATACACTAGGTAGACAACTTTGACAAGCTGTAAGTACACCCTGTACTAAAACAGGGTGACACAATCACAATTTTACATTCACAATTTCCAATTTGATTCGTACCGATCAAATGAGTAGTTTAGAATTTCTATATTTGTTACCATTATATTTTTTTTTCAAATACCCCACTGTGTGCCTTATTCAAATTTAACGTATCCACTCATAAAAAAGCACGTAGAAATAGTTGAAAATTCAGCTCCGACAACAGAAAAAAGTATTTAATTTAAGCCAAAAGAATTTTCAATGAAGTTGAGAAATGCGTTCTGCTAAATTTAGACCTAAATTTTAGGTAAACAAGTTAGTTAAAGGACAATAATTTGGCAGAAAAGCTGTTGAATGGAAATGAAAATACACCAGTTGAAATCAGCTCATGTTTTCTGCTAAATATTAGTGTGTTCAAACTAGGTAAAAAATTAAAAAAATTTTTTTTTAAATAAATGCTGCTAAAATAATTATCATTTTACTAATTATTTTTTTAATGAAAACTAATTTCTCGTATAAATTACAGATTTAAAAATACTATAGACTGAAAACAATCACTCGATTTCCACCACCCCTTCTGATTTCAACCAAACTTGTTATAGAAGATGTACATCGTATATAACTAAAACCTCGTATAAACGTAGCTAATCCTAGAGGATCTTGAAATAGCGTCTCAAAATTGAGAAATTGAAAAATTTTAGAAAAGTAGTCGTACGTAATAGACCGGGTCTTTTTAACGCCTTAAGCTACGAGCGTCATTGGTACCTCATTTTAAAGCCACTTAAAATATGGTTTTTCTAGTGCATACAAATTACTTAATTCTCCACGGCAAAATACATTCTCTTCAAAAACCCGCGATTAAAAAAACTGTATTTTAAAAATTGTTTTTGTTTTAATTTTTAGAAAAATATATGTTAATTAAAAATTACTTCCATATACAGCATCCAAATCGATATGTGGAGCTCTAACGGTATCCTGAGCTACGAATAAAAATGTGAAAAAGTTAACTAAAAAGCCGATAAGTCAGAAACATGCAGGAGTACCACATATAGATTTGGTAATGCTATAGAATATATATAAAGTTTTTGGAAACCAGTTTTTTAAATAACATCGACTTGAACCACGGACCTTTAAAAAAATACATTTTACCTTTAAGAAGTGACCAGTAAAACTACTATTTAAGTAACTTTAAAATGAGGTATTACTGACTCTTGTAGCTTAAGCCGTTAAAAATATATGGGCAATTATGTGCAACTACTTTTGCAAAACTTTTATTTTTTTCAATAAATAATTTTTTTTTGTAAATCTTTTTTTCTACTATATTTATTATATTTTTTTTAGATTTTTATCCATAACTTTGCAGCCCGTAATATCTCCAAATATTAATTTGGCAACGGCATAGCGGAATAAATTATACTTAATATATATTTTTTTGAAAAGTTTTTGAAATACTGCAGTTTTAACCACGAATGATCAATGAATGATCATTGGTTGTAATATTTTAGAAACCAATTTTGGCAAATAGTTTTGCTGGTGGTACATGCTTTGCAAAAAAAAAATAGTGTTTTCCTAGTACAATATTAGTTATTCCTTTGGTAGTTTTTAACACGGTGGGTTTTACAAAAATAGCAGAGGTTTGCCAGTACTATTTGTTTGGGACGGTTGTCAATTTCTACATTATTATACATTGCAGTATACACGATCTCATTTTAATACAAAGTATATATGAAGAGATAACAAATATCAAGTTATTTGTATCATAAGACATAATTGTACATGACGATATATAGCGCTATATTATAAATTTTCGTAAAAATAAGTATGAGATGACATATGGCCACATATACAATTACATATAATCATATCAAGCTATAAATGACTACTAGCTGAAGTGCCCAGTGTTTCTCGGGTCAACAGTGATTTTTGAATGCAGAAAAAAATTTAAGCTAGGAAAAAGACGACTTAATTCTGTTGTGTTTTGCAGAATCAGTTAGGATTTAAACGTAAAACTTGAAATTAAAGATTAATGGAATCCTAAAAATTAAATAAGGTTACAAAATTAAAAATTATTTTATCTTTAAAGATGTTGAATACAAAATGATGCTTTCAGTAGCAATTCACGACTATAAATCAATGTGCTTTATCAATAAAGATGTCTCATATTGATTTTAGTGCATGGTTTCGAAAAAGTTTATCCTTAAAGAAATTTTTTTTTTTTGGTTTTTTATTGGACTTGTTATTGCCAAAAACGGTAAGGATAATCAAATTAAAAAAAAAATTGCGCAAAAATCAGTAGGTATATTATACGGGGGAAAAAAATTCTTAAAAACGAAATGGGTTTTCCTAAAATGTTTTGATTGCACTTAATGCTTTCAAATAAAAAAAAAATAAGCTTTATTAAATATAGTGGAATTTTTTGATTTTGACGTTTTTGATCAAAAGCAGGTATTGAAGTAGACGTAGAAGTGGGGGTGGTCGATGAAACCTATACTACGATCTAAGTTGAGGTCCGAGGATTTTTGAGGAAAATCCGTTCAGAATTGCATATTTGTATGGAGAACAAATAAACAGAAAATGAGTTTTATATTTATAGAAGAAGATATTTAAACTTTTTTAGTCATATTTACAAAAAATGTTTAGGATTTTCATTGTTAGAACAATAGGAATAAAATTATTTTATAGTATGCAACAACAGATCGATGCCATTTTGTTGCAAATTCTTTGATTCGGAAAAGTATTTGCTCAAAATCGATTTTGGGCTCCTGACTACAAACATGCATTTGCATAAAAATTGCTGCCCTGATTATAACGTTGTTTTTTAGTACTTAAAAAAAAAATATTAATAATCACTACAAAAAAAAACCGTAGTTTTTCATGTTTTTTTTTGCAGTAAGTTTTAAAACTCATTTATATTCTAATTATAAGCGTTGTTAAAAAAATATATAAAACCCAGCAAAAAAAGTGAAGTACGTGTAAATTGATCGCTTTTATAACAACATGCAAACAAACAAATTTAAAAACAACTAATTTAAATAACACAACTAGCGTTTATTTAATGTATTTCGGGACAGCGTTAATATTTCTTTGAATTTCCCGGGATTCCCGCTCAATTAAGATTAATTAAATTTGACATAATGTATGCTTAAAAAGTTTGACGTTTATTTTAAAAATAAATTCGTTAACCCGTAACACAAACACATGACAACAAAAGATCTGATCAATTCTTCATATATAAAACTAAAATTAGTTATACTGGAAGAATATTTGTGCAATTATTTTAATTTACGACAATATATAATAATCCATATTATCGTAGAGTCTTTAATTTGTATTGTTTCATCAAGAAGATTTCCTATTTAAAGAGTTAATGTGGAAAAATCACACTTAGAACTTTCCTTTTTTAATGTTGGTGAAAAACGATAAAATTATTACACCAACTTTGTTTAGCATTTCAAGTATAAGCCGTCTATAAAATTGTACGCAATTATAATTCTTTTTCATAATTTCATATAAAAACTGTAGTTTTACTTTTTTTTGTAGAACGCATTTGATGAATGTATCTTTACGCTATTTTAACAAACAGTTTTAGGAAATTTAGTTGCAGTGTCTTCAAGAGAAAAGTTTATTCCAATTACTTATCTTTATTCTGAATCATTAGAAAGCATCAATACGAGTAGTATGATAAAAGACTTAGAAAAGAGCCAAAATAGCCATTTTTGGCATTTTTATCCGCTGTTTCCTCAAAATTGTGATGTGATGGACAACTAATGATGCCGGATTTGGGATTAGGCATCAAGGAGTATGTAAATCACATATCGACATTCGAACCAAGGAAGCTTGTCGAGGAGTGTTATCATACAAATTTGTAGTTTTGATTTTAATTAATTTTATTTTTTCGTACAAGATTCAAGCGATTTTAAGTTAACAATATATAATTTGTATTTAATATATCGTATACCAAAATGATAAATGGAAATTAAGAATTTCCATTTTCAATTCAAAATATAAATAGAAACTGTGAAACTAAAAAAAATATATATCTACGTTTACTACACTGATAGAATTTTCCTTAATAGTATTAATGAAACGATTTCATTAAAATCGATTCATTGGTTTAATGAAAAATTTCATTAACTGAATGAAAATTCATTAATACTGGTATTTTTCCACAAACATTTTTTATGATTTTTTCATAATTTCATAAAAAAAATTATTAAATCAATGAAAAATTTTCAAATTATTTTCAGCAAAAATTTTGACTTGTATTAAGAAAAAAAAATTTTTTTGTACTAACTATCATTTTAAAATAAAAAATAATGAAAAATTTCTTTTAAACAGAATTAACCAAAACTTTGATATAATTAAATTTTGCTCGTAATTTAACTACAAAAGTGGACTATAATCGTCGATCGTTCTACAGAATTCCAAGCCAGATCGATAAAAAAAATACATATTTTGTACCGACATATATGAAAATATGTCATCTTTTAATACAAATTATAAAAAATGTAAAGAAAGATTGAATGTAAAGAAAAACAGAAATAAATTAAAATTGTTTTTTTTAGTTCAGCTTTTAATATTTTAATGCCTGTTATTTATTTAAACGATATTTTCAATCATTAAGTTCTTAATACACATAATTTAAAAAAGTGCAATAATTAAAATATTTCTTTTCAATTTATAACGAGCTTTCAACCTCCGTATATTTACAAAAATAAAGCAAATGAAACATATTAGCTAGGTTGATACTAGTATTTCGATCTGGCTAAAGATCTCATCAGAACCCGAAGTTTTAGAAAAGTTAGAGCCTCCATAATAGGCAGAACTTTAACAAAAACCTATTAATAATCAATTTTGCTCCATTCTTGTCTTCTTAGTAATCAAGCACGTGGTTAGGTCTTTTCCTAACAAGCATCATGACGTTGCTAAACTTTGAAGACCAAAATGTTCTATTTATATAAAAAAGTGTTTAGTTTGTACTCTGGCTCAAGTAATATTTTTTACAGTTATATTAATAATATTTCTTTTTTATGGATAAAAAAATTTAATTTCCAAAATTTGTAATTTTCGTTCTGAAATCTAATTAGCTACTTTTCAAATTTTATATTTTTCGAATTCGTCAAAAATTATGGGCTTGAGCAAATTTGTTGAGAAACAATATAATTTCCCCCACTGTGCTACATTGGTGGGTGGCCCCGGGAAAACCATTCGTGTTAGATTTTTTTTTACATGTCATCCTATTTCAAGTAGCTAAAATTTGCTGAATCAGGCTGAGTTTAATAAAAATCTGCCATCGCTTTTGCAGAACAGCCTGTGATGTTTACTTTCGAACTTTTTTATAAAAATATTTTATAGATCCTATATACCCCAGACCTTATAAATAATATCAACCATACATGGGCATACTGCAGTATATTTTTACTGCATTACGGCTGCCAGTAATCAGTAAACGGTATTGATTACTGAAAAAAAAAAATTCAGTAACCAGTAACTGATTACTGAAAAAAAAATTGCAGTAAACAGTAACGTTTA
Organism: Delia radicum; assembly: GCA_021234595.1. NCBI lineage: Eukaryota > Metazoa > Arthropoda > Insecta > Diptera > Anthomyiidae > Delia > Delia radicum. The sequence goes on from CM037853.1 coordinate 135,697,645, forward strand.
CTGATTACTGGAAAAAAAATTGCAGTAACCAGTATTTTTAATGTATACTGAAAAAAGTTGCAGTAACCAGTATTTTTACTGATAAAAAAAACAAATTCAGTAATTAGTAAATTTGTACCAATTTAGGCATTTTTTTTATTTTTTTATTTTAAAGTTGTATTTTACTTAGCTAAAATACAACTTTAAAATTGTTTTTAGTAATTTCCACAATAACGACAGTTTGTTTTCAAATTAAACATCGAAGAATTTTCAATAATTGCTACAAATGTTATGAATTACTGAAAAAAAATCTAACAAATAGCAGTAAATTTATATGCATTTTTTTTTTTTTTTTTTTTGACCGACTATTTACAACAACAAGAGAAATAACGTTTGTTTACCGCAATTAAAATAGTTGTCATTACTAAAAAAAGGACAGCATTCTGATGCATTTACATAAAGTATGGTAATCCCTACGTTAGCTTTAAACGATACATAAGACGTTTTGATGAACAAATTTAAATTAGTTTTTAATACACATTTTTTTCGATTTAACGTCATTTTCTAACAATAACAGAGAGTTTTTTTAATTTAGGTCCACTTCAGCGAATATGCTCGCTAATGCGGTCCTTTAGAGTTAGTTTTTAAATATTTTTATATAACTTTTATATAGTTTTTGCCACAATAAAATAATCAATAGCCAAAAAAAATCAGAAAAACTTTAGCTATAAACTGCTGTATTGTGACTTGTAATATTAAATTAATTTTTTTATGTAGCCAAAAACCAGATGTATGGCAATATTAGCTAACATTTCCTTACTAAATCGGTCAATAGTACTAAAGTATTGAATTTTAGATTCCCATTTGGATATACATACTTTGTGAACATTGTATGCGAAAGCTGTATTTAATTATTTTGTATTATTTGTTTTGTTTGACAGAATGAACACAAAAAGTACGTATCTGGTAACAATTGAGTATAATGTTAGTACTAGGGTGATCGAGTATGTTTTTAAAACCGGTTTCAACCGGTTTCTTGTGCGTTGTCGGTTTCGGTTTTTTTGAAAAGTAAAGTTTTTTTGTTTTTGCTGCCGACCATTATTTATTAGCTTCAATATATTAGAAACCGTAAATTTACAAAATCATTACAAATCATTAAAAATCAGTTTTTTATAAAAGTGGTTCGTTCTTTTTACCTTAAAATTACTCATGTAAAAGATTTTTAAAGTTTCCATAACAGCAAAATTTTGTATTTTTCTGTGTTACTTTGGAGTTGTTGCAGTGTTATGATTATGATTATGTCATATTATATTTAATATTTAATTCTATACTGCATGTTGTTACATATACACATGTATGTGATGAATAATTTCACTGAATGCAACGCCTGATATAAGTTACCTATGCACATTTTTTATTCAATACGATAAAGCCACATGTCCATTTTAATATTCAACAGCTTATATGTCCAAAACAATGATAAATTTGGAGATATATGTTACAAGAAAATTAAAAAAAAAAAAAAAAATAAAGAAACGGAGATTCAAAAAAAAAAAGATATTTTTATAATTTTGAAATAATTACAATTTATAGGCAGTGATAACTAAAAAGTTATTAAACAAACTAGTTAGACATAAAAATTATAAACTCTTCAAAACACATATTTCAATTTTCATATATTCGCTATATTTTTGGATATTGGGTGATTCGCAATTTAAATTTTTTTTTTTTTTTTGGTTTTTGGTAATAAAACAGTAAAAAGTGAAAATATCGCAACACGTCGAAACAGGTGTTCACTTATATTTCATTTGCTATCAAAATTTACTACTTTAATTTAGTTCTGGAGTTTCATGCAGTAAAGGGCTAATTTTTAAAATAAAAAGTATGTATATCTTTTTTTTGCTAACATGTTTAAACAATATTTGTACATTAAACATTTGTTTAACAATTTTATTTTGAACAATAAAGGAGCGCACGTAAATAAAAATTTTAAATTATTTCTTAATAACTTGTATAAACTTGTAAAAAAAAAAATTTGGTTTTAGTTTACTTCCAATTTACATCTGGTTTTAAAATAAAACAAAACAAGTGCAAAAATAAAAAGTAGAACAAAAACAGAAAGCGTGTATTTTATATCTACCAAAGCTAGAGCTTGCACATAACGAACAAATTTTCAATTTATTTTTGATCAATGGTGATAACCTTTAACTTGGAGCTCATATATTAGTTCTTATTTAGTGGGATAACTAGGTTATATAAATGTTTGATGTTTGCATGGCATTGTCACTTCTCTCAAAACGTATTCTGATGATGGGAACCTAGAAAATTTCCGAAATAGATCTATCAACACATTCCTGAAAGTGGTCAATTAATAAATTTGAAAACAAAAACTCTATAAATTATTTGCTAGGACAATATCGTAATAAAGAAATATAGAGTATGGCCTCGAACTTTAAAAATATTCATTTTCATTGCTCAATTAAAAGGCAAAAAACATAATTTTTATTTTTAATAAAAATTATATCAAATTATAAATATAATTATTGTTTTTGAAAACCATCGGAATTTCTCAAGCTTTTCCAAAATTATTAATAATTTTGAAAATAATAAACTTAATTAAATTTCACCAAAAACAATTATATTTCTGAGTATAATTGTATAACATTCAAAAACCTATTTTTTTTTCAAGTTAAAAAACCGATCAACCGGTTTTATTTTCAAGTTAAAAAACGGATTAACCGGTTAGTTTTCAAGTCAATAAACCGAAACCGGATTTTTCTACTTGAAAACCCGTTTTTTTTTTTTGTTTAAATTGCAACTATTCGAAAAGCGAAAATCTATTTTCAAAAATGTCGAATAAATGATCACCCTAGTAAGTACATATACATTGTACATACATTGTAGTTTCCTACTTACTTTAGTAAAGCTTATCACTAGGGCTCGGAACTTAATGTAAATACATGTTTGTTGTTGTTAGCTGGAGACCAATGTTAAGCAAAGATCTTTGCGAGTTAACAAATTCGATTTGTTAATGCACATTTTTATATATTTTGCTATAAATGCATATTTTTGCATATTTTGCTATAAATGCATATTTTAATGCATATTTTGGCATTTTTTCTTGAATATTTTGCTATAAATGCATATTTTGTATACTATCAGATTCATTTAGATATAATTAGAAGTGATCTATAAAGTTTTGTCCTCATACAATATTATCAAATTATACTTTATATAAAATAATATAAAATTATATAAAATGGCCTAATTGTAATTTTAAATATAAGTATCGTGTAGTTCAAATTTCAAAATCATAATACTAGATCTCTCAATATTAACACTCATAAATCTGTTAAACGTAAAATTTATTATAGTTTCCAAGCCACAAACGAGGTTGTTGTATTTATATACTATTTCAACAGAAATCAAGAAATTTTAAAATTAATTACAATCGAATCGATAATAAAAATTTTCATTTGTAATTAAAGAAGTTATAAATAAACTAAAGATTTCTATTAAATTAAAATTTGTTCGTTACTAAACATTTTACTGAAAAGTCGCAATTTAATCTATAGTTTAATATAAGTTCTAATGTAAAATTCCCATTATTTTTGTTATTTAATAAATTTCAGATTAATATATTACACTTTCTGCTGAAATTTTAAATATAAAATTTAGAAATGGAAATAAATTTTTATTTGCAAATCACAATTTAATTTCTATTATTTAGCATGTCCAAAGCGAAATGTATGTTTCAATTTAAAATTGTCGTTAAATGCTTGAAAAGGATTTGTATATGATACCATACATTATTATACGTAACATTGCAATAAACCATATATATGAAATCATGCATATTATAGCCGTATATAGCATATGTAGCCGTATATATATATGTCGTATCTACTTTAATATACACTTAGATATTAATATATATTTTACCATATCAAACATTTTCGAAAAACAAAATCCAAGATAAAATTATATATGAACATATGCGTCATCACACATATCCATATGTATATGTATATGTTTTTTTATAATATTATATTAAACAAGATATAATTTCATAAGAACATTTTTACTCCGGCATTTTAAAATTTTGTTTTTGATGTTTTACTTAAGCTAAATTTTACACAATTCATAAATTTTATAAATAAAAATTTTTGTAAATTTTTACATATCATTTTTTTTATCACGAAGAGAAAAATACAAGAAAAATGCATTTACTAGTTTTCTGACGATGTTTATTCGTAATATAAATTTTTTTAACCACCTTTTAAAACAAACATTACAAAAAGTATGGAACTAATTTTGAAAACGTTGAAAAAAATCAATAATAAATGTATATTTTTAAATTTTAACTATACATTTTACGATTTTAAATATATATTTTATGTACATAAAACATAAATATAAATGTAATAACTTCCGAGCCCTACTTATCACCTAAGCTCATTCGCAGAGATACATAAAATCACACAGGGTGAAACGTTTTGACATTTTGATGGTAGTATTAGTCACCTTCTACTAAAACCGCAAGCGTATTTCATCAATCACTCTGTTTGACTGCGAAATTTTCCAAATAGTTGATGAGACGATGGAATGCCGCAAAATTACTTTTTTTTACTACTGATACATGTCAAAGTTTGCAATGTGTATTTTTGCTTTGGTTTGGCTTTCTACAAGTCAGTCATTTTGGCAGATTGTTTTGTTGATATCAGTATAAATTGTCTTAAGAATATTGGATGGCTGGTGTGGGAGGATGTTTGCACCCTTATGTATGGGGGAATTTTTTGGGTTTGTTGGTTAGTTGAATTTGAAACAAAAACTTTCACGATTAATTTCGTATTAAGTTCACGCAATGTGAATAGCAATCGACTAATGAAATTGATGGTAAACTTTCACATTATCTTACCTTAACCATATATATGAAATAACAAAACAGCTTCTGAAATCTTGTAATATTGTTTTTCTCAACATGATGAGTTAAATTGCTATACAGTATATCACAAAAGTATGTATAAAGGTTGAAATAACCAAAATCTAACCACTTTGTTTTCTAAATAAAAAATTATCCAAAATAGCTTTTGAAGTTTTTTTTTTTATATTTTATTATATTTATCTAAAGTATCTACCAAAATTTAAAACAAAATACTTAAAAGTCAATTGATACGCACTTTTTTCGAATTCGTCCCATTAGTTTTTGAACTCTTCTACAGTTGACACCGTCATTCCTGACTTCTTTAACGTTCCTTTTATAATTTAAAAATATTCTTCTATTGGACATTGTTCTGGACAATTTGGTAATTGTTTTCTTTTTGTGCAAAGTCGATTTTGTTGTTGTTATACCATTCAATGGTGGCTCTTGCATAATGACAATTGGCTAGATCAAACCAAAATATCGGTTTTCTAGTGTGAGATCTTACAAATGGTAACAGAAGCTTTTCTAAGCATTATTCTCTATAAATTTCACCATTAATTGCACCAGTTGTAAAGAAAACCTTGATTTTCTCCCACAACAATAAATTGCTTGCCAAATCAGGAATCTTTTTTTGAAATTTGGACTTTATTTTCTGTTTACATTGATCTGGAACATCACCACGACTACGACTACCGGAAGATTGCAAAGCAATATATTTCATCATCTATTAGCACGAAAATTTATTTTGTTAACTGTTTTTCGTTAAGACGTCGACTGCATGCTATTGATGATAAATTTTGTTTTGCATTCCTCTCTGGGCATACCTGAGCTTTATAACACTTGAGTTGATTAATTTTTTTGACATACTGAACAAAATTTTTTTACACATATAAAAAAAAATATTAAGTAATAAAAATAATTTTTCGCTAAACCGAATAGTTGAAGGATGTGATAATAAAATTATACAACGAAAATAATTCACAAAGAAAAATTGCCGGCATTGTAGGCAAAAGTAGTGGTACTGTACAAAAAATAATTGAACAATTTAATTCAGAAGGTTTTACGGAAAATAAGTAACGCTAAGGGCGCCCCAAAGTGTTTACTAGCCAAGAAGAGAGGACTATTGTCAATAAAATTACGGCTAGCCGAAAAAAAGTGCACCAAAAATACAAGCGGAAATTGAAGAAGAAGTTGTAAAATCTGCCAATCCAAGAACTATGTATATGCTGTGTCATGCACAGAGTTGGATGTAATGGTCAAAGTATTAGAAGAAAACATCCGTTAGCCAAGTAAACCGGCAAAAGAGAGTATATTTCGTTAAGGAGTACAGTACCCGTCCGACAACATTCTCTAACACCGTAATTTTCTCTGATGAGACCAAAATAAATATTAATGTATCGGATTGGCGTGATTAAGTTTGGAGAAAGACAAATTCTAACTAAGAATCTAAAAAGATGACTGGTACTGTAAAACTAGGTGGTAGTTCAGTCTTATTTTGTTGATGTATGGCGGAATATGGGGTCGGGATAATTGTTTTTTATTGACGGAACTATGGACAAATACTTGAAAAAAGCGCCATACAATTAGGACTGGAAGCTTCATTCATATTTCACCAGCACAATGATCCAAAAAATATGGCTCTCATTGCGAAGGAGTGGCGGTTGTATAATATAAAGTAACTCAAAACTCCACCTGAATCGCTAGTGTTAATCCCATCGATCATATATGAAATCAGTTTTGTCGTCAAATACGACAACGGGAGATAAAAGATATGATCTCAAAAATATTATTATGAAAGAATGGTCGAAAATTCAAAGTTCTATGACTCAACTTTTAGTCCATTCAATGCAATCACGGCTTTAAGAAGTTATAAAAAATAAGGGTACCCCACTAAATACTATCTTTTTTCACTATTTTCATGGTCAGTGTAGCAGTAATAAAAAAAAATAAAGGTCATTTTACAGATAAAAGTGTAGTAATAATATTAATAACATGGAAGCAGTCACAGTTACAGATTTTAGGTTATCTTAGAAATTCGTTGTTGATAATCTTCTCGTTAAGAAAATTTACATGTTTCAAAAACCTCATGTTTATGCGTTAATCTTCAAACAGTGGTCCACTTCTAATCTTCGTTGTTTAGGTAATTGTCTTGCATCAGCCTCTTCGTGGCGTTATCTGCTGGACATTTTCGAATTCGGTTTAACAATTTTATACAAAATTGCTAGTTTGTAGCGTTATCGACATCGTGTTGTGCAACAATTGAAAGATACGTGTTATCATCCGTCATTGTAGCAAACTTGCGTTTATGGCGCGGAGGGCAACCTTTTTTTCGTTAAAAATGGTGACAAACAGCATCTAGTATAATGAGTCGACTTGATGTTTTAGCACCTTAAAAACTCACTTGATCCCTTAATTTCATTAAATGTTATAAAAACACGCAATCGTTTTTATTACAAGTCGAAATATCATACATAGTGCATAGAAACTTTTGTGATGTTAATTTCATTTATTTTAAACTTTATATCATATAATTACATAACTACAATAATTATAGTTATGTTTTTTTTGTTAATATTTAATACTGCACTAAGTATTATCGAACGATTTTATATTATTTCATTTTAAAAAATGTAAAGGCTTATTTATTATAAAAATATATAGTTTATACAGCTGTATACTTATTTTTGTGATACACTGTATGTATGTGTATAATGTTAGTAAAGTGGTACTTATTTGTTAATTTTAAAATTGCCGTTCAACGACTAACAACAGTTAAGTTAAACACTACTTCTGCTCATAGAAATAAACTAGTAAAAATAGCAGAAAAAGTTACAAGAAATCAGTTAAAAGTTAAGTTGCAGACTGTTTTTAATTTAGCAAGCAAAAACTGACACGCAAATGTTATAAAATGCTAATAACAGTAGATTGCTGATTTCAAAAAGGCAGATATTTATTTGCATTAAAAAAAATTAAAAGAAACTTTTTTGTTCGGCTTAAGGCCGATTATTTTAAATTAAAAATTAATAATTTACCAGTTTGTCCTATTACAGTTTTAAATTAATTTTATTTTTAATTGCCGATATTTCGACTCAACTTCGTCGATCATCTTCCGGGAATATTTAAAATATTAAAGAAGTTAAGGTACTTTTATTTCTTCGCCTAATTCTGCTGTATTAAGCAGAAAAATGTAGGAAATTCATAAAAAATATTACATTCATAAAAACTATTGCATTGATCCATAATACCTACCGTATAGTTATTTTGTTTTCATTATTTTTTTTAACAAGTACGTGTAAAGTTTGCTATTTATTTATGCTCTTGAAAAAATCTGTAAGTCACCTACTTAAAAATTTTATACGTTTCAAATTCAGGTTCATAAAAATCATAAATTTTAAATTAAAATAAAAAGAAAAAGTACTGATCTCTAAAACATTCTCAATTTTTTTAAAACTTATTATATAAAATTGTGTAAAATTTTATATAATTTGACCATATCTGATATACCCATTTTTCGGATCGAACTATATGAGATAAGATCCCATGCGACACCATGAGATCACCTTATGTATGAAATTTTTCGGATCAGATGAGATGTGGGGTAGTTACACATGATACTATATGTAATCGTATATGATAATATCGGAACTTTTCGTCGCGTAACTTTTAGTAGTTTTAGTAAATAGTTTTACTAATTTTTTTATCAATGTAGTTTATTTGCAATAAATGTGAAAGAAAGAAACTTGATCGCCTTTTTAACCCCTAAAAGTTAGATTAATACCGGACGAAAAAAGTGTATATATAGTCATATATGTCTAAATATAATTATATATAATTACATATGTCGCCATAATACTGTAAAAAAAATAAAAGTAAAATAACTTAGAAAAGCTAAACTTAAAAGTAAAAGTTCAAATTCATTAGAATAAATAATATCTCATGAGTATAAATAGAACTTTAAGTCAGAAAACTAAAAAAAAACAATGCCCTAAAATCTTTAAAAAAAATTAAAAAGCTACTTTGTCTTCTTTGATAATGATATACATATAAATATTATGGTGGCATTAAATTATCATCTTTTTATTTCCGGTAATTTTCGCACAGAATATTGTGGCAGTTGTTATAAAACAGTTATGGTTAAAATTTGAGCAAAATCGGATAACTTTAAGACAAAGAAGTCAAATGTCAGATTTTAATATTTTTCGGAAATTTTTAATTTTAAAGTGAAATAACACGCTCTCATTCCTGGAAAATTAAAATATATATGGGGCATTTCATTTCAAGTGACCCAACTTTTGAAATCGATGTCTTCCAATCTTTCGAGAAAAAAATATTAAAAAAAAAAAAAATTATTTTTGACTATTTTTTTCAAAATCAAAAACTGTTTTGGCTGTTTTTCAAAATATGCTCAAAACAAAGTTTAGGTCTTTTACTTAAAGAGCTTTTTGGTTGCTTAGTGGGATGCGAGTGGATATATCAAAATAAATGTTTTGTAACTCAAGACAAAGGTTTTTTTAATTTTAAACATATGCACTATTTTTAATTATTTCCTTTTTGTGTGTAAGCGTTTCTAAACCCTTAAAAATAAAAATTATACCGAAAAACTAGACAAATTAAGCTTTCCGACGGTATGTAACATACCTTACTAAAATTTCATAGCCTCGATACTGTAATACCCACAATATGTTGAACTCCCAACATTTTTCCACCCCCAACATTTTTGCTAAGTCTTGTGTATGCCTTTCATTGCATCTTTTTTTGTCAATCCTATAGGTAATATTAATTGTGATTTTTTTTGTCAAAAAAAGTGAAAAAAGTTTTTGATTTACAAAAAAAAATAGTCAACATTTTTTTTTTTTTTTAATATTTTTTTCCGAAAGATTGAATAAATATCTATCTAAACTATTTATGTCAAGAGAAATAAAAGGAATAAAAGGAATACAAATTATTTAGGCGTTAATTTAAACATACAAATTAACTTAAGATGTGTAAAATGTTAGCTAAAAAATAATTTTTGCAAAAAAAATATTGGTTGAGTAACTACAGCACTTTAAAAAGAGTGACAAATGCTTCCCATCCTACCATACATTATTTTTGATTCCAGGCTAAAGTGGGTTAGTGATATCCTATGAAGTCAGAATTCCATATCTTAAAAATGTTGTGTATACTGTGCGAAATTCGGCTCGAGATAACATTTTTCAAAAAAAAAAAAATGTGATTTCTTCCATTTGGAAAATTTTGCAATACAACTTGTGGGTGTAATGAGCGAAAATCGACAAATTGTTTTTTTAAAGGGACATTAAAGTAAATACATATATATCAACACCTAAAATGCAAAAGGGCGTAGTTACAAAATCAAAATCGAGTTGTTGATTGATAATGATGCACTGGACTAAATTACATGTCCCTACAAAATTTCGAACTTATAAGTCAACAAATAACGATTTTATGAACGAAATTCAAAAGGCCGTTTCAATAAGATTGCAAGTGTGAGAAATACAAAAACTTTCGTAAAATTTGTTTACTTTACGAAAGTTTTCGCTGTTTTGAATTTTTTTTCGTATTGATACAATTGATTATTATGATTATTATATATTCCATGAATGTGAAAAAACAATAATGAAGAAATTAACTCTTTTTTTATAACTAAGTTGGGTTGATTTTTTTTGTGTAGATTTTTGTTTGGAAAAATACTTATATCCCCAAACAAATCCCAATTGTAAACTACATCTCATTTCTAATGTTCAATGCTGTTGCGCATTTTTGTTAAAGAAAAAAATCATGCCAAAAAGTCGTAGCAATCATAGCTCGAATAATATTAAACAAAAAATTTCTTCAGATATAAGTTTTTGTTTGGAAAAATACTAATATGATTTCTTAAATACTAATATGATTTTGTTTTAAATTTGAATTAAAATAATTCAAATAAGTGACAGCCTGCGTCCACGACATAGTGTCAAAATAGCTTTCAAAATGTGTGTTTTCCAGATTATTTTAACTCTGTTTTTAAATAAACTTCCTAAACTTTAAACATATTTTCATTCAAAGATGTGTTAAATTTCACCTCCACTTTTAAACCCCAATCATATTTTTTATGCTCCTTTGTCACCTATACGGATTTTATTAAGTTCAAAGAATCCATTCGAAAAGCTTCCTTGTAAGTCAGGCAATTTATATAGGATATTTGACCTTTAATTTGTCTGCAGAATCTGAAACTTTGGAGTCCACGAATAAAAAATACGTAATTTTGGACCGAGTTAAAACGTTTGCATAAAATAATACATTATTTTATAAACACTTATAATAACTAAATATAATAATATAAATGCATATATACAAATAATTCCGTCGAAAAATTTTATGATGTCATATATAGTTGCGTCTTATCGCATGTCGCTCAATATATAATTGTATATTGTATTTAGAACACGATAAAACGAATCCAATTAATAATGACATTATATATACCTAGACATTGCAACATACAAAATAATATATATTTATGTATTATATCTTATTTAAAAAAACACAATTTAATTTTGGATAAAATTGTATATTACACATGCAGAATCACACTAGAAAATTTCGCAATCGTATTTTGGATATAAGTATGTATTACATCGATACAATAGTACAATTAATTGCCTATATCATTTTGTATATAATTTTTTACACAAAATTTACCCCAAATTTTGGTCATTTGAATTGATTTCCACCTGTTTCTTAAATTTCTACACCTTATACAAAAAAAAGAAGGAACCCTAAAAAATAGAACTTGTTTCATTTTTAACATTAGGAGTTTTTAATTAGGTGTAGATTTTTTTCAATGTAAAAAGCTAAATAAAGTTTCAACGGTTGTGCGCCCCGGTAGGCTAGTTGGTAGCGTGCTGGCTTATCAGTGCGGGGGTCGTGGGTTCGATTCCTACCAGAAGCACTGGTCTGGTTTCTCTACAACGAGCCGAATTCCTTAGTAGCTAGTGCTCGGTTAGAGTAATAGTATATAATTTGAAATTATATGATTATTAATTAATAAAATAAAAAAAAATGTTTCAACGATTTTTCCGTGTTTGTTATTCAATGGTGTAAGTTACTAAATTCCATAAAATCATCATTTTCATTATATCTTCAGTTTTAAAGTTTTTTTCTCAAACAACTTATTTTTTTAGGTAATTTCAAGAGAATTTTTTTAATAAAATAAATAGTCTAAATTTAAGGGAATTTGCTACAAATTTAAAGTTGCAACCTTTTCGCTAGCGCCTCAGTCTAAAAAGATTAATAACGTGGAAGCAAAACCCGTATTTGATGGTATTTATTTCTGCAAATATTATTTTATTTGAGCTACCCTAGCCATAAAACTGTAAAGTAACAAACTTTTATTTTTTCGCGGTTTTAAAAAAGGTGCTGATAGGTACACATTTAGCAAAAAAAAAAAAAGCTTTAACCAAAGTGTGCACATATTTTTATAAATTTTTACAGGTTACAAAAAAAAAAACATAATCAAAAAAAAATCTGCCTGGTTATCACTAAGAGTTCCCTAGATATTCCCATTTGAAAATATGAAATTCCAAATTCCGGGACGAATTCGGGGCCAATTTCTTTTTTTTTAAATACTGGTTATTAAACTAAATAAGTTCTTGATTTAATGAAAATTATTCAAGTTCGAGGCCTTACTCTATATTTCTTTATTAGGAAATTGTCCTAACAAATAATCTAAAGAGTTTTTTATTTTCAAATTTATTATTTGACCCTTTCAGGAATGTGTTAATAGATCTATTTCCGGAATATTCTAGGATCGCATCATCAGAACACGTTTTGAAAGCGGTAACAATCCCACGCCAAACAACAAACATTCATATAAACTTGTTTACTTACTACATGAGAACTAATATAGGAGCTTGAAGTTAAAGATTATAACCATTGATCAAAAAATAAATTGAAAACTTGTTTGTTATGTGCAATGTCCGCCTCTGGTGGATATTCCATACACGGTTTTTGTTTTTATCTCCTTCTTATATTTTGTTTAGTTTATAAACAATACAGGGGGAGAAAACTAGACAGTACTTTGTCTTTTATACAAGTTTGATATAATTTTTATTAAAAATAAAAATTATGTTTTTTTCCGACCTTTAATTGTGCAACGAAAATTATTCAAGTTCGAGGCCATGCTCTATATTTCTTTATTAGGCTATTGTCCTAACAAATAATCTTTTTTGTTTTCAAATTTATTATTTGACACTTTTAGGAATGTGTTGATAGATCTATTTCGGGAATTTTCTAGGTTCCCACCATCAGAACACGTTTTGAAAGCGGTAACAATCCCATGCCAAACATCAAACATTCATATAAACTAGTTTACTCAGTACATGAGAACTAATATATGAGCTTAAAGTTAAAGATTATAACCATTGATCAAAAAATAAATTGAAAACTTGTTTGTTATGTGCAAGGTCCACCGCTGGTGGATATTCAATACACTTTTTTTGTTTTGCTTTCCTTTTTATATTTTGTTTGGTTTATAAGCAACACAGGGGGAGAAAACTAGACAGTACTTTGTCTTTTAAAAAAGTTTGATATAATTTTTATTAAAAATAAAAATTATGTTCTTGATTTAATAAAAAACGAATGCAGTTTCTTGTTCCACTCGTTTAAAGTAAAAATTAAAAAAATAAAAAAAAATTTGCGATTTTTTTCCCAAAAAGCGCCAACAGACTTTTAGCTCCAGATAAATATTTTCCTTCTGCATACCATTCTGAAAGGTTTTCTATATAAAAGCGAGTCGTGTTAAACAAATTTTTGCATATACTTATCCCGCCAGCAGCTTCCAAACTTGCCACATTTTAAGGAAAATATCAACTTTAACCCACTGTTAAAAACTGTGCAGCGGAAGCGGTTATACACTCATAATAATCTATAGGTAAAATACACGAAAACCGTTGTTCATTTTACGAAAGTTTTGGTTATTTTGACATTACGAAACAATTTGTAGAATATACAAATCACATTTCGTAAAGTTTTGTAAAAACGTTTTTTAAATAAAAATGTGGTGCATACCTTACGGGTTTATTTTAAAATTAAAAAAAAAAAAAAATGTAATGGTGCCACACCAGAATCGAACTCACGATTTCAGTGACGTCCTGCTGTGTTGAAGTAGACCCCTCTACCATTTGCACCAAAGTAGCTGATGCAATACAACAAACTAAAAAGGAACTAAAGTCGAAAATATTATGAAATTTTTATGAAAACTAGAAAAATATGCTACAAATATTTTATAAAAAAGGAAAAATGGCCATTAAATATTTTTATTATGTTTATTGAACTAAATAAAATAATATAATTTTTTTATAAATATATCAAATAATATATTAAAAAACAAAATAAAAAAATAATAAAATAACTTAAATAACAATTTCAAACTAATTGCATTTTTATTATTAAGTATTTTATCTTTTTAAATATTTGTTTTATTGAATTTCATACTAAACCCGGCAAATAAAGTGGAAGTAGTGTTTTCGGGTCCTCTTTAACTTGTTTTAGGATCCTCTTTATTAAACAAAATACAAAATATCCATTTATATCAAAACACAAAAATAGTAATAATGAAATAAAAAAAATAAAACATAGAAATTTAAAAAACATTAATAAACATTAATAAACAAAAAAAAAATATAAAAACTAAAAAAAAAAAAATTTGTCCTGGCCAGGAGTTTAACTCGCAACCTTCTGATTGCAAATCCGACCTCTAACCACATCAACATCCATATGTAATATTTGTAACATTACAAATTTTTGTACAATGTACTAAAAAAATATTACGAAATCATGTTTGTATTTTTACGAAATTTGTAAATTTATATAATTTGTTTTATACAAAAGTTTTGTAATATAAACAAAATGTTTGTACATTCTACGAAAAAAAATTTACGAAAAATATATTTGTATTTTTAAGCATGGATTATTATGAGTGTAGTTACTAAAACATACACCTAATTGATTGGGTTAGTCTCTTCTCCCCACTTTATATGTCTACATGGCAGCAAAAAATGTAAAAAATGTAAAAAATCCTATTTTTTAAATTATTATTTTTTTTTTTTGGAAATTCGGACGTAAATTTCACATTGTGAAGTTTAAAGTTTATTTAAGTACAAAAAATCATTGGATTACGTCTATTAATAAATATTATATTGAATAGTGAAAGTTTACATTTTAACAGAAACAGAAACTGAAACTTGTACTTTCTTATTAGTAATACCCAAGTTTATTTTTCTACCGAGAGTGCTAAATGGAACTCTTTTTAAAAATGTTATAATCTACATGTAAGTAAATTCCTTTCAGACGATGCCAAACACTTTTATTATGTGTAATAAACTCCTCTTCAAATGCTTTTCCCTTAAGCAAATATTTCTTATTATATGCGCTTGTAGTAATTTTTAACCTGACGTCAATGATGCAAGATGTGAAAACAAAGACTCATACATAATAACAAATATTTGCATAAGAAGTAAATTTGGAAGATATTCTGTTAAGGAGTTATAAACATATCATATAAACGTTTGGTATCGTGGAAAAGGAAATTACCTGTAGATTATGACATTTGTAAAAAGATTGCCATTCAGCACTCTTGGTGAAACAAAAACTTGAGTAATCCTAATATGAAGGTACAAATTTTAGTTTTTGTTAAAATGTAAGTTTTCACTCCTAGATACAATATTTTTTAATATACATAATATAATGATTCAAAAAATAAATTTATGTTCGAATTTATGATTTTCTGTAAGGAATCAAACACTTCCCAAGATTAAAAAAAAAACTTCAAAAATGTTATTTTTACATTTTTTACTGCCATGTCTACATTTAAAGCGGGGATTGGAAGAGACTTACCCAATAAATTAGGTATATGTTGGAGTATTTACAACCGCTTCCACTATCTAATTGGAGGCGTACATAAATTTTAATAGTAGGAAGGCATTTCTGAATGGTATGCACACTTTATATTTTCAGAAAGAAAATATTTATCAGGATGTGAAAGACTGTTGGTGCTTTTTAAGGAAAAATCGCAAAAATTTGATTTTTTTTAATTTCACTTTAAACGAATGTAATTTTTGAGTGGATCAATATATTGCCTTAATTTATTATTTAATCAAGAGTTTATTAGTTAAATAACCAATATCTATTTGCAAAAATGTGGACTTGAGTTTTATTTTAAAATGTGAATATCTCGGGATCTATTAGAAATAACGCATACACGTAAGAAATTTTTTTCTTTTAAAGTGCTTTAAATTTTTGCTGACGAAACTACCCACCAGGTGGTCTGACTTATGCATCTCATGATCAGCCGCTCACCTAATCATATTTGTCAACACTTTCTAGAAATAAATTTAAAAAATTTCTGTTTAATTATAAATCAATATTAACGCTTCGACACCTTAAAGGGATTTTTGTTTTAGTACACGAAAAAAAAAAAAATGATCACAAATATACTCTCTACTATTTTTTTTTGCAAAAAAATTATCGGTCACGTATAATTTTGTATTATTAAAGATGATCATGAACTGTAAAATTATGCCAAGGAATATTTTAATAAGTCCTTTAAATAAAGTGAAAATTGCGGGTGACATATCCCTATGGGGAATGAGGAGTCAATTGACCTAAAAGTGACTGGTTAAAGAAGGACTTATCACAGGCCTGGTATAATTTAATACTGAAGTGGGTTAAGCAGTGTCAATTGTCCTAAAATTACCAATCCTGTGAATTTTAAAGGGAGGACATACCACTTAACCAGAATGCTTATTAACAAGAAAAAGCCAGTTGGACAGAATTTTGCCCATTGCGAAAATTGACCTAAAAGAACCTGGATTGCTGGAAAAGGACTTATCACAGGACTAGTATTATTTACAATTGATGCGAGTTATGTAGTGTAAATTGATCTAAAAAGACTAGTTCCGTGACTGGTAGAAGTAGGACATATCACGTAACTGGTATACATATTGACTAGAAAAAGCCAATAAGTTAGATATTTATTGTTTCATTTTATACCATCTTTTACATTAAAAATTATTAAATTGTACGAAATGTCCTTTTCAGGATATTCATATGGTTAATCCGTTTTGGTTAGTCCTCCGAAATGGCCCTTTTGCGACAGTCTTGTGGTATGCCCATTAGACTGGTCGCATCTTGTATGGGATTCTTTTTTTTTTTGAAATTTGATTGCTTGCGCTGCTTAAAATATGAGGTTTGGTGCAAGAAATCATGTCCTAATTTTTCAGCTCAATCCGACAGTGCCTAGTCGTGCCTAGTTGGGCCCAAAGTTTAGAAAACGGTATACAAGGCGAAAAAGTCACTTTTTTTTAGTTTTTGTAAAATTTTTTAAATGTCGTAAAAGTTTTTACTCAAGAAGGTAAATTAATCAAAATGAAGATATAATTATGTTTTTAAAAAGGTATAAAAACACAAAATCGGTTAAAAACTAGCCCAGTAATAAATAATGCCCCAGACCACTAAGGTCGCAATTATTACTTGACCGAGAAATTCGAGCACACATTATAAAATTTTTTTAAATTGATTACTGAAATATTTTTTTTTTTACATAAAGGACTCAAATTTGTGGGATGTAGAAGAAGTTTTTTTTTTTTGGATGGCGTTAACCTGTCCTAATGTGATGTCAAAAACGGACAAAATTTTTGGAGTGTTTTTCAAATCTCCAATTTCAAATTTTAAAAAAAATTCTTCAACAAAATCGCAAAAATTGAGATTTAAACTCCAGTGACTTGTTTAAAACATGTTTGAGATCGAAAATAAAAAATTTTAAAAATATCCCCTGGCACACTTGGATAGGGCAATGATTTAATTTTTGCAAATTTCGAGGAAATTGTGTTTTTTGGTAATTTTTGCCTTATTTGTTGTCATAATATATTTAAAATCGAAAATTAGCTACTTTTGTACCGTTTGTTGTTTTTGTTAATCATCATGACTTAAGGTTGAGAATAAAAAATTTTGGACATCATTAACCCATGTGGACCAGAGGCCCCAAGAGACCCCACACTTATACATTTCAATTTACAAAAAACGTTGAAGATTTTTTTACTACTTTCGAATTTTAATAAACGTGATGTAAAATATAAGAACACAATATTTTAAGATTCTGTGCCAAAAGTTTTGGACATATTAAACAACGTTAACCCTTGCCGAGCCGCATTAAGGTCAAAGAAGTTACTGCGAGAATTTATACATATTTGAACAAAAAGTATTTAAATTCTTTTTTTTTTACAAACCTGTAATCATTTAACATATAATTTGGACTAAATTAACCCATAGTTGCTCTTGCTGTCAAAAAGACACATAGTTGAAAAAACTTATTATGCTTGTGTTAACATAACACAACATATTTTTAAAGTATGTTGTGGCTTCACAATTAATTTTCTGAAAGCTATACTCCTCCTTAACGATTACATATACATTTGGTCCTAATCGGTCCAGTAGTTAAGAAGTTCTATATTTATTACCACTTTTTTTTATTATTCACTCCACTGTGCAATGTAAAAAGGAGTGTCATACCTTTTAGGAATTAAGTGCAGATTCCAATTATTTTATTAGCTGAAAAGTTTCGGTTAGTGAATTTGAAATTTACTCATCTGTGGGACATCTAGGTGGTATGAATGTTTGATGTGTACATGTAGTTGCCACTTCTTGCAAAATGTATTCTCAGGATGGAAACCTATCTATCAACATATTCCTGAAAAAGATCAATTAATAAATGGAAAAAAAAGTCAATAGATTTTTTGTTAGAACAATATCCTAATAAAGAAATATGGTGCATGTCCTCGAACTTGAATATTTTTTTAATTTTTATTACTCAATTAAAGGTCTAAAAAACATAATTTTAATTTTTAATAAAAATTATGGCAAACAAAATATCAGGTTTATAAGTGTTTCCTTAATACTTTTCCAAGTTCATTATTACATGTGTAGATAAGTATTACTGTTATTGTGTTTTAAGATCTAAGTATGTAGTCGATGATTAACAATTACAAGTATTTTCATACAAACACCAGTATTGTTTGTTTAATAGCGATAGCAGTGATGTCTTAAAATTACAAATGTTATCAGACATATTTGACCAAAATTCAGTACAGCAAAGGTACCTTTATCAAATACATCACGTACTACATGTTAAAAGCTATATCACTTGTGCCTCTTGTTTTATGTTATGTACGTACATTAGAGTGAAACGAAATAATAACTTACGACGGGGCTATATCACAGAGGTTTTAAAAGTTTAATAGTTGTCACTTTTAGAGTGCCAAAAAGGAAAAATTAAGTGTATACAACAAATAAAACTACTTCCAAAAAAAAAAAAAAATAAATACAAAACTTTGATCTCGCTACAAAGAGGACATGGTCGAAGTAATTAAAATATAGTTAATTTTTACAATCTCTTTCTCTTAGACGTTTTTCTTTTCATAACGATATTTTAAAACTAACAATTTTTTAAGTTTTTCCCCACTCTAATAGAAGGCTTTCCATAACAATTCTCCTGATACAGGCTGATTTTTAATATAAATTGGGTTATGTATAACAATTAGGGTTTGAAAAACTGTGTTTATATCGTGTAATTTACCGCGATAAGGAGAACCTTTTTAAAATAATAACTATTTATGTGTTTTCAATAAACTCTGAAGTAATGGATTTTATTTAGATATTAAAGTGTTCGCCCAAATAAGTCTTAAATCAGAAAAGGTCACATTAATAGAGTTAGAGCGTTAAGCGATAGTTTCAAATACAACATTTTATTGATTCAAATTTTATACAGATTTATATTCTGTACCAGTTTTTTTAATTTTTCTAGTATGTCTCCCATAAGCAATTTCTGTTGTGATTTTTCTCTCCACTTATATATCTAAAGTTGGAAAAAGATTTGATACCTTTTTTTTATAAATTTCGATTGTTTTTTTATTTGGTACTATTCCGAGCCGTCGCAAAGACTATCCGCTACATAAAACGTACTGTGAAAAATGCAAAATACAATGCAAATAATAAATACAACTTTCAAATTTTTGAAAAAAAAAGAATTTTGTAGTTTTTCTCGTTTTTTGGCTTCAGTATTATACTTGGATATCCTATTAGGAATTTTTTACACTTTAAATTTACTAAGTACAACAATTTTTTAACTTTTTCATGCACGTGCTGATGATTATATATTGTGAACTAACTATACAACTGATTTTGAAAAATCAAAAATTTAATTATCTGAAAAATTTTTCAATCACAGTGGGATGAATAAAAAATATATAAATCAATCGCAAAAAAACCTTATAAAGGAAAATGCGTGTTAACTCTTATTTAGGCGCACACTTTGTGTGCAACTTTTCATATATCATGAGATCCATGTCTCCAATTTTGATTAATTTCTTTGTACCCATGGATACCATAACAAATCCCCATATTGCGTTTTTAAAACTTTCAAAATTTTTTTTCACGGCATTTTGTATACAAATGCAATTTTTAGATTCATTTTTTTAAAAAACAAACTGTTAAAGTTTAACTAGTAGAAAATGTTATTTGACTTGGTTCAATTGGCTTCCGAAAAATCTAAAATAATTTTCCGAGTAATTTCTAAAGTTTCTCTAAAATAGCTGCCTTTTGGAAACTTAAAAGTAAATATTGGTGGTTGGAAGTTTCAAATTATACTAACAAATAATTTGTTTAAAATTCGACATATTTCTTAAGCTCAAAAAGTGCATATAAAAAATTCAATTTCATTAATACACGAAATTTCTACACGAAATATATAAATTAAGGAAATAAGCAAAAATAAAACACTAGTACAAACAAAATGATACATGAATCGGTCAGATATTATAAGAAATGGCTGAGATATAGCTGATCAAAGACAGACAACTAGAATTGGCTCCTGAAAAATCTTAAATAATTTTCTGAGTAAATTTTTTTTTTTTAAGTTTTAAGATTTTTTAAATTTCTCAAAATTAGCTGTTTTTTGTAAACTAAAAAGTTAATATTCGAAGTTGTAGTAAAGATTTCAAATTACGCTAATAAAAAATGTTTTAAAGCTATCAATATTGCCTTAGCTAAAAAAGTTCATTTAACAAATCCAATTGCATTGAAAAATATATCGTTCCTTGTACTACTTGATCATTCGAAGGCATTTGATTGTGTCAACCATAACATACTTTGCACCAAACTCACCTCGAATTTTAATTTTTCTACATCGGCTGCCGCTCTGATAGCCTCATATCTTCTAGATCGGAGTCAATCAGTGACAGCAGGAGTTTCAACATCCACTCCACTGGCCATAAAGAATGGTGTACCGCAGGGTTCTATTTTGGGACCCCTACTTTTCTGTTTATATATAAATTACTTACCATCTCAACTATTAAATTGCAACATACACATTTATGCTGATGATGTTCAAGTATATTTAAGCTGCAAGAAAAATCTTATTTTTGAGTGTATCTCAAAATTGAACGATGACCTCAGGAGAATACATGGGTGGGCATCGTTAAATAAACTTCACATTAATCCTAAAAAGTCAAAATGTCTTATCGTATCAAAAAGAAGACAAAAAATATCCACTGACATCGCGATCATATTAGGCTGCCAAAAAATTGAAATTGTTGAATCTGCAAGGAATCTCGGTATCATATTTGATAAGGAGCTTAGGTGGAATACACACATAAATGCTGCAACCGGAAATACTTTTGCTATGCTACGAACTCTTTACCAAACTCAACATTTGACACCAGTACATATTCGGAAACTTCTTGCTAAAACTTTTATAATGCCCAAACTGCTTTATGGCTGTGAAATTTTTTTCTAGCTGTGATTCTGTTGGTACCAAAAAACTTAATGTAGCTTTCAATGCTGTTATACGATACGTCTATGGACTTAAACGATATGATGGTACGTCGCAGTATTCTAAATCTTTATATGGCGTAAGTTTTGGCGACTTGCTTAAGATAAAGACTTTAATTTTCTTACACAAAATAATATATACCAAAGAGCCAGATTACCTATATAGACGTCTGCGGTTTACTTCATCCGTAGTTTAAATTCTGATTGGCACTTTTTAATAAGCGCTGAACATCATTGGAACTCTCTACCCTTTAGTACTCAATTAATAGGCAACGCTTTACAATTTAAAAATAAACTTTTCTCGAGCTCTTAAAATTTGTGTATCAATTAAAATGTACTATATTTTAAAATGTTTGTTTGTTTTATAATTTTATTTTTTTAAATATTTTTTATGTTCTATTTTATTTATATTATAATTACATTGTAATATTAAAATTTTATATAATTTAAATTTTACGAAACGATTATGCCATTATAAGATCACATGCTGTAATTTAAATCTTTTAATCTTGTTGTATGTGATATTTCAATTAAATATTTTAAAATAAATAAATATATTTAATATTAAAAAAAAAAAAAAAAAAAAAAAATATGTATTTACAATTTAAATATATAATTTCATGTGACATGTGCAAAAGTAGGCATCAGTACAAACAAAATGAGCCCTGGATCGTTCAGATGCGATAAAAAATGGATAAAAAATTAACAAAGTTAGACTACTATTGAAGTTCTTTTAATTGGCTTCCGGAAAATCTAAAATAATTTTATGAGTTCTTTTTTTAAGTTTTATGATTTCTCTAAAATTTCGGCAACTAAGAAGTGAATATTGGAAGTTGTGGTACGGATCATAGATTATTAATATGATATTGCCATATTAGTTTTTATTTGTTGCTTTTCAAAAAGCTTGATCATTTTCATCATAGACAATACAATTGTTTCATTGGCATCTCCCAAATCTTCAGTTGTCTGCAATAGAAAAGGATAATTAGCTTAACTCAACCAGAGACATTACATACAATAAACTTTATGAGAATTGTTTTGTCTGCCTTGTAGTATAAACTGCCTGATCTGGTAACAGAATTAAAAAATTAAACTATTTGAAAAACAATAATTTTACATGTCAGCACGTGCGTTTGCTGTACAATTTGTTAAAACAAAATATATCCCAACAAAAAGAATTTGTTGAGAAGAGCCATGGTATGCTAATTGTTAAAAAATGTTTTAATTTTTGAACAATTAGCAAATATGACAATATCATATTAGATTTTTGGACTTGAGGTAGAACAATATTCTAACTAAATGCATAAAAATATAGAAATCCCGAAAAAATAACTTTTTGTATTTTAATACAGAATTTAAAACATTTTTGAACAAGCTTAATATAATTTTTATTAAAACACAAAAAATTATGTTTTTTCCGACCTTTAATTGTGCAATGAAAATTATATTTTTCAAGTTCGAGGCCATACTCTATATTTCTTTATTAGGATATTATCCTAACAAATAATCTATAGAGTTTTTGTTTTCAAATTTATTCTTTGACCCTTTCCGGAATGTGTTGATAGATCTATTTTGGGAATTTTTTAGGTTCCCATCATCAGAAAACGTTTAAAGTTTTCGGCTAATCCATGTTAAAAAAGTTTTGAAATTGAAGTACAATTTTGAAAATGCGTCTAAAAATTGCAATTGCATAAAAAATGCATTTTTTTTCTTGCTTAAGCAAGAACTATAATTTGAATGCTTTTTGAATCAGAGAAATCAGATAGCAGCTTTCGAACACAGAGTTCTTCAAAATTACACACAGGAAAAAATTTAGCTTTTTGCCAACTGAAATTCGGTTACTAAGACTACAATTTGGTGATAACGAATTTCAGACGGTTGGCACAACTTATCATTAGTTTTCACAACAAAGTGCGGTTAATTCAACAGACTTTTATTTGTGACACACAAAATAGTCAGACATCGAATGTAAAAATCGTTGAACTAACTGAATTTGTAAGTTGTTACTAATAATATACACTTTTCACTTCGGTTGGCACTTTATTCTCTGTGTGTACATACTTCTGCGAATGTTATATTATTTTTTTAAATTGAAACAGAGAAACAATCGCGAATTTTTAAAATTCGAAAAACTGTATATGGAGATTTGTTATGGGTTCCATAGAGAATATATATAAAAAATCGGAAGAGGTCAAAAAATGCGATTTTTTTTTCATTTTCTTTCATAGAACGAATGATATGAAAAAATTTTAAGTTAGTGTTTAACTATAAGTTGTTACACTTAGATTTTAGGGTATTGTAATTTCATAAGATGCAATATTTTAATCTGTGTTTAAGATAAGTTTTAATTTTTGATTTATGTTTTTTAATTTTGACGTGGCGCTAACATATGTAAAGTCAGGGTTGGAATTGCTTCTTTGTTCATTGTTCACCTTTTCGGACAATTTTACTAATTTCTAACATCACGATTTCCGGTATTTTTTGATGTACTGCGCGGAAACATGTAATGCTGTTTTTTACCAGCTTTTTACAAATGTGATTATGATATTATCTCTTTAATTTCGTGAAATTTTAACGACTTACTTCCGGAGTCTCGGGAATTTTCATAAGGAATCTACCTAAAATTACATTTTATTAAGAAAATTTTGCTTCATTTACTTCATGATTTAAAATTTTTTTTAAGTATCATTCTATATATTTCAATATTTGACTAAGCCTAGTTTTCCCACTTTTTGGAAAAATTGAACAATGTTGTTGTATGTTTTTTTCGTATTATGTACTTACTATTGTCATTACAAATTTCATTATTTTATACGGGGATGTCGCGCAAAATATTGATATAGGATTACTAAACACCTTACAAATAAAATAGAAAAATATGTGGTTATATACCACACCCAAAAAAATAAGTTAGTAGAAAAGTTAGTAAAACGTCTTGTAAATCAGGTATACTATTTTTTAACAAAATTTTTATACTAATGTTTTACTAATTAATTTTGCTAAAAAAAAATTGTGCTGATAAGCACATTAATAGTGTGGACGACAACCAGATTGAAAGATATACGCAGAATGAAGTAGATGTCGCGGCATGTCAAGATGTAGTAGAGAAGAGGAAAATGATACTAAAAAGTACACCTCTAATAAGACATATAAAAAAATCAACCATGGAAGTTTTTGTATCTCTTTTTCATACATAAAACAAAATTGAGGATTAAAATAACTTAAATCTTGCGTTGTCACCGGCTTGTGAAAATAATTGTCTATTAATTAAATAAAAGACAAAATAAAATATTTATTTATTTAAACTAAATGTTTATATGTGTGGTCAAATTGCAAACAAACATATACAGAAATGTAGACAGAGTAAAGTAAAGTGAAAGACAAAGAAAGACAAATCTTAGGTAGATTTTTATGGTTCCTTTTTCTTATTGCAAAAAGGGTTGTTTTATTCGTTTCGTTTGTTTTTGTTTATTTTTTCGTTGCTATAATTATCTTCGGCAGTTGCGATAGCATCATTTAGACAACCATTGATGTAAGTAATTGAAAGGCAATTTTTGTTATGTTATATATATTTATTTCTATATATTTTCAGATATTAAATTAATTCATGTTGTCAATGTGGGAAAATGAATATATATAATGATATTTCGTAATTATTGTAAATTATTTTTAAAAGAATCACAAAAATATGTTTTATGATTTTCAGCAAATAAAACATAAATTAAATTAACTAAGTGTTAGCAAAGTTAATTTAATTTAACTTTGCTAACAAGTGTTAGCAAAAATTTTTCTGAATCTACAAATTTTGTTGCTAAAAATCAGCTCGCTGATTTTCAGCAAAAGATTTTGTTGACATTAGCAACTTTTTTGCAAGCATCCTCCTGACTAAAATTTTGCTGACTCAAATTTTTGCTGACTTTACAAACTTTTTTTTTTGAGTGCAGTATGTACACAAATAATCTGAGCTATTTCTACATGTTATACTTGATAGATAAAAACATTAATGACTTCCTTGATCAAAATGTGATAACTTTTAAGCCTTCAAAAAATCATAAATAAGTAGTTATATGTGTAATTACTAGAGTTTAAATAATAATTAGTCTAAAAGTAGATTTTCAACCATTTTTGATATCTCTAATTTATTTTGAAAATAATGATAAATTTAAGTACCCATAATGCATTATTTTAATTGTAAAATAATGGTGTAAATAACTACACTCAGGGAACTTCTGCTTTAAAAATATGTTGTTGTTTGGGTTGTGTTACAATTTCTTTATTTTTAATGTAAATGTCAGTCATTTGTAGAACAAGTCAAGTTTTTTACTAACCTTGTAGTTCATTTAATAAAACAACCCACATCAAATGACTGTTATATGATTTTTCATTAAGTTTCTACAGATGTTTTTTGTTATTTAAAAAAAAAATAAAAAAAATGCTTGTTTATTTTTTACTACCATGTGGCTCATTTTTACTACAATTGTTAGTCATTTGTTCTTTAAATGAAATTTTTTGTCAACTACATTTGCAGTGGTCTTTACCTACATAGTATTCTAAATGCAGTTATAAGTATATCCTTATTATTTGTGTTAAAGTAATACATGTGGTAATCTGGCATAGTTACTGGTAGTAGGAAAATAAAACATGTCATTCCCGTTTCTACACTGGGTAAATTTAACATTAAGGCGATATAATTATTTTTAGCTTGGCAGTTAGTATGGAAAGCCTTATATATTTAGTTCCTTCAGCTAAACTGCCTGACAATCTAAAATTAAGCCACTGATGATTTTGAAATTAAATATTGTTTGTATTAGGCACAGGAATGTACTTACTGCAAAAGTTCTAAAAGTAATTATTAGTTAAGGCCTTCTTTCATTGTAAGATTTTCAACAAAGGAATTTAAAGGAAAATATAGTTCTTTTTTTCGTATAAAGAGCTAGAAAGATTCTAACCAAATAACAAACATATATTTTATTTTATATGAAATTACTGACAAAATTTTTAATAGAAAATAAGAAAGTATGCAATAGATTTTTATAAATATGTGTCACTTTATAATTTTAAAATACATAATATTGGGCCATACTATTAATATTGAACAAGGGCTTAAATTTAAAGTCGAATTTATTTCTTATTTAATTTTATTGGTTGCTCTTGTGCTTAAAAAATATTTGTTTTACTTATAAGGAGATGCCGTTCATGTGCTCCCACCGATTGCAATAAAATTTGGATATGTATATGTTGTAAAGAACCAACAATTAAGGACCCATGTTTTTTTTTTGGCTGGCAGGTTTAAAATTTGGGGGTTAAAAGATGGATCAAAAGTGAACTCATTTTCAGTTTTTTTCAAGTTTTTGCTAACGAAACTGTATATAAAAGTTTTGTATCTAATGAAAAGTATTTAAAATGGCCTCTGGTAGATCAAAACTACTCTACAGAAAATTTAAAAATATTTTTCCAGAAATAAGAAACAAATTTCGAATTTTTTTGAGACCTATTTTAAAAAAAAAAATCGAAACTAACACCGGCCACTTACTAATATAAATACATGGAAAAAAATTTGTTATGAATAAAATTTTTTTGTAATAGTTAAGAAAATTGGCAGTTGTGGGTTTTTAATAAAACAAGTAAGGTTTTTGAGATTTCTAATGTGTATTTTGTTATGCTAACTTTTAATATTTTTATTATTGTACGCCTTAGTTAGACAATTAAAGGAACTCGTTTGATTTTATAGAGTTAGTGTGTTAAGGTACGTTCACATTAATCAAATATTTGAACAAACTATTTGTTTACATATTTGCTTCCAATTGTGTCAAATAAAAAATTATTTTATTTTATGTTCAAACTATGATCAAATATTTGATGGTTTTTGTGTGTTCAAACAGCTCTCAAATAGTGTCAAATAAAATAAACGAAAAAATATTTGTCGAGCGTTCAGATTGAAACAAATATTTGTATTAAATATTTATTTAATCAAAGTGTAAAAAAAACATAGATTTATTCACTCGAAAAACTAACTGTTTTTTAAAAAATTTATCACTCGGGATCTCTCTCGGACCTAGCCTATTTATGTTAATACTCCTGTGGAGCAAAAATTTTGTTCGTTTTGGTCTATCTCGCTTAGTTTTGGAGATACTGGACATTTTAAAATATTGCCATTTTGTAAAATGGTTTGTATCTCAAAAACTAAGCATGATATCGCAAAACGGACAAAATTTTTGCAAACCTTAATAAAACGCACAACACCGACAACACAAATGTGTACAGTGTTCCGTTTCCAATCATTCCCCGTTTCATTCCATATCGTTCCATTTTGGACCAATGTTCCATTCTGTTATCGGAGTGATTAAATTTTTATTTTCACGTACGACAACACAATTGTGTACAGTGCTCCGATTCCAATAGTTTCCGGTTTCATTCCATATTTTTCCATTTAACAATATTTTATTAAACAAAATTTCTCAAAATATTGTATCATCAAATTTCGCTTTTTAATATCTATTTACATTTCAGTTTTTTTATAAAGCCTTTTATTAATAAATTTATTAAAAAAATTTATAATTGACGATTTATTTGACATTGTTTGTTCTTACATTTTCTTTGGTAAGATCAAATAAATATTTGCTCAAATCAGAAGAAAATGTTTGAAAGCTAGTGTTCACACTATGGTTAAGTTTATCAAATATTTATTTGAGCAAAATTGATTATTAATAGGTTTTTTGTTAAAGTTCTGCCTTTTATGGAGGCTCTAACTTTTCTAAAACTTCGGGTTCTGATGAGATCTTTAGCCAGATCGAAATACTAGTATCAACCTAGCTAATATGTTTGATTTGCTTTATTTTTGTAAATATACGGAGGTTGAAAGCTCGTTATAAATTGAAAATAACATAAAAATAATCTCGATGTGTATAAAAACAAAAAACTAATATAACTGTGGCAAATAATTTTGTTTGACCAAAATCTGCTGATTTACTGTTTGACACACAAAAATATTTTGTGTTCAGATTACGGCAAAGAAATATTTCATGTTTTTTGTCAAATATTTGACTAATCTGAACGTACCTTTAGTCATTTTTAACACATGTCATTGTAAAGGAAATTATTTAAAGTGTTAATAAAAATTGTATTTAACTAAAATTACAACACCTTAAAGTGAAATATATTCAAAATGATATATTTATAAGTTAAATAATAAATACATGATCTATGTTTTTCGTTTTTTTTTGGATAATTTCAAAACTAGGCTTTAAAAATAAATCTAAATGGCCGGTTGTACGGTTATGAAATAGCGAGCAATTTACCTTGCAAGCGACTATTTGAATTTGACATTTTATAATTTTTTGATACAAAGTGCTTTCAAAATAAGTTTTTAGCTTTTACTAGGTAAATTTTTGCTAAATACGTTTAATATTATACATCGTTGGAAAGCTTTTTCGTATTCACGTAGTAAAATGTGATTTATAGTTTATAATTACATATAAAAAAAAACAAAAAGTCACACAATTTTCACAAAATTTGGTATTTGAGCATGTCTCAAAACTAAGATATTCGAAATTATTTTTAATTAACAGTTATGTATTTTCAAAAATAGAAGTAGGACACCCATATTGCCTATGTTTTGGCCATAGAGTTGCCATCCGGTGACAAAATATAGTGCCTTGGGAAACTACGTCTAAAATTTGAACCGATTATTCCTCGTAGTACAAAACCCCCAAAGCATGAGCATGCTACTTTATACTGGTGATGTGGATTTTGAATACTTTTCCTTAGATACCAAATTTATATGTAGTTTCTTTGGAGGAAATATAAAACAACTCAAAATTCAGAAAACTGTGTAATTTTACCCCACATTTTAACCTTTAAATCTGGGATTAGGCAGATAAAAAACCATGGGTCTTTTAATACTTCACTCTTTACAATTTATTCAAAAATTTCATTGTAATCAGCGGGAACCCTTAAACGTACTCTCCTTGTTAGCTCTGTTATTGGTTAAAAGCAAAACAAAAAATCAGAATGCGTTTAAATCAAAACAAGACGCGACATACCTGTATCACCTAACATTTGAAGCAAATTACTACTCGTATTATAGTTTTCTTTGATAGTATCTAAGTATGATTATATGTTTCTTTCCAAGCCAATTGCGCGCTACAGAAAAAAGTATATTGCAATGCCGAACTAACTGTATTTGTTTAAATTTTTTTTAAAAATGGATAAAGTATGTGTGGTTAAATACTGACAAATTTTGCTATTATTTTAAAATTCATAAAAAATTTAAAATTCATATTCAAAATTCATAAAAAAATGTTAGAAAATGAATTAAGATCGACAAAAATTTGTATTTAAGTTAAAATTACGTTTAAAAAATACTAAAACTTGGAAAAAATCCAAGATATAAGAAAATTTTAAAAGGACAATTAGTTTTATAAAAATTGTAAATATAATTCTTACCGTTTACAATAGCCCAATTTGGCAAATTCTTTAAAATTCCTTTATTATTCACGTTTTTTATATGTACGAAAAATTACACTTTATATTGCGTTTTTTAGAAACGAAAAAATTCTACCAAGCACACCGTGTCGAAATGTTTTTAAAAAAATTATATTTGATGACAGTTTTGAAAAATTTATGCAACAAATCGAGAAGATAACGAAAAGTTCCTCTTAAATGAACAGGCCACCATTTTTGAGAGGCTCGGAACTTATAACTCATAGATACTCAAAAATTGTATAATTTTCAGAGTGCTCATATATTTGACTCATGAAATAACCTTAACTGCCTCTAATTTTTGAGCCTATTTGAAATAATTTGAAAAAATTTAACTTTCAGAAAACTCAAAAAATTCAAATAATGCTCATATTTAGGAGTCTTATATGAGTCATAAAACAATGCTTAAAAATGGTTTCATCGACATTGAAAAAACACTCAAAAAAACTATGATTTTAGAAGGTTTGACGGCTCTTTTATAATTGTTTTCGGAATTTAAGTGTACACCGTGATATCGAAATATTTTTTAATAAAAAATTGCACTAAACAAATCAGAAAAAGCTCTGAACTTTCAAAGTAATACAAAACTAAATTCATCTAAAATTGGCCAGAGATTTTTTTCTTTGTTTTACTTAAAAACGGTTGGATGTGTTTAATCGATCTGTACAGTTTCATCGTGTAAATCTTATTAGTTTAAAAGAAAATATTCGTTGAATATTATCCTTCATATAAATGATTCAAAAATTTTTTGTGAATAATTTTAATATACGTATTACTAGTGCGGATCAATAAGTCCGTGACTATTTGAATAAAACACAGTTTTTTTGCAAAAAAAAATAAATATTTTTCAACATAATCTCCTTTAAGCTCAATACACTTAGACCAACGTTTTCTCCAATTTTTGTATCCCTTCCAAAAAGTAAGATTTTTCGAGCTCCATAAAATAGGCATTTGTTTGATCAATAATTTCATCGTTGGAGTCAAATCTCTTTCCACCGAGCCATTTCCTTATGTTTTGGAAATAGGAAATAGTCACTGGGGGCTAAATCCGGAGAATATGGCGGATAAGGTACCAATTCGTAGCCCAATTCATTGGAATTTTGACATTGAGACTGCACACGTGTGCACCCGTGCATGATGAAAGAACTTATTTCTTGGCCAAATGGGGTCGTTTTTTTTAAATCCTCGTTAAATCGGTCCAATAAGTTGGCATAATATTCGCCGTTTATTATTTTCCCTTTTGAAGGTAATCGATGTGGGATTATCCGACGTGCATCCCAAGAAACTGTTGCCATCACCTTATTGGCCGACAAGCTTACCTTGGCCTTCTTCGGAGCCGTTTCATATGGAGAAACCCATTGTTTAGACTGCTGCTTGGTCTCCGGAGTGTTGTAATGGATCCATATTTCATCCACAGTTACAAAACTCCGCAAAAACTCATCCGAATTACGGTTAAACAACTCCAAACAATCCTTTGAAGTTGTCACAAGATTACGTTTATGGTCAATTGAGAGCAAACGCGGCACCCATCTTGCAGACAGCTTTCTTAAACCCAACTGATCATTTAAAATCGAAACCACACTGCCATATGAAATGCCTATGGCATCAACAATATCACGCACTTTTACTCTTCGATCGGCCAACACCATATCGTGGATTTTTTCGACATTTTCGGGTGTATTGACCTCAATTGGCCGTCCAGAACGTTCAGCGTCATTTGTACTTGTGCGACCACAACGAAAGTCAGTAAACCACTTTTTTACCATTAAAATCGATGGTACATATTCCCCATAGTATTTATCAAGCTTTTCCTTGGTTTTATTGAGTTTTTTTTTTTTCTCAAAAAATATTGCTTAATGAGCCCTGAAATTCACTTTTTTCCATTTTTAAAAAAATCAACGAGGTTGTATGTTTTGAACAGCTGTTAAACGAAAAGTAAATGACGTAACTTGCTCAAAATTTGGCAGTAGTCTACTAACAGGTGATACTTGATGGGAACAGTGTTGCATTTCATATAACACAGAACTATTTAAATACCATATTCAAAGACTAGTTTCTCCAAAACTAATATGGGTTTCATTATAGAAATTTCGGGATCGATAAAAACATTAAATTTTTGGATAAATAGAGTTTTGTCTTACTCTAAAAATTCGGAACTAGTTTTGATTTTTTTTAATTGTGTTTTTTTCAAGTTCTCCACAAAAAAGTGTATTGGTGCAGTAAAATTCCTAGTATTTGTCAAATTTTATTGATTAATTACACATGAAGAAATGGAAATTGTCACAGCAAAACTACGGGCCACGTAAACTTAATTTTCGGCAATAGAATCCAGTGGTATAATCCGTTTTAAAAGATTAGGTTTAAACAAAAAAATATAAATCGGCCATTACAAGATAGATAGGCCAGCATCTGACCTTGGGTCTTCCGATTGAAATTACATTTTGCACGCAGCATATGAACTCGCCGACGAAAAATTTGCTTACGAACACGTTTTCCTCCATAATTACGGAACCAAATGAGTCTCCACCTCAAAATTTTGCCACAAATGTAGCCTTAGTTTTTATCATATATTTTTTTTTCAAAATTTTAAAAGAATAGAATTTTTAGATATGGATTTTTGAACATTAAACTTGAAAAAATTACCTTTGACCTTTCAATAAAAAAGGGCGCCATTTTGAAGGTAATGTTCTCACCTATAAAATGGTATGAATGGGAAAATTGTAAATTGTACAGTTTTGAAGTTTTGTGCGACACTGTACAAATTTTGACTGTTGCTAATTTTCATGACGTCATATTTCGAAAACCGAAAGGGTTTGGGATCGAAAGGTTAATGATTTGATAAGCATTACCCATTTACAATATTATAATTACAATCGCAGATGACAAATCCGAAAATGACAGTTTTCTGTGCGCTTTGACATGGAATTTCCCATATACTATATTCCTCTGGCAATGTTTCACGTTAATTTGGATTAAGTTTTTGCGAATTGTTTCTTGGAAACGCGAAATTTTCTGGTTTAATGCCACGGTTTAATGCCCCAATTATATTAACTACCGATTTTTTTAATTTAACCATCCCAGTTCTGTAAATTTTTTCGGACGTCCTTTATTGTATCCCGGTTGATTCCCCTCCATTTTGAAACCATTTTAATGCGGAACATGGTGTGATACGTGGTATTTGTTTCTCTAGGAAACGATGTAACACTTCGTTTTTAGGATACCGTCCAAGCATGTCATTGACATTTTTTCGTAGACTTTTTTGTCCAACCAATTTCCTTTTGCATTTTTTTAATTTGGAGTATTTACAATAATGCGTATAATACAAAATTTTATTGACATGTATTTCGAAAAGAACATGACTACTTAGCGGTAATTTATATTTCAATTTTATCTATTTACTTAGTTGATATAGGTTATGTTACTTTATTTTATAAATTCATTAATAACACAGTCCAACAAAATCAAAAAAATTAAATGCATCGGGGTTGCGACCTATTATTTCTACAAGAAAAGAAATATTAAAGAAATATTTGCAAACACGTTTTTTAGGAAATTAAATTTTTTTGATAAACTTTTTATAAAATACCACAAAATTAAAATAATAACGCAAATTTGTTGCAAAATTCAAAAACTATTAAATACACTCATTAATTTAATATAGTAAACATTTTGAAAGGTGAAATAATATTCTCTATGCATCTGTTTAAAGTTAGAATTTCTCATTTTTCAAGAAAAAATGAAATGAAATCATTTTTAAAAATAAATTCAGATTGAGTTTTGTTCCTTTCTCTTTTGCTCTTAAATATTTTTTTGTATAATTCTATTACTTTTTTTCTTGAACGCCATATGTAGCGTAGAGTAGTCCAGTATTGTGAGTGAACTTTTACAATTTTTGTTTTAAGTGTAAATATAATTTATAAATAAATAAATAAAATTAAAATAAAACACTGTATTCAAACAGACGTGATACTAGTTCATTTAACGAATCAATTAATTATCGATTTAATTGCCATTGTTTGATCTCAACGGTAATTTAACTTTTCTTTCATTGCATTGATCAATGCCAGTGCCTTTAACAGACAATTATATCATACAAAATATTATACCAAACGTTATTGGGTTAGCAGAATTAAATTAATGTATGTTATTAAATTAGCGTGAACATATTTCTCTGACAGACAATCAGTACAAAATTTTCAAGATTTATAAATTTTGTGATGAATTCTAAAACACAAAGTGAAAGCTTACTTTTCCAATATAAAAATTCAGATTAAGGGAAAATTTGCTTTTGAAATTACGAAAATTTATATAAAAATTTCATTCTCAGCTATTTTCTCTAAATTCAATTATACACTGAGAGAAATATATTATATATATTATGTCTTGTGGTTCCTATTGGCAACAAAGGGCCACAAGAAAAATATATGCATGATATGAGTGAATTTTTGGATTAAATCAACAAAGTTTCGCTGGAATTCCGTTTTAGAAACTTTTAATTAGATTAATAAGTTTTTCGTAAAACAATTATAAAAACTTAATTTTAATTATTAAAAAGTTCATGTACATAATGAAAAAGTTTAATTGAAAATAGTTTGATAAAAATTATAAAGCTTTTCCATATAAAAAAGTGATTAGTTTTGTAAAAATGCATTAGTTTAATGAAATATTTCATTCAAACTCGTCCAAAAAATTAAGCTTGTGTAACATGTTAAAGTCTTAAAAAATTAAATCAAAAAAATTTTTTTTTTTCAAAAAAAATTTCAAATTCTAAGAATGTTACATAAAGAAAAACTACAAATTTCAGAACTGACTCACCACTTAATTTTTCGTCGGGAATATTTCTTTTACTAAAAGACTGAAGATTTTAAAAAATTTAATCTCTCGGATTTTAAACTCTTCGATTTGAATTAGATTTTGAAGATTTTGAAAGAGTTTTTTCAAGATTTTGTTACAGTTTATAGCAGATTAGGAAATGTTAGCAATTTCTGAAAACTGTATTCTAAATGGATCAAAACTTGAGTTTTTCTTTTATGGAAACAAATATACACAAGGAAAAAAATTTTCCATTTTGCCAACTGAAATTCGGTTACTAAGACTCCAATTCGGGTATTACGAATTTCAGTGAGCTGGTACAACTGAAAATTAGTTTTCACAATAAAAATCGGTTAATTTAACTAAGTTTCAGTTGCAAAGCATAAAATATTCTGAAATCTAACGTTGACCAATTTTAACAGTGGGTTTAAATTGATATTAAATGTAGCAACTTTAAAAGCGACTGAGGGGAAAAATAGATACAGATTAATTTTAACACAAATTACTTTTTTATAAAAGCACCTTTCAGAATACTTTACTCACTTTATATGTTCAGAAAGAAAATATTTATCTGGAGGTAAAAGACTGCCTGTGTTTTTTGGGGAAAATGTAGCAAAAATTGTATTTTTTTAACTCTTTCACTACTGACTTTTTGTTCGTAGATATATTTCTATTTTGACTTCAACTTCTGGTTATGGGTTTTTTATTTTAAAAAGAAATAGGTGTGCATGTATGCCCCCCTCCTACCCAAAAAGGCCAGAAAATCGAACTTTTGAAATTTCTCCAGCACATTTTTACCGCTGAAACATACGAATAACCAAAAATGCTTTATTTGATATTGTTCTGGTCATTAGATGAAGCTACATGTCAAATTTTGAAATTCAAGCTTTCTTAGTTTACGAGATACGCCAAACGCCCTTTTTCAGAGATAGAGGTTCAATAAAAAAAATTTGACTTTATTGTCAAATATCTCGACTATATTGCACTTATGAATAGTTTATCCATACAATATTTTTTTTTTTGTCAAGTACCTATATCCTTATGAACATATTAAAACTAAAATATAAAGCGTTATTGCATTATCAACATTTTTATATTTTTTAAAAAATGTGTACACTATGGTGTACAAGGATAGTGAAAGGGTTAATTTCTATTTTAAGCGAATTTAGTTTTTGAGTAGTATATATTATATTACATTATTTTTTTTTTTTTTTGATCATAAATTTATTTAGTTAAATACCCAATATTTTAAAAAAGGAAATTGGCCGCGATTTCGTCCCGGTATTCGAAAAACACTAGACCTAAGGCGGACCAAATATGGAATGTAACATTTTCAAATAGGAATATCTATTAGAGATAACCTGCACATGCGAGCATGTTTTTTGTTTGTCACAGAAAAAATTATCAACGTAAAATATCTAATAAAAGATTTGTTTTGAACTAAATTTGTTTCTAAACAAATATGTAATTGAATCAATTAATATTTTAATTGACTTCTAAATATATAAAGTCATATTTTATTTAAGACATAATTCTAAAATTATTTTTATCATATACTGTATGTTAAATAGAAAAGCTTCAGTATAAAATACTAGCTACATTTGTAGTTTACAAACAAAATATGAACACACACAAATACACCAACATACACAGCATTACTTAAAGCAAATGTATATGTATATACATATATACATAAGAACGTGTCGTTCACACACTTTTTTGGTTAAGTATCATAATTTTTTTTTTGTAGATAGTTATTTCAAGTTTTTTTCTTTTTAATTTGCAAAACAAGTTATAATTAATATTATCATTGCCGCCATATGCACAAAATCAAATAAAATGTTAATTGATTCAATAAGTTTTTTAATTGAAACCCGTTTTTAGTTTTTTCTGTGGTCTCTAATAGCAGATTACAAATATGTAAATTTTTTGAAAATCGGATGAGACACAAAAAATAGCGAGCACTCCAAATGTTTTATGCAAAACAGTGCCCAGCTTTGGGAAGAAATATTGAAATACTGAAAAGTTCAGCATCGAAACTTGAACTCGATATTATGTCTCAAATTTCAGTGTAATCGGATTACTAAGTAAGAAATTTCCGAATTATTTCCAAAACTTTTGTTATTTATCCCACTGTGCATCGATTGATTCGGATGGAAAAAAAATCGTTTGGATGAACACATTTTTGCAAGTTAAGTATACAATTCATAAAAATTATGTTAATACACAATTTGAACGGGGAACCCGTGAATTAACCAGAACATAAATTATTTCTTGCTACGGCCCTGACTACACAAATCATTGGTTTCCTAAAAAATATTCGAAAAAGAAAAACAGCATTCATTCATCGTCTTCAAATATTTTCTTTGTATAAATGTTAATATTTCAAATAAGTAACCTATATTATTTATCGTTGGCAAAACAAAAAAAATATATACAATAAAGTGACATTTACGCACGTAATGTGGCAAAAAAATGATTATGATTGCAATACGATGAAAAATTTGTTTTAAATGTGAATAAAGAAAAATGGGAAATAGAGTTGAAAAAAAAATATGATAAAAATAAAAATTTTATATTTTGACAGCTATACACCAGGGAAGCATCAAAACGTAAAATAGTGGTTGCCATAAAACGTGACGATATTGGCAATAATTTAAAAAAGGAATGCCTTCTGCTCATAAAGAAAATGCTTAAATAAAAAACTTAAATAAAATGTTTGCATGTTAGCTCTAGTCGATTCCATCCCTAGAGAGCAGAAATTACATAAAAACTTGAAAGTATTAGCAATTAGCTTTAGACTCCGTTTAACATTTACTTAATGTTTATCTAATGTTTGAGAATGAAATATAAAAAAAAACGTAAAGAGGCCAACTGTCACATGCTTGTCAATTATAGTATATTTTAATTGTAATTGATGTTATATTATCTTCTTTTACATAGTTGAATTTAATAAAATGAAATTTGTATGGTTACACTTTGCTAGACGAAACGTTAATATGTACATTTGATCAAATATTTTAACGTTGTGTCTTACAAAATGTATTTTATTACAAATGTAATTTATATTTCAGTTTGTTACCAATAGACTTCAGTCAGATGCAATAATTATTTTTTTTACTAGATTATACGTATATAACTTAAAAATGCTTGATTTTTGTCAAATGTTTAAATTTGTAAAGTTGTCCCATATACCGGTCGTTTTTCGAATCAATTGTGTCCGGTACATGTCCCCTGTAATCCTCTGGCCCTATTTCAGAAGCTCATAATAGACCAAAAATAGACCCCTCGCACGTTAAAATCAATGGAACATATTCAGGATAAGCTTCTTTGAGCAATCGATATAATTCACCTGCACGTTTGTTCAAAATGCAAAACTTCCCGCCAATGATGCTTTGTTGACACAAAAAAATACATTGACACAATAAAAAACATTGTTTTACAGTTATATTA
The DNA here is from genome assembly GCA_021234595.1 of Delia radicum. Classification (NCBI taxonomy): domain Eukaryota; kingdom Metazoa; phylum Arthropoda; class Insecta; order Diptera; family Anthomyiidae; genus Delia; species Delia radicum. Next base: position 135,736,157 of record CM037853.1, read on the forward strand.
GTTTTGTTTTTTTTTTTTTTTTTTATATACATCGAGATTATTTTTATGTTATTTTCAATTTATAACGAGCTTTCAACCTCCGTATATTTACAAAAATAAAGCAAATCAAACATATTAGCTAGGTTGATACTAGTATTTCGATCTGGCTAAAGATCTCATCAGAACCCGAAGTTTTAGAAAAGCTAGAGCCTATATAATAGGCAGAACTTTAACAAAAAACCTATTAATAATCAATTTTGCTCCATTCTTGTCTTCTTAGTAATCAACCTAACAAGCATCATGACGTTACTAAACTTTCGTTCAACGACTAAGTGATAATAACTTACAGATTTTTATCCTCCAAAATGCCATATAAGTTAAAAAAGTTGTAAAAGATAATCCCGGATTTTTAAGTTATACACCCAACACTAACAAGTAAGGTGTTCCGACCCGAACCCACATACCTTTTGTGTGAAGAATTGTGACAATACTGATGTGAATGACAACTGTTATGGTTTTCGTAAAAAAATTGACATAGAAAATCCCTGAAAAATTAGTAATTGATAAAAAAGCAAACAAAGATTTGATTTGTCATCAAAATAAAATCTATAAATATCTCAAGAAAACTGTTAGAATATGTATGTGTGATACTTAAACGGCCAGTAGAATTAATCGAGGACAGAAGAAAAGCGAACTAAAAATTTTTGGCAAGAAAATAGTTCGCTATTTTATATACGAATTTTTCCGGTACATTACTTTTACGGACATGGACTGCATCAGAAGTGTGTAAGTAAATATTAAGAGCCACTGGCCAGGATAAACACATTATGAGCTAAGCAAGACTACAATAATTTTTGGAAATCCATTGACGGATTAGTATTTTTTGCATATTTTTAAGTTGTTTTGTGTTTCATTTATATTTTTTTTATTTTCAAATATTTTAAATTAATTTTTTCCTTGCTTTACAGAAAAAGCTTTCATCATAGAATGTTGAAATTTAAAAATCTTTTTCTTGTATTACAAAAAAAGAATACCTTAACAAATTGTTCAAAATTCTCTTAAACAAGAAACTTATAATAAAACAAGTGGAAGCATTAAAGTCCGATGTGACGAATTTGGTATAAAAAAGATTAAATTCGGCTGGGCCGAATTTTTGGATAGCCTCCATCTCGGTGTTTGCATTAACCAGGGAAAGTGAAAACAATATAAATATCTATGTATATTCTTTGTAAAAATAACAAAAATAATGTTGTTTTTATAAGTAAAACAAATTATGACTGATTGATTAATGTCTTTGGGATGTGTCAAAAAAAAAAAATGTTTAATTAAACTATTTTGTTCAACCTTTTTTTCTGATTGGTGATTTTTTTGATTTGTTGGGGTTACCGAAAAAGGGTATCTGGCAAGCCTGGTATCTGGAAAACAAAAGAATACTTTACAAATTGCTTAAACATTTTTCGAGGTCTTCTCACATTTGCACATCTGTTGCCAGGATTACAAAGCATAAAAACGTCAAATTTTCTAGAAAAAATCGTCATCATATTTTAAAAATCGTCAAAATAAAATAAATTTGTTAGAAGAGGAATAAAGTTTTAATAAAAATAAATACAATAATGTAATTCACATTTCAAATTTTAACGTGTTATCGTTGTAATATAACACGATTTTGACACTTCTCTTTGGTTTAAACTTCGAAAATCATTATATTTTACAACGATATTCATATTTATAAAATGTTGAAAGATCAAATAAATACAACAAATTTTACCACTTTAACTGTTAATCACTTATATCTACAAAATTTTATGAACAACATTTCAGTAGCACAACTTTTTAAATCTTAAATTCTTTTACAACATTTGGAAATTATTTAACAATAAGTACAAAGTACAAAGAGTAAGACAAACAAAAGTACAAAGAGTAAGACAAATTTACAAAAAGCTAAACGAACGGAAATGTGAAGAAATTATTAAATTAGATAAAACAGCTTGTTTTAAATATTAAAAAAAAATCAACTGATCGTTATGGAAAAAATCAAAGTTAATTGAAATTGTCGACCAGAAATAATTTAGAATGTTTTTTAATTTCTTCCATAGTTAATTATTTAATATTTTTCACTTTAAATCCATAAACAATTAAAATTTAATTAAATATTTGCTTTTGTTTACTAACAATACAAGCATATTTTTTCAATCATATGTTTTTTTCTTCTTACAAATTTTTTAATGTCAAAAATGTATACAGTAAAAACTTGTAAGTTCTTTGACATCAAACTATCACTTTACTCTCTCTTTTTACCAGTTTTTACTGAGTATTTGTTTAAACGAACACCTTCCAGTAAACAGTTGTACAAATTTTTGTGTTATCGAACAAACAATGTTTCATTTTTTAATTATTAAATTTTGACACTTTATTTATAGTATTAGGCCTGTTTTTTAAGCACCGGATTCATTTTTGGATTTATTTTGTTTCATTTAAAGTTGTATTTTTTTCATCTTTCAACATGAAATATATTCGGGCTAGAGATCTGTTTGTTTCGCAAAAAACTCCATGCCTTGTTTTTTTTAACATAAAATTTTTTTTTTATTTAAATCTAACACCAATTAAATTTTATAAAAATGTAAAAATGTTCTAAAAATATAAACACAGAAACAAAATTAAGCTACACAAATAATGAATTTATAAAAAATAAATCCGGTTTGGATTAAGTTTTATTTACTTCTCGCATTTGCGTTTTTGCAAAATTGTAGTTCACATCATATTAGCAAATAAAGGTTAGCTTTCGATAAAAAAACAATGTTTTTTTTTTTAATTTTTAACGAAATAATATAAATTTAATAATAGATCCGGCGATTTTATGAGAATGATAACTAAATAGGTCTTGATGACATATTAAACTATTGTCAAAAAATCGTCATTTTGGAACCAAAAATCTTCCAATGGTCATTTAGTTATTTTGGGTATTAAATATCGTCAACATGACGATAAATCGTCAAACTTGGCAGCACTGCATGCGATTGCTACTAAAACATACATACATACATACGATTTATAAAAACCTACATACACACAGGGTGGCTGATGAATATTGCTACATTAAGAAAATCAAATAAATTTTTTTTCAATACATATAAATATTTTTTCATTTGAAAAGCAATACATTTTATTAAGTATTTTTAATGGCTTTTGAAAAACAATGTAATTAAAATGACTTACACGCCCGATGACGTCAAATGCAAGCGAAATTCCGTGCAAATTACAGAGAACATTTCAAGCTAAGGGGCAGGTCTACTGCGTTCAATTTGCTTGTTATTTGATTTTTTAAAGGAAAGAAATGAAAATCCTTAAGGAGAATTGTTCCTTGTCGAAACTCTAGGGGAGTGCCGCCTAATGTGCCCCTTAAGTTTGTTTATGCGGCAACGCCAGCCGCCAAAGCATTGTAGTGGCGCACATTCGTAATATTAGTTTCATTACCCCACTCGTTCATTTTTCTTAAATTGAAATACGAATCAATGAAAACAAAAAAAAAATGGAACCGATTAATAACTCAGAAAAAAAGTTATTACGTTTTTTTTTTGTAGTGGCATTCATCAGCCACCCTGTATTACAAAACAAAACAAAAAATCAACAACAATATTTTGTGGGTTTTTTTTTGTTTTTGTACGTGTTGATTATGACCATTGGTAACCGATTCTATGTGGTTATTGGTAGGGTAACGCTATTTTCTTTTATATCGGTAACGGTATTTTAGGGGTAAATATACTTCAGTTATTTCGGTAACGGGCTTTTAGCGCTATCGGTATTTTATTTATTTCGTTAACGGTATTTTAGCGGTAACTTTATTTTAGATATTTCGGTAAAGTTATTTTAGGGAAAAAGATCTTTCAGTTATTTTGGTTACGGCATTTTAAGGGTAACGTTATTTAGTTATTCAGGTAATGTTAATGCACACCACAATTTTTAGCCCCATTATGCCCGCGTTTTAATGACTGGCTAGTTTATGATCATACTTTGGGAAAATTTATCTATTTACAGAAGTCTTTTTGTTCAGATCTTGTTAGATTATTTCGGTAACGGTATTTTAAGATATTGATATTTTTATATCGGTAACGGTATTTTACGGATAACGGTATTTCAATTATATCGGCAATGGTATTTTAGGGATAACGATAGTCAATTGAAAGGTGTTAGAATCCAAACCGTATTTTAGCGATATTGACAGCCATCCCTGATTGTGTATAAGCATTGAATGTACGTTTGTATGATGAAATAAATAAAATAATTTAAAATTTGCTTCAAAATTTTAGAGGTCTTGCCACATTTTCACTCATAAACTTTTAAACGCGTTAACCGATTTTGATCGTTTTCACTAGAAAAACTGCTCATGATATCAACAAACAATTTGACTGAAAATTATCAACACCTCTTCTGTATTGGCGGAGTATTTTGTATATCCACAGACAGACGGACATACGGACTTCTCAATTCATGCTGATCAAGAATTTTTTCAAAAGAATTACAAACATTTGACAAAGTGAATATACCCTCCGCACTATGGGATGGAGGTATAAATATTGGCACAATTTAGATGTAGAGAATAAAAATGTTTGGGATTTACTAAATGGGTTCCAAAAATGAGTTTTAAATAACATTAAATCTGGCGCTTTATTTAAAAATTGTAGTTGTATTAAGCTAAAAATTATGCTTAATAATGAATATTTAAGTTAATCGTGGGGATGTCTGAGCATTTCCCGATATTCGATATCGTTCGGTTATTATGCGACTTTTGCCGAATAATCTCCTTCACATATATTTCATATAATTTTAAAATGTGTCCAATATGGGTCCACTATATAGGCTGTCCTCAGGGTGGTGTGCTATCGCCTCTGCTGTGGACTCTGGTCATTGATGAGCTGCTTGAGCAGCTTAATGACCTGGGTTTCAGAACCTACGGATATGCTGACGATCTTGTTATTTCTGTCACATGCTGGGATGACAGGACAATTTCTGAGCGCATGCAACAGGCTCTGAACTTTACCTTAAAGTGGTGCCAGGAGAAAGGATTGACTATAAATCCCTCGAAAACCATCCTGGTGCCCTTTACTAGGAGACGTAAGTTATGTCTCACTGAGCCATCGCTTCACGGGACGAGGATCTGCTTCTCTGATAGCGTTAAGTACTTGGGGGTTATATTGGATAGGTCTCTGAATTGGAATGAGCACCTTGATATGATCTCTAAAAGGGCCACTAGGGCAATGTTTGCCTGCCAGAGGCTCTTTGGCAAGACCTGGGGCCTTAGACCTCAAATGGTCTACTGGTCTTTTAACACCATTGTGAAACCGATTGTCACATACGCCTCTTTGGCGTGGTGGACAAAGGTTGAACAACTCGGGGCTCAGATGACTCTTAAGAGGATTTATCGACTGGCATGTATTGCACTCAGGGAACTTCTGCTTTAAAAATATGTAGTTGTTTGGGTTGTAATACAGTTTCATTATTTTTAATGTAAATGTAAGTCATTTGTAGAACAAATTAAATTTTTTAACTAACCTTGTAGTTCATTTAAAAAA